>CM034048.1:8245728-8261876 GCA_019804595.1 Bruguiera parviflora | reverse complement strand
TTTGACTAATTTAATTACATAATAATATCTAATAAAATTTAAAGTTTTTTAAATTTAAATTTTAAATCCTTTGTTACGTTTTCTTTTTTTGTTTAAGTAAAATAAATTTATTTTATTTAACTCCATATTTTCTTATTTTAATTAAATTTTAATATATATATATATATATATGAGTTAATTTCATTTAATTTTTAAATAAATTAAATTAAAATTTCTTCGAATGAATTTCATTATGATCGAATATTTTTTTGAATAATATTTATTTTTGTTTTCTTTTTGGGTCATTAGCGTTGGATATTTTTTGGGGTCATGATCGTCGGATCTATCTTTGTTTTTCTTCGGTCATTAGCGACGGATTTTTCTAGTAGAAAATATTGACATGACGAAACCAAAATGCGTGACATGTTTAAAAGCGCAAAAACTAAATATACTTCAACTAGATTCGGATATGGAAGCCTATAATTGCATGTCTATAAATTTAAGTTCCAATTCCGATATCCCGACAATGACGACACACGAAAAGGTACGGCTTACTCTCTTAACAGAAACAAATATCCGTGGTCGTACGTCCTATGTCACATAAAACAATAGCCGTCGCTTTCGTTTGACAGATACCGCAATTTTGCATGGATCGAATGCATTGACCATTTTTGGCGGACGAAAGACCTTGAAAATAAGTGAGTATATCGAACAGTTTGGATTGGTAGGCGTTTAATATATGCAAATTATCCTTTGACCTCCCGAACTTATATTAGTTTCAAGTAGCTCTTTGGTTGAATATGATCCATCAACCTTTTTAATGAATCGACTTTTTCGAATTAAGGGCAACAAATAGAGTAGGAGGGGAGCACATAGGGCTGCTAATGGACTTGCGAAGCAAGGAACGTCTCAAAAGCTAGAGTTCTTGAATTTACTGCAGCTCATGTAAGCTCTAAAGAGTCTCAAAACCATTTTTCTCAAGCAGTCGAGCCACAAAATTAGGAATTAAGCTCGACAAATTATTATTTTCTTACAAAAAAACAAAAAAAACTAAAAACTAAGAAAGTCTAAAATTCAATTCGTCACGTCCCCATCTAAATCGCAATTGTTCTCAATGATTGAGATCTTCTTGACTGGCATGACCAGTCATAAACTATTCACCTTTTAGTGGTGAATTAGGGATTTTGATCCGAGAGTTATTGTTTTGTTCTTTTCATCCCAACATCATTCTAACAGATCAAAGCTATATATATGTCTTCAATCTAACATGAGATATCTCAACCCCCAGCAATTTCTCTTCGTTGATCCCGACTTTGAATTGAGCTCCAACACTTCCCAATCTCAGCTCAACTATATTGGTGCAAATGGCGCTCAATCCTATCGGCGAAAAGGAGCTGCGAGGCAATGATATTATTAATCAGCTTACTTTTCCAACAGGTGCTCTTGCTGCCTTCGATCTTCCCCCGGGAGTTCGTGAGAGAGATTTCCAAGCATTCGATGCGGACAATGTTCCCTGGGTGTTCCGTCTGAGCACCCGTTCTGGTAAACACCCAAAACCTGTGATTCAGAAATCATCGTGGCATCCATTCGTGGCTCATAAGAAACTTCGTGAGGGTGACAGAATAATGTTTTTCACTGAAGAAACTGTTGATGGTTTGAGGTTTCACGTTAGAGCTCGCAGGAAACGCATTAACATATGGGATGATCAGGAAGTTTATGATGACGTGGAGCCTCTCCGCAACATCAATCCGTTCATTGAAGTCAGTTTGTGATGGTGATGTCTAGAATTTGAATTTAAAAGCTTGTCTATCTATCTATATATATATATGTATGTATGTATGTTTTCCAGCCCCTACTACTCATCTGGGGCAGCAGGTTCAGGAGTTTCATTTCTGGTGGATTATATTTCTGCTTGTGATGCTACTGTGGTGTTTTGGGTTGCTGTTCGTCAATAAATGCACGTTTGATGCTGTTGAAGAGAATAAAAGAAACAAAATGGCCACGTTTGTTTGAAGTAAAGGACTACTGAACTAGTGGAAGAAGTGGAAAGAGTGGGTGGTTCGCCTTCACTCGACTAATATTAACATGACTTCTCACAGACACTTACAAGTAGGGCACCGTGCCTGCTTGTGTGCGCCTCTGCGAGTGCGTGTATATGCTGTGGGGTGGGCATATGAGAAAATATTCCGACGTTATTACTTGAGAGGAACAACGAGTCCCCCCCCCCCCCCACCCCGATTCAGAATATAAATCATACTTGTGCGCTCAACACTAGAAACCATCAACTTTATTAATTGTCATTAAACCCAAAAAAAAAAAAAAGCAGAAGAAAAAATCCCAGTCACCTGCGGGGATTTATTTCGTTGACAGAGAGATTGGACATATTATCGCCGCCAATCCCTTACCCGAAGCTCATATATCATTTTCAGCTCTGAATCCCAGTGACGTTTTCATTTTCTTCTTTGTTTTTTTTTTTTTTGGATAATGATAAAAAGACTTCGACCTCATGGACTATTTTAATTTTCATGGCGTATATCTTTTGTTTTGCAAGTTAAGATAATTGAGAGCACGTGCATTGCAACATTATACTTGGAGGGATAACCGAGAACAGAGTTTAAATTTTAGGGTATTAATTTCTGCGTGCTTGTTGAGTTTAACTAGGTCCTTTTGATGACTACATGTTTAGTTTCTAGTTTTTTTAGAATTCAATTTGATTTTATTAATAAAATTTAATTTAATTATTTTAATAATTAAATTTTAAATATAATTTCTTTATTTTTTATATAAATAAAATAAAATAAATTATATTTTATTGTAAATATACATTTGAATAATAAAAAATTTAAATTTAATTATTTTTTAATAATTTTCTTTTATTTTATTGAATATTATTAATTCTATTATATTAGTAATTATTATTATTATTTTTTTGTTCTTTTTTAGTACGAATCATTATTTTTTAGGAACAAAGATACGGAATAACAAAAATTTGAAAAGATTGTATTGAGTTCAGTGGGACTCCACAAAAATTGGTCGTTATAAACAAGTAATGAATATATCAGTAGATGTTATTTGCTTTTTTGGGGACTGGGGAAGGTGGGTAGGGGGGAGATGCATGTTATTCCACGAGATGAAAAGAGAATGTTTAAAAGTTTCTTGTCAGTTTAATGGGTTGTCGAAGGCGGTTGAGACAAACGAAGTCAAAAGGGGGCGATCACCGCCGTGATTTTATGAGACTAAGATCCTCAGGGTAGGGCCCAGTTTGAAATTATGAGGCCAAGATTAGATTGCTTTTGGCTCTGTCAAAATTAGATTGCTTCAAGAAACTTTATTATTATTTCTGTAGAAAGAAAATTAAGTAAATTATTAAAATTACTTTTTATAAATTTAATTTTAAAAACAAAACTTGAAAATAGAACTTGTTATCTTACAAAATATTTGTTTAAAAATTAAATTTTTTAACATATTTTTCTAAAATAGACTTTTTTGATTGATAATCAATATGAAGAATTTTTTTTTTGTAAAAAATATCATTTAAAAATATCATTAAGTATGAAATGATACTTAATTTTTTTTAATAATTAAATAATTAATTCAAAATTTTGCCACATTTGTAAATAGTATCTCAATATATATTTTTTCTTATCAAATTTTTGTTTTAATATTTCTTATAGCTTAATCTAAAACATCAATTTTTATTATTAAAATAACATTAAGATATTCTTAAAGAGGACAAAGATTAAAATAATAATTTTATTTTTAAAATAACTTATGTTATTTCATTAGTCTAGTCAGGATAATTTTTTTAGAACCTTTTTTTTATATAGATAGAGATGTATAGTTTTAAAGTTAAAAATGAAATTAAAAATATAATTAAAGCAATTCAAGAATCTTTGTTATTATTGATTATTTTTATTTTATTAAAAATTTTATGGATCCATCAATATAGATAATAATTATTTGAAAAATATTATATCCTATGAATCTAATCTTAATTTAATATAATTTTATTTTTTCGCACAAATAACCTACTCATTATTTGTAATAATACTATGAAATTTTTTAAGATAATTGAAATATTGTATTGTGCATTTTGAAAATACTAATACATAATTAATATAAATAATTATAAATTTTGTATATGGGTTAAATATGTCATTCATAATATTTTGAAATTCAAATGTTGCAATTTTTAGGTTTAAATAACATAATATTCTATTCATAATATCCAAAAAGTAAATTAAAAGTAATCTTGTATTTATCTTTTTTTTATCTATTTATATTTGTTAAAATTTAAATTTTACATCAAATTTAGAAAATATAGTTATTCTCATTAGTCTTTTGATTAAATTTCTCTTATTAGGAATAAGATATCTAATCTATTTTAGTGTTTTATTTAATAGGTTATAGTTTTCAACCAATTTTAGTACCTCTCTTTCTATTTGTGCTTAATTTTTTACATAAAAATAGAATATGGATAAGGTGAATTTCTAAGCTTAATTATTCCTTTTTCCAATAATTCATTGATTTTTGTCTCACAATATTCTAATAATTTATTATTCATTTAAATTGGTTTTGCATTAGTAGGGATTTTTTTTCATCGAAATCTTTTAAATATGGTAATTTTATAATTATCTTTTTTTTTTCAAATTTAACACGTCATTGGTATTCCTGTAAAAATTTCATCTTCAAATTGTCTGTAAAAACTTCCAACAATTTGTTGTTTTTCTTCCTTTTATATATCTTCTTTTATTATTTTATAGTTAATTTCTTAGTTTAAGAAATGTAAATGTTTTTTTCTTTTTGTATTAGCAATAATTGCTTTAATATTGATGTATTTTTTAATGAATTAATTGGTTTAGATATAAATTCAAAAAAAAATTCTTTGTAAACTATTGTAGTAACTATCCCTTGTGAATTTACTTTAAAAGGATAAATTTGTAGGAGGAAGAGTTTGCTTAAAATTAATAATTGACTTAATTATTTTATAAGTATAAAAGTATTTTTAAAGCATATCTCTTATATATATATATATAGAGGCAGTTGATAATTTATAATTAATTTAAAAATTTTGATCATTAATACTTTTTAATGTTTAAGTAACTTTTTTTATAATATGTTAGGAATAATTCTTTTTTGCATACAATTATTATCAACACCTAAACTTAGGTTTATTATATAAATATATATCGATTATATTAAGGATATATATAAATCTCTTTTGATGTATTTGGTAAACAACTTATTAATTTTTTCTAATAACATTTTCTTATTTTGCAGATTCCTTCTTATATAAATAAGTATAGTTTTTTACAATTTAATACACAAATTATTCTTTCATTCTTCCTCTCTCATAACTTTTGTCATAACTTTTTTACTATGGTATTAGAACTTGGTTTGGGTCTTTCAATTAAAAAGAATAAGTTTTTTTTTTTAAGAAATTAAAATAGACTATTATTAAATTTAATCTACTACATCATCCATATTTCATTATTATCATCAATCTAGTCCTCTAAATCTATTTTTATTACCACCATCCTTTTTTTTTTTCACCATCCAATTCAATTATTGTTGATTGGTTCTTGACCAGGTCAAATTAATTTCAACAGCTTCTTTTAGTACATCTTATATCCAAGTGTGTATATTTTTATCATTATTTAACATCATACTTTTTACTAATATGGAGAAATTTAAAGTTTTCATACTTATAAATACTATTTTAGATGACATAAATTATATCCTTTAATCTTAAGAAATATATAGTTTTCTTATTGGTCACAAACTCTAGCACTATGTTAGTGGAGACATTTTAAAACTAATTGCAATAAAAGAAGAATCATCTACAAAATTAATTGAATGGATTGATGAGCGACAAAACAATAATAATAAGATTCTTTAGAATACATGTGTTCCAATTATCTAACTTCAATTTGGTTGATTTATCACAACAAAGGAGTTTTAGGATCTATTGGCCTCATAATACTCTACTTATGATATTGCACATCAATATCAATTACCGGATGATCTCTATCATTTGAAACAATAATTAGATCAGTCCATTAATACATTTCTTTCTCAAATGCAACTTATATGAGACCAATTGATACTTTTTACACCTCTATAGGATTATCATTTTGATGTTGTTAAATATTCATCGTAAAAAGATAGAATGAGGATTATGCAATTTCTTATAGCTCTCAATGATGAATATAAACCTACACAAGCCTCTTTGCTTTCATTGTGATCCATTACCTTCATTAGAAAGTATTATTGTTGAATTACTTTTTGAGGAAACTCTTTTGGCTACCATGAGGGCTTATCATCTTACAGGATTAATTGATTTTGTCTTATTCTCCTCTTTTCCTCTTATAAAACATAAGGTAAACTATTAATACTTTTATAAATTAAGCCACCATATCTCAAAATATTGAAAATTACAAGCCAAGTGACAATTTGGCCTTAATGAGCAACAATATAGACCATTTGGTCTCAAATAGCAAACTAATTTCAAAGGTAAGTTTTATTAGGCCATTATTACCACTATTGAAATTAAGAGGTCATTTACTAACCTTGAAGTTTTCTTGAGGCAAATTGATTTTGACACCCTTATACAAGCCTTAATTAAATTTGATATTTTCTTTTTTACCTTATCAGTTGTTCCATTTAAATTCAAATCTTGAATCTTTGACTTTGGATAGTATAATCATATGACCTCTGATCACACAATTTTTCAATCAAAACATGTGACTCTTTATGCATAAACTATTCATACTACTAATAATTTCTAAGTGCATGTTAGTTATATTAGCCATATTTTTACTTCTAATTTAACTATATTTGATACCTTCTTAGTTTCTAATCTTATATTAAATGTTATTTTTATAGGTTAATTATGTGATTTTGATCTTATGTTACAATTATGTTCTACTAGTTGTCATGTACAAGATCCATAGATGGGTCAAATGCTTGGAATCAAAAGTAAAGTTGGACTCTTATTTGAACTTTTCTCTTTGAAACTTCTTAATTAGTCATTTAGTTATTGTGCTACATTTGTTTCATCTACACTTTGGCATTCTCGTCTTGATCGAGTTTCTCGCTCTAAATTGAGATTTTTTAATTTCTAATGGTTTTTTAGGTTCTGTTAAAGATGTTAAAATTGGTCGTGTTTCATGTTAATTTGCCAAAAATCATAATTTACCTTTTAATAAGAATAGTTTTATTTCCTCTACACCTTTTAAAGTGGCTTGTTCTAACATGATCCTTTGTAATATTTGCAAATGATTATTCACATTATATATGACTTTATCTTATGAATAATTATTATAAGTTATTTGATATTTATTCTTAATTTTCTATTATGATTAAAACTTAATTTTTTTAAATAATAAAATTTGCTCATATTAGTAATGCTATGAAATACAAAAATTTAAAATTTATTTGGCTTTTTTTCCTAGAATAGTACTATTCTTCAACCTTCATGTCCAAATACCTCATAATAAAATGGGTGGACTAAATAAAAATATCAGCACATTTTAGATACAATTCAAGTTTTTCTTTTTGCTTTTTCTACTCAAAATTTTTGGGGAGAAGTGACTTTTCTTGTTGTATACACCATCAATCGTATTCCATTCCAAGTTATAAAAAATATATATCAATTCGAGCAAAGCTTAAGTAAGTAACAGATTTGTGAGTTACACCACATTTCAACCCAAAACTTTAAAACATTGGCTTTATGAGTCCTTTTTCAATTATATGTTATTTATTCATTTATACACTCATACTCACCATCACTAAAATTAGTAAGGAATTGATTTGGTTGAAAAACTTCTTAGAATAATTAGGCAAATTGCAAGAAACTAACGTTCTTTTTTTTTTTATATAGTTAAAGTGCAATTTATCTTATTAAAAATCTTGTATTCCATATTAGAACAAAGTAAATTCAATTGAAATATTACATTTTATATGGTTTATTCGATGATTAGATATTGACTTTAGAAAATTTATACAGTATAAAAAATCTTGTTGATATGCTAATGAAGCTAATAATTACAAAGAAGTTAAGGTTATGTACAATCTTAATTGGCCTCTATAGTTAATTGTTGAGGAGGTGTCACACTAAAATTATGAATTATACAATGAGTTTAATTATATGATGATAATAATTTATTTGGTAATTAATTTTCAAGTAAAAAATTATTATAAGAGTGAAGTTTGATTAATTTCATATGAAAATAAGTATATAATTTATTTCTAAGTAAAAATTGTCCTATCTCCTTATAAAAAAAGATGTATTTATTATATAATTTGTAACTCTTAAAATAGTAAAATTCCAATGTACTTATAAATGTATGAATATTTAAATTTTGAATCACATAAATTTCTCTTTTTTTTTTTCACTTTGATTCTTTTCAAGCTATTTCATTTTCTAATAGTTTTAACATAATATTAGTACTTTGATAGTTAAATTAGTAAAAATTATAATTATATGAAAATTTTCATAATCAAAAAATAATTAGTGAGTATTTTTAAAATGACGTCTATGAGAAATTTGTAGTCAATTTTAGTTACTAATATGTTAAAAAAAATCAAAATAAAGTGCATATATAAGATCTAAGGGGTAATGCATTTTTCTTGGACCAAACCAAAAGAAAATTTACCAGGTATTATTAACTTAGACTAAAAAACCTTTAAAAATAGAGAGATATGATCCTTATCAGTATCTTTGGCCCACGCATGGTAATCCAAAGGCAGGAGGCCATGAATGGAGGTCACTTGAGACCTGAGATTATAAGAGAGTGAGGCCATCATCATGAATTGGACAGTCTTTCACCCGAGAGAATGCTCGAAAGTCCTTATGTGAGCGGAATTTTTGTTTGTAAGATATGTTTTGGACTTTTTGCCTTTGTCTCCTCACAACAACTCAATAAGTAGAATCCTAGCATTTGGCATTAAATGAATCCGACGCTGAATGCTAATATGAGAAGAGCGATGCTTGGTGACTGAATTCTTGTTCTCGGAGAGTAAGAAATTTTGACCTCCAATTCATTTGGGGCCAATACGATAGGCTTTGCAGGGGATGGGGTAAGAGCGCAGCATGGCAAAGGCAGAGACTTGTCTAGGCTCACACAAGATGCTTTGGGAATGAACAGTACTCCACGGTTTTGGGGATGACAAGATAAACTGATTCATTAAACATATATATAACAAAAAAAAAAATCATATGATTTTTACAAAGTTTCATAAATATTTTTTATGGATAACCTTTTATAAGTATTAAATCTAATAATACACATATATACAGTAGACATTCTCCCGAGCAATTTGTATTTTGGTGAGCAAGTTTTGCAGCTGTTGGTGCTCTCTTTGAACGCAAATTAAGCGCACCAGAATCACTTTCGCGCAACTTGAGAAACTTTGGCCAATTTATCCGACACAACAATATCTAATGAAATTCAAACGGATTTTTCTAAAATAAAATAATGACATGAAAAGCACGTACAGAATTATTCAAACAAAGATTTTAGTTGAGGCTAGCTTCTGTCTACCGACTGAGAACTGAAGGGATCGAGATCCTCAAAAAGGAGAATGGTCGATGGGAAACAACGATGACGGACAATGAGAGTATCTTCCGTGTGGGGGCGGGGGGATGATAGCGCTCTTCTTCTCTCTTTATTTTTCGGTTTGGCCGGATTTCTTTTCCCATCCCAATATGTAGTAAATAAATTAAAGCGACGCTACATCTTATTAGTCTAATGGGCTTATCATCTTCTCCTTAATACGATGAAGTCCAAATAAAACCCCAGGAGAGATGTCTCTCTTTCCTTGCATGCTACAGACTTTGGTTTTTTGATCCCACGTATCTCTTTCCTTACGGCGTAATAGCCTTGGTTTTTTGCGTTTTTCTGGCCCAAAAAGTACGCCTCAGTTTCCCAAATGTCTTAGTTATATGTGGGATCCCGCACCTCCCCCAACTAATTACATGGACTGAGAGCCCACTCTTCACGGCGATGGGCCCACTTTCCTAAAGATCTTATTTTGTGCGGGCCGCCCTACCAGATCCCGTCTGATCCATCCAGTTAGAGAATTGGGTACTGGTCCGGGTGGGTGCCATTGCCATTTGCTAGCCCGTTCTATTCCGCCATTATCAACCCCACCGCCAGTTCTCTCTCTCTCTCTCTACCTCCCCCCCCTCTGGATATGAGCCTAACACAACACATACCTTCCGCCAACTTTACTTACACCGTAGCCTCCGTACCCTCTTTCTCCTTATCTGTGAAGATTCGCCACATTAAAGTGCTCTGAAGGGGCTGGTGTTAGATCCCCTACTTATTTGGGGCAGGAGGAGGTTCGGGAGTTTCATTTCTGTTGGAATGTATTTCTGCTTGTGATGCTATTATACTGTTTTGTGTTGCTGTTCGTTAATGAATCCACGTTTGATGCTGTTAAAGGAAATAAAAGAAACAAAGTGGATTCGTTTGTTCCACGTAAAGGCTACTAAACTAGAAGAAGTGGAGATGTGGTGGTTCGTCTTCACTTGACTAATTACTTGAGGCCATACATCAATAGCTTAACTGAAGCGACTAAGCAACTTCTTGGAAGCCTCCTCTATTCCTTTTACTTTCTACGGCTTTAGCAAAGGTAGGTCCGAAATTTTTGGGGGAATGAAAAATAACTATCTAATTTCGTGGCTCTATATTTTATAAAGTTTTTCTTGGTTCTTAATCTTTTGCAAACATCCTCTTGACCCTATAAAGTTTCTACAAAGATCTCCTTAGGTGAAAATTATTTTGCAAATTTAATAATTTTCATTCATAAATTCTCACATTAATTCCTAATCTTTATAAATTTTATCTTGTTCCTTAATCATTTTGCATACTCATTTATTTTTATTCTTGAATTTATGTGGACCCCTCCAATCTTTGTAAATTATCATGAAATCTAAAAATTATTAATTACATATCCAACAAGTAGATTTTAGTTAATTGACCTAGTTCATCAACTAAAGTTTTAGACAAAAAAAAAAAAAACATTATAAAAGTTTGAATCAAATAAATTCAATTCTTTTTTATGTAATTTGCTTTTTGAAAAGTTTGATTAGATATTCATTTCCAAAATTTTGGATTGGTTTGTTTTACTTCATTTTATATTCACAAAATTAATTAAGAGAAATTAATTAAAAAAAAATTTAAATAATATAATAATTTTACACTTATTTATAGTACTGAATAATTTATTCTTTAAAAATTATTTATTTTATATTTTATAAATATATAAATCATATTTATTTTGATTTTGCACTTCTACAAACACAATGTGATTCAAAATTTTTTGATATTTAGTAGAATGGATTGTGGTTAAAATTAAAATAGAATACTATTTTTACAATCTTAATTTTGAGTAGTCTTATAATTTAAGATTTAGTTCAAAACTTATTTTTATATAACTAATTATTAAATTTTCTGCAATTATTTAATAAAACAAGTTTTTAAAATTAGTAACTTAAAGTTCAAAAGATTCTTTTTAATCCATTTTTATGAGAAAAAAACTTTAGTAATAATCCTTTTATATTATAACTATTATATATAAATAGAATTCTAAACTTGAAGTAATATTAAACTTTATCCAATAAAATTTGTCATCATGAATTTAGTAAATTGAGTTAAATTTTGGTAAATTGAAGAATTGAAACATAGACTCAATAAAACATAGACTCAAGAATTAAAATTTGTCATCGTGAATTACCTCAAAAGAAGTTTGAGGTAATTGAGGTTTGAAACCATAAACTCAATAAAATATACAAATGAAGGCATATTCATAATTCTACGTGAAATAAGAAAACCTATTTTATTCAATTATTATTTTCTTTTGTAAAAATGATCAAAACGTTCACATAGGTTGATTTATCCACGCAATAGCCATCTTTGAGTCATTCTCTAATATTAAATAGCCCCATCCATCTAGACCTTAAGAAATTAGGCACCCCAATTGATTTGAGTCTTCATTTTTCTTTCGTAGCAGAAGTCATATAGTTTATTCTTAATAATAATGCCTCTTCATCTATTAATAAAAAAAAATAAAAATAAAAATAAAAAGCTGTATTGATGGCACCTGGGTTCGCGTTAGTGTCCAAGATTGTGTGTGCATCTAGTTCGAGTCTAGCTGCTAAGGGTCACACACCCCATGACTAAAGTTTGTGACGCAAGCCATTGGGTCACAGGAGACCTACCAAACGGACTGCTTGAAAGTTTTAATGTGAACAGACTTTTTTTCTTGTGTTTTTTTTTTTTTTCTGTCACATTCGTTTTGATTTTTACAAACTTTCATAAATAATTTTGATGGATAACCTTTCATAAATATTAAATATAGTAATACACATATATACAATAAATATTCTCCCGAGAAATTTATACTCTAATGAACAAATTTTGCACCTGTCGGTGTTCTCTTTAAACGCAAATTAACCACACCAGACACACTTTCGCAACTTGAAAAACTTTGACCAATTTTGACGACACGACAGTATCTAATCAAAATTCAAATTTGACTTGCTTATCAGTTGAGTGGCTAACGTTGGTCCTAAAGGAGGGTAAACTAGGTTGATGAAAGAAGAAAATGTTAGTTAAGAGTGAAGCGTGTGTAAGGTGGTACAGGGCTACTAACTTTGCTGGATTAACGAACTGTGAGTCAACGACATTATTCAATCAGATATTGAATTCGGGAGTAGCTTATTAGTTAAGCTGCTACGGTGTCCACTAATTTCTCTTTATTTTGAAGGATTTTCAGTTGAGGTGGAGCCAGGTTTGAAATTATGAGATTGGAACTAAATGAGTATGCCTACATGATCAGCTGGGAATGACGTCTCCGAAAATGTCTAGAGATCTCAATGCGTTTAGAATGGTTCGTGGGTAAGGTTCAAGTTTATTTTATGAATTTTTATTTTAAGTAGACGATTATAGGAGTGAATTATATTAAAATAAAAAAAATTGAAATAAAAATCACTTCAATTCCGATATACTGAAAAGACGAATTATGAACAGGTTACAAAAGGTCGCCGCGCTTATTCACGTAAAGCACGCCCCACGAAAAGGTGTCGCGGTCGAAATAGTAGCCCGTCACTTCTATTTGACAGACAGCCCGGGCATGGTTGCCAATCGAATGCATTGAAACATTTTGGACGGCCCAAGGACGAATATGCTTAATTTCAAACAGCGTCGATTGGTAGATATATATATATATATATATATATATATCTGTTAATTTCACTTTTATGCCGACCTTAATTTCAAGGTTAAGGCTCGCTAAAAAATTCACAAATTTCAAACGACTGATTGCAAGAACCGCCCAACTCATGGGGGTATTATCCACAGTTATATCAACTGAGGCAACCCGCACAAAAGAAGCCAAAAACAAATAAAGCATCCACCGCCTACGTAGAAAAAGAAGGAAGGCGAAACTAGAACTACAGTTTTGTACCTCCTGGCCTTTTGTTCGCTTTTGAGCACTGTGATTCTTTGTTTTTTTTTCTTTTGTTGTTGAACTACTGCTACAAGTATATTGGTCAGAGGAAACTTTTCCCAGAAAAGACGACCCAAAAAGTCTCCTACCAGGCCAGAGAAGATACAATCGAAGGGCAATATATTACCCAACAATCAACACTTCTTTAAAAGCAAATGCAAACAATTTATATCCACGCCACTGCAGCTCTCTTTGTTGCTCCCTATATAAGTCTTCAATCATATACGTGATATCTCACCCCACTGCAACTTCACTTTTGTTGCTCCCCACCTGAATTGAGCTCAATTATTTTCTAATTTTATCTCAACTGTATTGGTGCAAACGATGCTCAATCTTCTCTGCCAAAAGGAGCTGCGAAGAAATGATATTAGTAATCAGCTTGCTTTTCCAACGCATGCCCTTGCTGCCTTCGGTTTTGGCCCGGAAGTCCATAAGATAGATTTCCAAGCATTCGATGCAAAGGATGATCCCTGGGAGTTCCGTCTGAGCATCCGTTCTGGTAGACACCCAAAACCTGTAATTCTGAGATCATCTTGGTATCGATTCGTGGAGGCTAAGAAACTTCGTGAGGGTGATAGAGTTGCGTTTTTCACTGAACAAACTGTTGCCGGTTTGAGGCTTCACGTTCGAGCTCGCAGGAAATGCATTAACATACTCGGTGCTGGTGATGATGGTGAGGAAGTTTATGTTGACGTGGAGCGTTTCCTCAATAACCATCCCTTCTTTAGAGTCATTTGAATTTAAAAGTTTTCCTATCTATGATTGAAGACGTGATATATATATATATATATATATATATATATATATATATATATATATGTAGGATATATGTTTTCCTGCCCCTACTCATCTGCGGCAGCAGGTTCAGGAGTTTCATTTCTGTTGGATTATATTTCTGCTTGTGATGCTACTATAGTGTTTTGGGTTGTTGTTCGTTAATAAATCCATGTTTGATGCTGGTCATGGAATAAAAGAAACAAAGTGGCTTCGTTTGTTTCATGTAAAGTACTACTGAACCAGTGGAAGAAGTGGAAAGAGTGGCGGTTCGCCTTCACTCGATTAATATTGAGGCCCTTAATTAATTTTCTAGGAATATCCCAATTTCTTGAAGGACCTTATCGAGTTGAACAAGAATATTTAACGATTATACGAGACAGGCCGGCAACATGGCTCTGCAGTCTACCGTATGACATCTCACAATATCCGTTTGATGACAATGGTGGATCAAAACCGACTGGATCATGCACGAATATCGGCTTGCTCGTGTGGATAGGTCTCCCGACAAGACCAAAAAACTCAGGGCACGTACGTATTACTTTTAAGATGGGAAAGTAGTGAGAATTGCGCCTGTCGGGAGGGCAAACTCCGTTGAGCGTATAAGTGGGGTTGCGACTTCCGAGTCAATCAAAACGGAGTGAAACTCCCAGGGCTCCCCTTCCAATTCAGTTGAGTGATTAACGTCAGAAATGCTAATCATGTTTTAATTCGTAACCAAGACTCAATTCGGTGGTTATCTTTTTCTTATTTTTTGGAATAAATTCAGCGTAATTGGCGTGCTAATGTATTTTAAGGTTATGCATATTTTCGCTGCTGATCCCCTACCCGACACTCATACCATTTTCAGCCCCGAATCCCAGTGGCCTTTTTTTTTTTTTGGGGATAACAATGAAAAGACTTTGACCTCATGCGCTATTTGGTTGGACATGTATCATTAATTATTTAATTCAAATAAAACATGTTGGGTTTGTTATGGTCTACTTGTCATTACTAATGAAAAAAGTTAATTAATTAATACTTTGGCCTTATCAGAAGGAGGTGCTCATCAGGGTAAAAAGTGGACCCTAATCATTCGCTCTTTTTTGTACAAAACAAATCAAATACATATTTAAAATTAGTTCCATTCATCGAGATAGCTCTCAAAACATGTTATTGGCATCAAAATCGGGGGACTCCTAACTCACTCAAGATAAATGATGATCCGAACGTGATTCACTCAAGTCAAAAGTAACTCCTTGCACTTGGTGGGGATTGCTATCATCAGCAGGGCTAGGTTGTTGAAATCTACGGATGATATATATATATATATATATTTTTTTTTTATTTTTTTTTTCTCTGGTTTTTGGCAGCTTTTGGCAGTAATACAGGGACTTAATGTGGGCATGCGCCAGAATGATTCAAGGTTTTAATCTTTCCTTCGACAATTGTATATGGGATTTGAGCCTCCGTACTCTGGTCTGGATTCTTAAGAGAACTCATCTGTTTGCTGTTCAAAAAGAAAAGTAAGGTGGATTTGAATGTTAATTCAGCTACCCAAGTCTGAATTGATCTGAATCGGATTCTCTTCAAGTCCGGTTTGACCTGACCAAAAACGACTCATGACTTAATGTGCTAAGATCCTAGGCACCTTTTTTCATAACTATCTAATTATGATTTGTTTAATTAGAAATTCTATATAAACTGATATAAGAACAATTTTATTTGGTTTAAGTCTTTCTGGACCAGTGTATGCCAGCCGTCCGCCCGGTGGTGTGCTCATTCATCTTGCGAGGATATCCACGTTCTCTTGTGGCCCTTTACTGAAAACCATAGAAGACTTGCCAGGGAAACTAGAATGTGTGCTATGGTTTTTAACGTTGAATTATCCCCCCCCCCCC
>CM034048.1:8109576-8228362 GCA_019804595.1 Bruguiera parviflora | reverse complement strand
GGCGTATATTTTTTTGGGTTTGCAAACTAAGATAATTGGGAACACGTACTTTGCAAATTATAATCAGAGAGATCATCGAGAGAACAGAATTTAAATTTCGGGGTGTTGATGCTTGTTGAGTTTAACTATATTTTTTTTATAACTACATGTTTGATTTCTAATTTTTCAATTTGATTCTAATAATAAAAATTAATTTAATTATTTTAATAATTAAATTTTAATTATAATCTTTTTATTTTAATATATAAATAAAAAATTAAATTATTTTATTTTTTTTGCTTATTATATTGAATATTACTAATTATTAGTAATTATGTTTTTAGTATAAAAATTTAACTGAATCATTATATTTTAAAAATAACAATGTCAAATAATATAAATTTGAAAAAATTTTGCCGAGTTGAGTTGGACTCTACAAAATTTGTTCTGCAATGAATATATCATAAGATGGCATTTGCTCCTGTTTTTTTTTTTTTTTTTTTTAAGGGGGAGGGGGGCTGGGGGGGGGGGATGCAGGTGATTCCACTAGCCGAAAAGTGACTGTTTAAAACTCTCTTGTCACACGGTTTAATGGGTTGTCGACGTATGGAGCCGAAGACGGTCGAGACAAACCAAGTCAAAAGGTTTGGATCACCGCCGCCATTTTTTGAGGCTAAGATTATCTGTTTTGTCTTTCGCAAAACTTGGAAGTTCGAACCCCCCCAACGGCCCAATTATGTAGAGCCACGGCGTGGGAGATTGCATTAATTCCTGATTTGGATGAGTCTCACGCGGATCACGCCTCCTTCGTCTTTTTTTCTTTTTTCTTTTTGTAAAAATATGATACGCACAAAATTAAAATAAAATGCGTAAAATGTATTTGTTTTATACATTAAATATGCTTTGATAATAATATGTATAATTTTTTATTTTTTTATTATTTATTCATATATTATACTTTAAAAAAATAAAAAATTTTGTATGATATATATAAATTTTATATTTACTATATTATTTTCATCTCATTTTTATCTATTTTTTATCATTATTATATATATATATGTAATAACATTTTGAGTAAAGCATTTCATAAATAGTTATATAATGACATTGTGAGTAAAGCATTTCATAAATAGTTCTTGAGTTTTTATTGTCAAGAATTTATTTATATAATTAAAAATTTATATACTTAATAATTAAGAAAAGTACTTTTTGCAATCAAATTTTTTGTACTCAATTGTGTGCAATTATTAAAAAAATAAAAAAAAGACGCACGCTGACCAAATTTTCAATTAAAAAAAAAGGAAAGCAAATGGGTTTATGGAAATTAAAATTTTTAAGGAAAGAAAAATAATTTTTTAATTTGATCACTTTATATTTTATAAATTTTTTCTTGATTTTCAATATATTGCAAATATCCTCTAGACCCCATAATTTTTCTACATACATCTCCTTTTAATAACTTTTATTCATAAATTCTCACATTAACTTTTAACTTTTGTAAATGTTATCTTGTTCCCTAATCATTTTGTATATTCTTTTGTTTTTTTACTCATAATTTTACTTGGGTGCCTCCAATTATTTTTGTAAATTATAATGAAATCTAAAAATTATTATTAACATATTTAACAAGTAGGTTTTACTTAATTAACTTGGTTCCTCAACTAAAACTTTAGATAACAAAATATTATAAAGTATTGAATCAAATAAATCTAATTTGTTTTATTTAATTTGCTTTTTCAAAAGTTTGATTTGATATTAATTTTCAAAATTGTGGGTTGATTTGTTTTACTTGGATTTACATTCACAAAATTGGACAAGAAGAATTAATTAGAAATTTTTTATAATGTAATTAATTTTATGATTGCTTATATTACTCAATAACTTATTTTTTAAAAATTATTTATTTTATATTTTATAAATATATAACTTATATTCAATTTAATTTAGTTTTTTTACAAAATTAATATAATTTACACTTTTTGAGGTTGAGCAAGATGGATTTATAGTCAAAACTAAAACGAAAGACTATTTTCACAATCTTAATTTCAACTAATTTAAAAGATTAAATTTAACTTAAAAATTATTTTTACATGATTAATAATTATTTTTTATGTAATTATTTAATTAAAAAAAGAAAATTATAGAACTAGTAACTTAAAGTTTAAAAGATTTTTTTTTTGTGACAATAAAATTCCAAATGCAATATATTTGTTGAGGGACATGTATATTTAAGGGCAGATGCAAAATTAAAAGGAACAAATTGATAAGAATAGTTCTCGAGTGACATTAGCGGAAAATTATTTTCTACACCAACTACTACACAATCCACCAAAATACGGGAGCGTCAAAACCAGTAACGGTACACAAATAGGATGGGACGTTTATTCAGCTCACAAACAAAACAAAATAATAATAATAATAATAATAATAATAATAATACATAAATAAAAACAAAAAAAAGACAAAAAAAAAGAAAACAAAAAAACAAAAGTGTAGAAATGATGTTCATTTTCTAAAAGGGTTAATGCAACATCCCTTCTTCCATATGCAAAGCGAACCTAATAGGTTGAGAGCCAAGGAAAGTCCAATCTTTATTATTATTACTATTACTATAATTATTATTATTATTATTATAAAGAAAGAGGCAAGTCAAATCTTACCACTCCTTTTCGATTGCCCTTTTTGGGGCGCTAGTGCTCATGCCGGACGGCACCGGCTCTTCCACAGTTGTTCATCCGAGCTTTCATTGTAGTCCACGTACATTTAATACATAGAACATGATAAGATAATATAAAATAAATTAGTCTAATTGTATATATAATAGAATCGTATAATTTTTTTTTTATATAGTCATATCATGTCTCATATATATTAAATACACAATCAAAGTATTTTCATTAGTTGAAAAGCTACCATCAGCTCTGCATCAATAGCTACATTTTGTATGCTTCACATATTGTCAAATTATGTTTTGTTATTTTCAATTTTTAATCTCCATTTTTGTCAATGTATTAATGATGTTAAGAAAAAAAAAACTCTATGAATTCAATCAAGTTATTAAAAGGAATCGTGCAAAAATATATATAAACAATAGATTTCAAAACATGAAAATTTAGTGACAAAATGAAAAAAATTTAAAACTAAATATTTGATAATTGAAATTAAGCTACTCAATTTTTTAAGATTAAAATTACTATTTGCAACTAAACCCAAACATCATGTCATGCTGATGTTAAAAATATGTTTCACATCGAATACAATAATAACATAGTATAAAATAAGGTCATATGTGCCGAAGTCGTGTGGTTTATCTCTTTTTTATTCGATCTCTTTATAATTTTAATTTATATTATAAGACATCTCTAATTTGTAATATTAGCAATTATAACTTTCTCTTATGATTTCATTAATTTTAAAGTTCTTTTTTCAATTCCAAAAAATATTATAAAATCAAAATATTCTAAGATTAAATCTTTTTTACTCATAATGATTATTTTTCTCTAATTTTTTTTCAATTTATATATTTTTTATTTTGTCAGAGTTAGAAAAAATAAAATTATAAAAAAAATTTAAAATTATAAATCCTAAAATATAACAAAATACAAATAATTATGATGAGTCAAAAATATTAAATTCCATAATATATGAATTTTATAAAAAATTTTTATTATTAGAAATGAGCTTTAAAATTAATAAATTTTAACAAAAAATTTTAATTAGTAAAATTATAAATCATAATAATAGTATTGTTTAAACTAAAAAAATGAAAAAATAAAACTTAAAAAAGATAAACTATAGTAGACTTTAATGAATTTAATCTAGAAAATGAGTTAGACTTATATATAATATGATAATAATACAAGTTTATGGCATACTTATAATTGTTAAAATTTTGATCTAACTCATAAAATCATACTACTCTATCATCATACATAAAGTCAATGATTTAAATTGTAATAAAATCTCTTTAAATAAAGATTTTGATAGAATTTCGATTCAAATTATAAAATTTATAAAATTTCAATCTAATTTTAAAATTTTCATTTTTTATAATAAGTTTTTGAAGTTTTATTTCTTTATATTAATATATACTATAAATCTTATAACGCAACTACTTTTTACTTATACTCTTGTTCCCCATTTATTACCCAACATGCCTTCTCTTAACATTTGATATGAAGACAAATTGAATTTTGATTTTTTAAAACTCATGCTAATTAATAATATCTATTTAATTATAAATTATATTTTTATGTTAATTAATTTTTATTTTATTTTTTATTTTTAATAAAATATTTTCTTTCTACGGTCTAATCTTAGCCTCCCATCTCAACCTCAATTTTAACAAGACTATCATGTCATGTAATTTGCACCAAATGCACATAATCTAAAGTAAAGAAATTTAACATGGATTCTTAATTCAACTCCTTTTTTAGGGGTCCAATTAACTCACACATAAAATTTAAAGGGAGGACTAGTTGTCACACATTTTTTTAAAATAAAAAAAATAAATTAAAGGGTTAGAATTGATTGCTAGACAAATAGCAGATTCCAAGCCCCACTGAATTTTTTTTCTTTTTACATTTTCCTTTAAACTTTTCTCCAAGCCTCCTCCCTATAAACTTACTAAACTATCCTTATGTCAAGTTTTCCATAAGGATTCCAAAATTCATGATGTTTGGCTATTATTAACACATAAAACTACTTTAATAAAGCACCAACATAAAGAGCACAATACTTAAGAAATTTTCATTAGTTAAAAAAAAAAATCAAATATTTACCAACTTTTTTGATCAAAAATTGGAGTTTAAAGTTTTCAAATTTTGATCAAATTTGTAAACTCTAATATTCTAAACTTTGCAAAATTTTCATTATAATTCTCCTAGATTTTGGAAGACAAATTTTTATTTTTTTCTATATTTAAGTGCAATTTACACACTTATGAACATGTTTTTTATGGTTTTAAACCCAATCAAAGTAGAAAACCAATAACTATCTCAACTTTATTAAACATTTTAGTAAAACCAATCTCCAATTTACTAATTAATTCCTATTTAAAGTATACACTAATAAAGGCTTAGAGTCAAGTGATGCAAATATGTAACTACCTTATTATCTCCAAGAATTAGAATGTACATGATTTTATTAAAAAATTTGTAAATATAATTCATTGAATCCAAATATATAGTAAATAATTTTTGTGATAATGAAATTATATGTGTAAACAATTAAGTGATCTAATGATAAAACTATTAAGTTGTTTACATAAGAGATTTAATATAAGATATTACAAATCAATATAAATTAAAAATAATTTTCTTTTAGTATTAATCAATTTAAGGATTTGAATCTTCGCTATTAAAATGAAGAATTCAACACTTTGATTGCTAAATAATGCAATTAGTAGCAAAAGAGTTACTATTAATTATTGAAGTAAATTAAACATTTTTTGGTTTAATTTATAGTTATAAAAATTTGGTGTATTCATTTATGTTTTCAAGTTTAAAAAATGAATTTATTTAAATAATTAATTTTCATTATTCTTTAATTTTGTAGACATATTTAATTATTTTGATAAATTTAAGCATTATAAATTGTCTACATTTCACTCGTTTTTATTTTTCTTATGATAATATGCTAAATAGTTTTTATGTAAACATAGATCATTAATTGATTGAGATCTATCATTAGTTAAATTAATTTTTTTAATTAAATAGTTTTTACAATAAAATTTTATAGTGAACTACAATGAATTTTACTTTCATTTAAATATTTGTTCAAAATGAATTTTTTTAATCTAAATTGAGCATAGTTTATTTTATTTCATTTTAAAAAATTTTTCAAAAGTGTTGTTTAATTTTCAAAATTCAAGTAAAATACTTTAAATTTTTAAGAAATAATTTAAATAGTTACTTAGATCGGGGGTTGTTTATTTAAGTATGACTTATTTTATTTATTGTTAAATATATAGTAACTTTTTATTGAAATTAAAGAAGTTATATTATAAGATTTTAAATTCGAATTCTTCAGAATTCATTTAAATAGTTATTAAAATCAAGTGTTTTGTATTCAAATATGTCTTTTTTTTCTTTTTTCTTTTTACTTTTTTATAATTATAAGTAACTCATAACATAAATTGCATAAATTGCATTAAAAAAACTCAAATTTGAATAACTAAACAATTCATTTAAATAGTTATTTAAATCATTCATTTTTTATTCAAAAATGGCCTTGTATTATGTTTTTCTTGAATTTTGAATAACTTGTTAATTTACTTAAAAAATTATATAAAAATACCTTCAATTTAAGAAATAATAAGATCTATTTAAACAATTATTTAAAATAGATTTTTTTATTCAAATCTGTTTTATTTTTAGTTTTTTTTTTAATTTTGAGTAACTTATTGTTGAAATTACATAAAATAAATCTAAATTTGAATAACATTAAAATTTATTTAAGTAATTACTCAAATTAAATATTTTATATTCAAATTTGACCTATTTTTACTTTTTTTTTAAAAATTAGAGTAATTTATTACTTAAATTTTGCATATTATATAAAAGGAAACCAAATTTAAATAACACCAAAATTCATTTAAGTTGTAACTAAAATTAGGTTTTTTTTATTTTGAATTTTTACTAAATGTCAAAAATATGTATTTTTAGTGATAATACAAATTATTTATTAGTGCCAAAAGAAAAAAAAACATAATATTGATAGGAAATTAATTAATGATATTATTTCAAAAAGAAAATTATATGCCAAAGATATTTACTCATGCCTTATAGTTTAACAAACAAAACTAACAAGTTTTCTATTAGCATTCTAAAATGTTTATTATATATATGACTCTTTGATCCATTAACTATCTTTATCTCTTATATTAATCAAAAAGTTATGAAATATTATTACTATTACATAATCTTGCTTTTAAAAGGTACTTATACCTTATACATGTAACAACCATTAAAACAATTACTAATTGTATAATATTTTAGAAAATGAATAATGCCATAGACAATGTGCTATGATAATACTAACAAATTAAGAATTTATTTTTTAACATATATTAAAAGTAACATATTTAGCCATATTTCAATTGATATAATAAGACAAATGTAAGGTAATTAAGAATCCAAATTAAATGAGTTCCTTAGTTAAAGTTGCATATTATTATTGCCTAAGAAAGTGCTATAAATATATGTGTGTGCACACAAATGTTATATTAAATCTTTGTATTTGTCATTCTTTTAAAAATTCATCCTAATATAAAAGTGAAAACTTTCATATACTTAAATACAATCATTTTATTTCAAAAACATAAAATTGAGTAAATTTTAAATTTTAGTTCATGAAGCTAATCAAATGTGTTTTTCTAATTAAATATGCAAATATGGATAATAGCATAAGTCTTTAAATATGTCAATTCCTTTGGACTATAATTACTTTCCTAAATTTATTGCAAACTTGAAACTTATTATCCATTTTAACATATATCCTTTAAAGTTGGATATTAAGCACTTAACAAATAAGCTTGCTTGTAATTTTTTTTAACTAAACCATCACTGTACCTTATTATCTAAGATCTTTTCTATATGCTCTCTCTTCTAATGCATACTGATCTAACTTTGCTTTATTCCAAATCATCAACTTGCTTATCAAATCCCCTAACATCCTTGTGTGCACTCATTGTCAAGGTACAACAAACTAACTTTAATTCTTGAAAAAAAAAAAACACATTATAAAAAACATTTTCTTCCTACAAACTTTTGCTTGTGAGCACATACCAAAAACCCAAAATGCATATATGAAATATAAGAAAAGAATCATTAAACTAAAATACAAATACCATTAATTCAATATACAAATATTGCATACAAATTATAATCAAGTGGATCAAAAGCCAAAAAAAAATAAAAAATATTTTATGCATACACATATATAAGTCATTCATACACATAATATATAAGAGATCTATTATTTTAGTTCTAAACTTTTAAGATTTTTACAATTTAGTTTTATACCTTTTAATTTTTTTAATTTAGTCCTATAACTTATTAAATTTTTTCAATTAAGTCCTTTCATGGAAAGAATTTGATTAAGATTTTAATTTACTAGTTTGACTAGACAAAAAATTTTTTTTTAAAATATAACTTTAAGTTACCATGTAAAAGACCCAAATTAAAGTTTGACTTATCTTTTTTATGTGATTAACTACTTTAATTGACAAAATCAATCTCTTTTTCCAGCAAATCACCTCTCGTTCACATGATTGTTTAAAGAGAAGAAAAAAATACCACTCATTTACTCTCCCCTCCTTAACTCTTTCTTCTCTCCCTTTGCCTAATGTCTTATTGTAAGAACTTGAAACTGCCACCCATCCATGTTGCCAACACCACTCCTTTTATATTTAGAGAAATGTAAGAGATTGTAGAGGTGCTTACACAAGATCACCCTCATCACCACCTCCATAACCAATATATTGTTCAAGTCGTTGAGATTCAAGTGGATATTAGAAAGATTGAGCACTGTGTAGTATTCTTAAACCAATTGTCAAGTGAGGAGAGCAAAAGGACTATTAATAATTGTGAGATTGCATTCCTTGGAAGTGGGAATGTAGGGCCTAAGGTCTTGTATCTTGGATGGAGTTGCTAGAAATCAAATGGGCCTTTCACTAGCTATTTGATTTAAAATGACAGTGAAACAAAGGGGGTTTACATGTTTTTAGACTAAGAGAAATAAATCAAATAGCTGAGAGGGAATTGGGGAAACAAATCTCTTTGATGAAAACTAAGATTTTTACTAAAGTTTTTTGATCTTTAATTATATATCTTATTTTTATTTCTTTTAAAATTTTAGAAAAAAGGAAAATTTAGGGTTTTTTTTTCCATTGTATAAAGCACACTGTGTATTTCTAGGAGTAGAGCATAAGAAATGATAGCTTGATGCATTTTTTTAATTAATTTTTATCTAATCAAATTATAATATTTAGCATTTTGACTAGATTTTATCCATGAAAGGACTTGATTGAAAAATTTTGATATGAATATAAGACTAAATTGAAAAAGTCAAAGAGTATAGGATTTGATTATAAAAATTTTTAAATATTTAAGACTAAAATGTTGGATATCCCCATAATATAAATATTTGATATATACTCTTTTTTTTTTTAATAACTATTACAAATTTTATTCAAAACATCCAAGAATTTTTTCTTAAAATAATTGATAATCTTACAAAAATAAAACTCTAAAGATATCACCCAAATTGGTGTCGTTTACTAAATCGACCTCGGTAACATCAATATGCACACGCAATGCAGCAATGTTATATTAAATAAGAATAAGGAGAAAGAAAAACATATAATTAAAAGGGAAAAGAATATTTACACATTTTAATGCAAAGAAAATAGCAAGGTCAATTGTAATAAAAATAATACTAATTTTAATAAAAATTGTAACTAAAGAAGAAAAGAAACCAAGCTAAGCGAGGAATTAAAAAAAAAAAAAAAGAAGAAAAGAAAAAAAACATATTTTATTGTCGTGAGAAACTCAACGAAGCATAAACCTAATATATAGGATTCCATGAAAACTAGAACTCAAAATCCAAAGCACCGTACCCATGTAATTATAAGAGAACAGTTAGCAGGCACCAAATTCGACAGAACTCAACAGAACATTTTAAGCTTAACTCAGTCTTCAAACTTCCGAGGTTTAAAAAAAAGGGAGAGGTTACGGGAACAAGATGGCGGCGGCAGCTTCTTCTTCTTCTTCATCATCTTCATCATCAGGGGTATCAAGCTCGCCGGTGACGGAGGAGGAGCTGGCGTTGACGGTGAAGTGGAGCGGCAAGGAATACACGGTGAGAGTGTGCGGCGACGACTCGGTGGCGGAGTTAAAGCGCTGTATCTGCCAACTCACAAACGTCTTGCCTAAAAGGCAGAAGCTTCTCTACCCTAAAATTGGAAACAGACTCGCCGACGACTCCGTTATTCTCTCGCAGCTGCCTCTCAAATCGTCTCTCAAGATGACCATGATCGGGTTCCATTCAATTCTATTCTCCTCCTGTTTTGCCCCCCGCTGTTTCTCACTGTCCCCTCCCCTCTCTCTGTTTTTTCTTTTTTTCTTTCGATAATTTATAGTTAAAAAGCTTGTTTCTTTACAAATTACAAGGTATTTGGTACCGGATAGAATGGAGAAGGGTCTACAATTTAAGCTTTCGTGGCTCAGTCGTTGGATCTGGTGTTTAGTTGATGGTCCAAAATGCAATTTTTGTGGAGAAACAGGAACAAAGTGAAAAAGAATAACGAAATTCATGAAATAGAGGAGTGGCTGCTGCATATTAGATAGATGTTAATTATTTGCATTTTTTAATGACTTGAAATTGATGTGAATTCAACTTAATTCCCAGAACTGTTGAAGATGACATAATCGTGGATCAGGTAGACTCCCCTGAGATTATAGATGACTTCCAGCTTGGGCAGAATGAAACTGTAGACATTAAAGACAAGGAAGTCAATAAGCAAAAACTAAGGAGGCGTATTGATCGATACAAGGTCAGTTTTTAACCTTTGCAATTTACTTCGTTCTGTCTTTTAAAAGAGATCAATTGGACATTGAATGTTAATTATATCTACCAATCTGATGTTGACTTATTTATCTTCCGGGAAGCGCACATTTGTGTTAAATGATTTTGATGATTATTTTGTTTCATGTTAGGGCCTAAGTTGATATAAATGTCTTCATGATGTCAATCAGTTTTTTTTTTTTTTTCTTGTTTTTTCCCCATCAATGTTATTTCATTCTGATTTCTTTTCGACACCTCCTGAGGAAAACACCAAATTGGATGTCAAATGGACAGGGGGCAATGGGGGAGGAAGTGGGTGTTGGGTTTAGTAAGGCTGTTTGTAGGAAAAGGAAATGTTGGTCACTTTTTAGAGCTTTTAATTGCCCTCTCTTGCATGACAGAAAATTTATGCAAAATTTTGCAATACACAAGTAACACATCTAATGGAAGTGATTTCTTTATCATATATGCCTCAGTATTCTTGAATCTTTCTTTACTATTGGGCAGATTTGTTGAACGGGATGAAATTCTGCTGGGCCATTTTCATATGAATTTTTTGTGTCTTTGCGGATGATCTTGAGGATTTGTCTGCCACCCTCTATTAATGTGTTTTGATCTGATCGATGAATCTCCAGTTTTTGAACATCCTATACGTTTTTACTGTTTAGTTTTGGCAAAACATTATGAAAAGATATTTTAAGCAATGGCACACATACATAATGTCAATATCACTGTCTGTAACATCCTGGATTGTTTTTTATATCCCAATGTAAGGGGAATGTGAGTAATTGCCTAATCTCAGGCTACAATTTATTCAAATTATCATATTAGAATTGTGGAGTTACGATATTCAATTGTGCAAATCTGGCTCCTGCATATGTTTGTATGTATATGGTTGTGTGGAGTTAATTGTTATTGGCGTTGTGGAGACTTTAAATACCCACCTCAAAGGTGATGGATATCATTACAGTTACTTAAAGGCTGTGCAGACAGATCTTTCTTTTCCAAGTTTGCAGTGCTATTCTAGCTGTATGATAGGGCCTGCCTCTTGCTCTATTCCCTGCTAGACTGTCAAGCAATAATAGATGTTGAAACTAGGCATGCATGATGTGTGTCCTACATTAACCATGTCTTGATATTTCTCAAGGAATAAGTTTCTGTGCCCAATTTGATTGTTTTCCATCTTGATATATCTCAGGGAATGAGTTTCTGCACCTAATTTGATTGTTTTCCTGCACACAGATTGCTAATGATGTTATTCATTTTGTTGAGTCACAGATTGACCTCCGAAATCCCTGTCGGGAAGGAAAGAAGCTGCTTGTTCTTGATATTGATTATACCCTGTTTGATCACCGGTCCACAGCGGAGAACCCTCTTGAACTCATGCGACCTTGTAAGAATCTGGTTGTGACTGCTCTTTGTATTTTATCATAATATTTTTTCCCTCATGATGATTGAATTGTGCAGATCTTCATGAGTTTCTCACTGCTGTCTATGCTGAGTATGACATTATGATATGGTCTTCTACCAGGTTGGATTGTTATTTCACTCTGATTTATTGTCTTTTTTTTTCTTACATGAAATCTGCTTGTTAACTCAGAGGTGCCACCCCCACCCCACCTTTTATTTACCTTCCTAAAAAGGGGGTTATGGAAGAATGAAGGAGTTGAATGAACTTAATTTTGAGGAAAAGAGAAATTGAATATTTTTTAGATCAAAAAAGCTAGCATTCAGCACTATTCTTTCTAACTTATTACCATGGAATGAATATTTGTGAAAGTTTGGTCTACTCTCATAACATTGGTTACAATATTTCTCACTATTCATGGATATTGTCTTGTTTGGTATAACCTATTGTGTGATAAGAGATTAAAGATGTTTCCTCTACATGTCCTTTAGTCCATGAATTTACTTTTATTCTGCAGCATGAAGTGGGTTGAACTGAAGATGGGACAGCTTGGGGTACTGAATAATCCCAACTACAAAATCACAGCTCTTCTTGACCATTCAGCAATGATTACAGTACAATCAGATTCTCGTGGGATCTTTGACTGCAAGCCACTTGGATTGATTTGGGCTCATTTTTCTGAGGTGAAATAATTAAGACAATTTTTTATTTGTCTTTGTTCCTTAAGTTAATTAAGGAGTTCATGGGAGGAATATTTACAAACTAAACCCATCTTGTGCATTACATATAGCTATTCCATCTTAGCTGAACTAGTTACAAAATAGCAACTTTCCCTGAAAAATGACATTCATTTTACAACAGTTGTAAGTCTGTGGATGCTGCCTATGACCTTGTCCCTGCTGCCCTGACATATAAATGTGAATTTCAAATGATCAGCTGATTTTACAATTATACCCTGTAAAAGTGGAGGCATCTCATCTTTCATATGATGTCTTAAGCATTATGCTGTTGACGTACCATGCTTTATGGTTATTTTACAGTTCTATGGTCCAAAAAACACTATAATGTTCGATGATCTACGAAGAAATTTTGTGATGAATCCACAAAATGGTTTGATAATTAAGCCATTCAGGAAGGCCCATGCAAACCGAAACAGTGACCAAGAACTTGTGAAGCTCACACAATACTTGCTTGCCATTGCTGAGCTTGACAATATAAGCACTTTGGATCATGCAAAATGGGAGTTCTTCACTGAAGACAATGCCAAAAGACATCGGCATGCATGAGTGTTATTGACAAGCTGTGAGATATTACAGTTCTGCTTGTCTTTTGACTTTTCAGGTATCCACCTGACTACTGCTATTTCTTCTTTCTAGCTTATCTGTCCTAAATTTTCCACCTTCCTTGTTTTCATTTTTTTTCCATCTTTTTCTTTTTTCTTCTAAATCTGATGAGGACGTGTCATTTTGTGTATCTTTAACAGAAAGTCATTGATGCATGCATATGTGCATGCATGCTCATAAGTACATGCATGAGTTCATGCCTACATGCAAGTAAGCAGGTGAAGTGTAACATTAATTTGCTTGCAAATTTCAGCATAGTTCCTGATTTGGTACAGGGAAAATTTCATATCACGGAAAAAAAATGGCAGAGTTGAATAAGTAGTTTTCACCATTTTAGATTGCAACTGAATCTATGTTTCTGCAGACTTTTCTTTCTTTTTTTAACCCCTTTTTAATTTTTTAGTGGCAGTCTTCTCTCCAGCTGGGATCATTTCTCACGTGTGCTATGTCATGTTGATTGGATCTTGCTTCTTTGTTTTCAATCCACATTTTGTGTGTGGTTTTTTTTTTTTATTTTTGGAGCTAAAACCAGATTTTGTCTTTGAATGCATTGTGACTGAGTCTCTTGATTGAGCTGCAAGACCTGGTCCCAGCTTGATTGTTAATCTAATTTGCTCCCTAGGGAATTTTCTTTCTCTATTTTCATTGTGATAAATTGTCCCACTTTTCTTTCATTGTGCCTGGATCATACAGACCTTTCCCTCTTTTGAAATATTGTTCTGAAGTCTTTGACAGTGATCTTTACAACTCACTGCTAACATCAACTTTCCATTCTGGGAAATTGTTTCCCTTTTTTGCCTTATCTCTACCCTCCAACACTCTTCTTGCTTTATTCAATGTGTCCTAAATGAAGTTGTCATTTGTACATCTATATTTGCATCACCATGTCCGCACATCTTTTGCTGTTAGTAGGTTTCACGTTGTCAGCAAGGTGAATGGTGATAACAAAGCAAATGGAAATTAATATGGTTAGATAGTGGAATGGGGAATTGGGGCCATGGAATAAGGGGATGCTACTAAATGAGATCTGGGTGCTTTCTGGAATGGTAATGAAAATGAAGGCATGATTCAGCTTCATGGACCAATAAGGGGGTTGAAACCAACCATGATGGTTATGATAAACAAATAGAGTCAGTTTGCTGTATGATTGCACTTAACTGTGGAAGGATGTGTGGCTAGAGCACAATAGCTTGGCATAATTTGTCAAAATGGGGCTATAGGCAAGTGGTTGATGTAATTTATTTGCTGTTTCATTAGGCGCAAATGTACTTATTTTTCATTTTCTTTTCTATCCTCCAAAATGGTAAAGTATTAGAACTTAAAGGATTTTTTGTGTTTTTTAGCTCTCTTTTTAGATTTGTCTTTTGTTATAAGATCTCTTGACGTAGGATAGAAACAAGTGTAAGGATAGAACAAAAGAACAATGCAGAAATTTACCCAAAAATGCAAACTAATGCAGTAATACACTTGAAAACTAAACTTAATATTCGAGTGATTTTAATGTTCATTAATAACAAGTTTCTTATGAAATAATATAATAGAAATCCTATTTATAAAATTAGACTAACTTAAACTAAATAAGAGTATGATTTTAAATAGGAAAATAACTCTAATTAAGAAAATATCTAAATAGAAGATTGTAACATGATTTTTTGGTAATATATTATTATAAATAGAAGATATTAATAAAATCTTAAATAATAAGAATCTTTCTTCTTTATTCTCCATCATTCTTTCCTAGTTAAAAAAAAAGAAAAATTGACCTTGAATTTTGTAGTGATAGAGAATATAAAACGATTAATATTATGTTAGAAAAAATTTGTTGTTAAAAATTAATTGTAGTGAGAAAAAAGCAAACTTCACAAACTTCAGGTGAGAAGTTAAACACTGAAACAGTGGAATAATCTATGCAACACTACATCTGGCTTAGATTTCTCTTTATTGACCAATACTAATATTGAGATTGGAGTAGTGACTAGATCAATTTTTGTAGACAAATTTGCATTGATTACCATCTCTTTACTAACCTAAACATCTAGTAGAGATAAAGGCTGTCACTGTCTCTATGTCGACTTGATCTAATTAATCTAAAAATGTTAATTGTTGTATTTTGGGCATTAGGAAGAGGAAGATCATTGCACATTGATTCCAAAACCCTAGTGTTGAGGGATTCATTGGTATATTGGATTAATTAGATTAATTTGCTAGATTAAACTTTTTTTTTTTTCGTTTGAGAAGCACTAGATTGATGTTCATTAGCATGGACATGAATATGCTCTTCAATATCAAACATATCATGGTACAATATAACAACTATCACTGTAATTATTCAGAAATATGCCAAAAGATTCCACCAAATGTATCAAATAAGGTTTAATTTTAAAAGCATAGTTTATAAGTTCTTTCTCCTAACTTGTAAGTAATAAGAACTACGTTAGCATGTGGTGGTGTTTGCAGTGGTCTAACAAAGAATAGGATGACAACGATAGGAAAAAGAATTTCATGGTTTTGGAGTGATTTTGAAATTGTTTATGTGATTTTGGAAGCTTTTTATGTGATTTTTAGGTGGCTTTTAATACCCAAATTAATGTAGGACAAATAAAAAAAACTAGGCAATTAACGTGAAAATTCATTCAAAACAAATCTCTTATGAAATAACATAATAAAAATCTTTTTTATAGAACTAGATTGACTTAAATTAAATGAGAATATAATTTTATATAAAAAAATAACCTTAATTAGAAAAACATATAACTAGAAGATTATAACATAATTTTTTAATGAAATGTTATTATAAATACAAAATCCTAGTAAAATCTTAAATAATAAGAATTTTTCCTTTTTTCATTCCCCATTACTCTCTCTTGGTTTAAATAAAAGAATGGCCTCGAATTTTGAAGTGATAGGGAATAAGAAACAATCAACGTTGTGTTGAAGAAAATCTGTTGTCAAAAGTCAACTTTGGTGAGAAGAGAGCAAACTTCATGAACTCCACATTAGAAGTTAAACACTGAAACATCAGAAGAATAACAAAATCAAAAATTTCTTCAACACTACATTTGGCTTAGATCTTTCTTCATTAACTAGTTTTAATATTGAAATTAAAGTAATGACAGTGTTGTCATGCACTAGATCAACTTCTATAGACAAATTCACATTGACTGCTATCTCTTTATTAACCTGAACATCTTGTACAGATAAATGCACATATGTCACTATCTCTGTATCAACTTAAGTTAATTAATTTAAAAATTGTTGACTATTGTATTTTTGGCATGTCTTCATTTGGAAGAAGAAGATCATCACACATCGATTCCAAAACTCTAATATTGACAGATTCTTCGGCATGTTAGATTACTTAACTAGATTTACTTTTTTTTTTTAATTTATTTTTGGAGGAGGTTATAGAAGCATTAGATTAACTTGCTTGAATTGACATATTCTCTTAAAACTTTATTTTCATTAGCATGAACATTGATATGTACTTTAATATCAATCATATCTTGGCACAAAGTAACAACTATATCACTATAATCATTCAATGATATGCCAAAAGATTCCAAAAAATGTATCGAATAAAGTTCAATCTTAGAAATACAATCTAGAAGTACTCTCTCTCTCAACTTGTAAGCAATAAGGAATACCTTTGCATGTGGTGGTGTATGTGGTGGCCTGACGAAGAATAAGATGACGACAATAGCAAGCAAGATAGAATTTGATAGTTTTGGAGTCATTTTGGGATTGTTTATATGATTTTGGAGGCTTTTTGTGATATTTTTTGGGTCAAAATTGGGCTCTAATACCAAAATTGATGTAAGACAAATAAAAAAAGTTAGACAATTAGCACTAAATTTGATACGCAAGAGTAATTTCAATATTCATTCATAACGTGTTTCTTATAAAATAAGATAATAGAAATTCTATTTATAGAATTAGATTAACAAAACTAAATGAGAGTATAATTTTAATAACTAAAAAAAATGTAAATAGAAGATTAGAATAAGATGTTTTAGTAAAATAATATTATAAATATAAAATATCATTAAAATCTTAAATAATAAAAATCCTTTCTTATTCTCTATCGTCGGTGTTCCAAGGGTGTAACTTTCGTACCCAAGAGAATTTTTAAACACTGAATTTATCCAAATTATTATTCAATATCCATTGCTCTCCCTGTAAGTGTCTAGCTCATCACCCCTGGATTGAGCCTGCTGTATTCTGAGTATTGAAGACACTCGACAATTCCTAGTTCTAATATGATGCGTCTTCAAGGAATTGTGTTGTGGGTCAGGTCCAAAATTTATATTGAGCAAGCCATATTAGTAGAAACGGTTCTGGTCAGCCATAACCTTTTGAGTGGCCTTACAAACATGCCAGAAAAATGACCTGCGTGGCTGGATTTTTATCCTTATATATATATATATATATATATATATTACGGATAAATTCGTAGTATACAAAGTGGTTCAATTATGATCATGTGAGATGAGAATATTTACAGTTTAATATCATTTATGATAATAAAAAGAAATGACTAAATGCATATATTAAATTGATTTCTGAACATGTAAATAGTATCATGTAAATTAGTTTTAGTGACAAAAGCTTTATTAGAACCAAAAAAAAAACCAAAATAAAATTTAGGTCTTGTTAGATTTAAACAGAGAGAATGCCATGCTAAGAATGGACAAGAGGAGGAGTAAAATGAGAGCAATACAAAGGATGCTTTTAAAGACGTGTATATGACCTTCTTAGTTTTTTCGAAGTTTGAACGGGTAAGGTTCATAAAACCAAAGATCCCCACTCTGAGTTTGTCGTCTTTCTCCAATTGGTCATTATGTCATCTCGTAGAGGGAGGAATGAGGCACTGCTCCGTGTTCCCGAAAAGTTGCTATTTTGTGATCACAAAGGGCAGCTACGATGGTTTTTTCCGTTAGGTTTTGCGTTCAGACTTGGGGTGCGTTCATGCCCAAGCTAACCCAATCTAGACACAACTCCTATGAGGGGGTAAGGCATAAATGAGGATACATTTAACCTATCGCTTTCGTGCAATTAATCAAGCTTGATTATAATTGTAAATTCTTCCTAAAACTTATAGATGTAAAATTGATGCTCATGGTGCATGATAGGCTCTTCGATCTTCTCCTTGGAGAGAGAGAGAGAGAGAGAGTGCTTGGCACAATGTAAAGGATTTCAAATCCAACATTCCGTTAACTAGTTGCCATAGGTAGGATTGTAAACGAATGTGAACCTTGGTTAAGAGCTTGGTGTCTCGATTCATTATGAGCTCATTTGATGAGCTAGACATGAACAAGGGCTATACAAATTTTTTAAAAAATTGTTTAAAGTTTATTTTTCAGAGTCAACTAAAAGTTTATGTTATCTCATTTGTAAATATATATGATCGAAATTAAAGAAAAAAAAACTAATAGAATTTTTACTTAGTATTTGTTAAACTTTAAGAATAATTTAAATATTTAATTTTAATTTTAATTTAATATTTATTTAATAATTAATTTATAATTTTTTTAATATTTTAATAAAATTAAAATTTTATCAAATATTTGATTCAATTAATTTATTTTATTGTGATTTGGTATGTATTATAATATATTTAACTTATATTAATAATTTTTCACATATATATAAAATATGTACAATATAAAAATACTTATAATTGAGAAAAATAATTTTTGTAAAAAGAAAAAATAATCTTAAAATTTATTTTTTTTACTAAAAAAATTCATAATTTATTTATTTATTATTATTTTTTAAAAAATTGCTTTTAAATTTATTTTTTATTTATAAAAAATATTCTCATCATTAAAAATTTTTTATTTAAGTAAAATATACTTCTTAAAAATATAATAAATTTATACATTATGTAGGTCAATATTAATATATTAATAATATCAAAATTGAGAGAAATTTGATAAAATATTTATGCAGTAGTATTTGTTTAATTTTATAAATATTTAAATATTTAATTTTAATTTTAAATTTTTTAATTTTTTTGTATTTGTAATATTTAATATTAATTTAATAATTAACTTATGATATTTTTTAATATTTTGATAAAATTAAGATTTTAATATATATCTAATTTATTTTATTAAATTATAATTTACTCAATTTATATTAATAATTTTTTATATATAGTTAAAATTCATAAAAATAAATATTAATAACGAAGAAATATAAGTTTAAAAAATAATTATAAGTTTTTTTTTTTTAGTTTTTAGGAAAAAAATTTCTAAATTTATTGAAAAATAAGGTTAATATCCCATAAAATTATTAATTTTGCATGAATTAATAAATATATTATAAATTTTAAAAAATAACAATTTAGATTTGAAAATTTTTTTTTCATAACAAATTTATTAAAACGTTAAATTCAATAAAGGCTCCCGGACAAGTTGGGGCGCGGCGACTGCCTCGCAGATCCACGTGGAACTTCCCCGCTCTTGTTGCGGTACAAAATTAAAAACTAGTTTAATGCTCAATAAAGGCTCGGTAGACTTAGTACGAATGCAAAAATATGGGGTTTTATTCACGGTCGCGCGCCGCCGCTCTCCGCCGTCCCCCGCTCGGCCACTGTTGCTCTCACTGCCCCTTGCTGCGAGTGTGGAGTTCAGCGACGTCTTCTTAGCCCCTCGAACTCACTCTGCCGTGCACTCCCCTGCTCTGCCGCCACCGGTCGCGCCGCCCCCTACCGGGACTTCGGTCTCCAGAGTTTAACAAGGCCGTTCCTCTTTCTCCAACCGCACCTCGCTCTTCAATTTATCCATATGATTCTTAACCCAAAAATCTTCCTTATTTTCATTTTTGAAATCACAAGGCAAGCTTCCACGTTCTTGTCGCAGGTCTCGTCACTAAAGCAAGTTTGGTGCCACCACCCTGACCCAGAGACTCGAACGCTTTCTACTAGCATTTTCTCTCCGGTGCTCGCAAATGAACCTATAATCTTGATCGTCCTTTGCTTCAATTTTCCCTTTTTCTTGTTTTAATTTTCCCCCACTTTCAGCTCGTAATTAGGGTCATTTAACTGGTTTATTTTACATTTTGTGGTTTTTTCATCAAGCAAAAATTAAAATTGCAATTTTTGGGCTGTTCGAAAAAATTCATTTCTTGGTTATCCTTTCTAGCCTTTTCTTTTTTGATTGTTAATTTAATTTTAAGAATGCTCATAAAATTCAAATTACAGAAAAATTTAACATTTTCGCTAATTGAAATTAAAATATATACAAATATAGAAATAAATACATAATTTATTAAATGTATACCCGATAAAAAAAAATTACAATGATCCTACAAATTGATAAAAAAAAATTATATCAATTATTAAGATTATCACATCACTAAAATTGCAGAAATGTAAAAAAAATTAAAGATATTTAAAATGACACAGAGGCTACTTATCAACGCCGGTATTTCCCTTCAAATTAGAGCGTGAAGATCACAAATGCCCAACTTGTGTACAAAAAAGAGAAGACATCCCGACCTAATGGATTTCCAAGAAATAGGAGCATTCTTTAAAATTTTTTTAAAAAATAATAATAAAATGAAGTATCCTGTGATTGATCTTTTAGTCATTGGGCAACTAACCTAATCTGCATCACAATATGCCTTGATGTGAAAGTCACTAGCAGATGGAAAGAAAATTTTTCTTCTAGGAGAAGTCTTCAAATAACGAAGAATATAAAAAAGCAACATCAAGATATGGTTGACAAGGCATGTGCATGAACTGATTGAGGATCAAGACTGCACGTGTGATATCAAGTCTAGTAGCAATTAGATAAATAAGGTGACCAATTAGTCAGCGATATTAGTCTGGATCCTTTAATGGTTCTCCACAATCAAAAGACAAATAATGTTGCTACTAAATAGGAGAAGATGCAGGCTTACAATACAACATACCAGTGCCTTTCAGGACATCAAGAATATATTTTCTTTGACAAAGAATGATGCTTTGGTGGGAACGGGCAATTTCTAAACCGAAAAGATATTTGCGATTGCGAAGATCCTTGATAAGAAAATATTTCTGAAGTTGTTGAATCTGGACAACATCATTACCCGCTATAACCATCCAAAAACTTAAAGTAAAGAGTCAAAAAAGAGTTACCTCGAGTAAAGGTAAATAAAGAATGATCATAATGGGACTACATAAAGCCAAAACGGTGCAAGGAGGGAAAAAACTTCTCAAACTATTGTTATGAAACTTGTTTCAGACCATACAAAGACTTATGAAGTCGACAAACACAATTATCTCATGTAAGAACATGGTCAAGGGGTGGTGACATATAAACTTGCTCATGTAAATCATAATGAAAGAATGCATTATGGACATCTAATTGATGGAGTTCCTAATTCTTTACTGCAACAACGATTAAGAGATATCAAACAGTAGTCCAAGCCTTTAACTTGTGTATAGCCTTTAACTAATAAACATGCTTTATACTATTAAATAGAACTATTAGCCTTATATTTGATTTTGTAAATCCATTGAGAATTGATTGCTTGCTTGTTGATAGGTAAGGACTTTAAGTTCCAAACATTTTTCTTTTCTAAAGCTAAAAGTTTATGTTTCATGGTATCATATTACTTGAGGTCCTTAACAGTTTATAAAAAAGACTCAGGCTCACATTGGGAAGAAATTTTGGTTAGAAATGCCTTGTGAGTTGGAACAAAATGCGAGAGATAAGAAATAAGGTAGAACTTACTTGAAGAAACTATATTGGATATAAGCAATGATGTCTTGTCTACTCCAGTGAGCTTACAAATATAGTTATTAAGATAACCACTTGCTTGTTGTGCTCATTGTGGTCATGTGGCAAGTGTTGAAATAGGTTGATTCTCATTAAGTTGTGGGGAAAGGTTAAGCAATTGATTTAAGGTAATGGGAATATCAATAAAATCATTGTGAAGAGTGGCAAAATTTTTAATGTCAAGAAGAGAAGATGATGTGAATGGTTTTTGAGATGCTATAGAGTTAAGAGATTTGAGTTAAGAGTCTAATACAAGTAAGGGAATAACCAACCTAGAATTTTTTAAGACATCAAGTATTTTAAAGGGAAATTGATTTTTATAGAAAGGACATCTCAAGATATAAAAACCTTATGTGACTCTAGATCATAAACTTTATAACCCTTTTGTTTTATAGGATAACCAATGAAAACACATGGATGAGAACAAGGATCAAATTTACCCTTGCACCTATTCTTATGGTCAACCTAACAAAGACAACCAAAAACATGTAAATGAGAATAAGATGAAGTTTGTGATAATAGCATTTCATATGTACTTTTACCAAAAAGCCTTTAAGTATGAGTGTAATTTATGAGATAGGTGGCTGTTAACACATATTCACTCTAAAACTTGATAGGAAAATGTACTTGAAATAAAAGAGCACAAACTACTTCTAAAAAAATGATAGTGTTTACGCTTAACAACTTTGTTTTATTATAAGATATCAATATAAATGTTTGGTGAATTCTTAAAGTATTATCACTCTAAACTTGTTTAATATTATGACTAAATTGAGTTTTAACCATGGCATAGAATTGAATGAAATATTTGTGGGCATCTAATTTATGTTTAAGAAGAAAAACCCAAATGCACATTTTGTGATCATCCATAATGCTAAGAAGATAATATGTATTAGATAAAGATGAAGTTTTGTAAGGTCCCTGATAATATAATATATTAAATCAAAAGGCAACTCAAATTTTTTAAAACTTAAAAAGAAAAGTATTGCAAGTTTATTTAGTTTAATAATAAACATCATAACATTTATTAAAATTTTTTAAAGATAAACTAAATAATGGAGGAATCATAGAAAAATGATAAAAAAGGGGATGATTTTGACACTCATGCTATAAGTTTTGTGTGGAAGGGAGTGCAATACTAATGAATGACTTGTGAAACTCACTAACGTAATACAAATAATCATGTAATTTACCCATTCTAATCAGTGTCTTCAAGGTATGGTCTTACAAAACATAAAAGGTAGGAAAAAAAGTTTTAGAGCAACGAATATCTCTTGTTAATTTGTTGACAAAAACAAGGTTACATTTGAAAGAAGATATGCAAAGAACATTATGTAAAGGGATGTTAGATATCTTGACTTACCCATAAAAATGTATAAAAATGGTATATCCCTTAAGTAATCTAATAGGTGATGAATTATGTATATAATTAATATTGAAAATAGAAGATTTATCAAATGTTAGATGTTTAGAAGCATTCGTATCTAAAATCTAGTTAAAGAATTTACAAGATTGAGTGACTTGAACAACAAAATTGGTTACATTAAGGTTTTTCTTAGAACATAGCAATGATATGAGCTAATCATACTTTTCTTGTGTAAGAGTGAAACCTCTACTTATAGGGTAATTAATACCTAAAATAGGAGTTACTCGTCCTTTTATGGATTTCTCTTTGACATATAAACCTAGCAAAAATCTCATAAGCTTAAAACACCTCTCTTTAGTGTGTTCTAGTTTGTCATAATACTCTCATCTTAGCTTAAAACTACCTTGTTAGGCTCCTTTTGGTGTTCTTTTGGAAGAATTAAACCTTGAATCATTGGTTTGTCTCACGATGAAAGTTATTGCCTCCATTAGTTGTGCCCATATGATTGAGAGAGTTTATTACTTCTCTTCTTTTATAACAAAAGCCTACAATTTATTGGTTGTTGGAAAAGACTTCATGTTCAAGATTTGTAATCAAATGATTCCATATTGATCATTTAAATATATAAGGAATTGATAGACCTTTTCTTTTTCCTTCTTTGTAAAAATTTCTTTCACAATATTACAAGTACAAAAAAGAACAATTGAATTGGTTGATATCTCATCCCATAAACCTTTTAATTTTGTGTAGTGAGTTGCCATCAATAATTCTTTTTATTGTGCAAGAAAAATCTCCCTCTTTAATTTATGGATACAAGGAACATTTCCTTGTAAGAAATGTTCTTACAAATCTATCAACATCTCTTGAGTAGTATTAATATAAGTAATATTATCATGTAATTTTGAAATTAAAGTATTAAAAATTCATGAAATCACCTCGGAGTTACATTTTTCCCAAATTTGCTCCTCTAATTATTAGCTTGAAGAGATTTTATCATGCCTCTCCTTTAAGTGGGATAATTTTCTCTTTTAAGGAGACATGAAACTAAGATAGTTCCTAAATTATCTAAAGAGGTTAGAAAATAAGGAGAAGAAAACTCTTAATCTGACATAGATTTTTATGTTAAAACTCTAGAAATGATGAAAAAGCTTTTTTTACTCATGACTAAGGAAAACATTAGTTGATACCATGTAAAATTCAAATTACAAAAATACTTAAGGTTCTTATTAATTGAAATTAAAATATATAAACATGTAGAAATAAATATAAGATTTACTAAATATATACCTAATAAAGAAAATATTATAAAGATCCTATAAGTTGAATTTTGTGTAGTTAGCTGCCATCAATAATTCTTTTTTATTGTGTAAGACAAATCTCCCTCTTTAAATTATGGATACGAGGAACATTTCCTTGTAAGAAATGTTCTTACAAATCTATCAAGATCTCTTGAGTTGTATCAATATAAGTAATATTATCATGCAATTTTGAAATTAAAGTATTAAAAATTCATGAAATCACCTTGGAGTTACATTTTTTCTAAATTTGCACGTCTAGTTGTTAGCTTTAAGAGCATTCATCATGCCTCTCCTCTAAGTAGGATAATTTTCTCTTTTAAGGAGAGATGAAACTAAGATGGTTCTTAGATTATCTAAAGAGGTTAGAAAATAAGGAGAAGAAAACTCTTAATCTGACATAGATTTTTATGTTGAAACTCTAGAAATGATGAAAAAGGTTTCTTCACTCATGACTAAGGAAAGCATACCTTGATACCATGTAAAATTTAAATTACAAAAAAAACTTAAGGTTACTATTAATTGAAATTAAAATATATAAACATGTAGAAATAAATATAAGATTTACTAAATATATACCTAATAAAGAAAAGATTACAAAGATCCTACAAGTTGAAAAAGATTAAACTAATTATTAAAATTATCATGTCACCAAGATTATAAAAATACCAAAAATTAAAGATATTTCAAAAATTACAAAATTTGCATATCAACATTAATAATGTTCAATTTTTTTTATTACTTTTATTATAATAGAAAATATTATGTTATTTAGATAAGATACTATTAATGTTTTAAATATATAATTTTGATTTAAGTACTTAATATGTAATTCATAATTTAGTTTTCATAAAGATGAAAAATAGAAAAAATAGTTTTTATATCTATTTTTGAGTTAAATTTAAGTTTAACAATTTTGATATCAAACTAAGTTTGAGCTTAAGAATTAAAGCTCGCATTAAGCTTAAACCTATTCAAAATCCTATCAAGTTAAGTTGGACAATGTCAAAACTCTATTCAATTCAAATTTATTATATTCTTATGAGTGCAATTTAGAAAACTAACCCAATTCTTAACATAAAATTGAATTTGCTTTGAAAATTTTAAGATTAAGTTCTTTGCTGTCACATGTTCTAAAATAATCTCTTTAATCAAATGAGTTGAATTCTATGAGATTTAATAAATTAACTTTGTTAATCTTGAAATTTATAAAATTATTAGAGAAAAAATTTCAAATTAATATAAAAATTAACTAAGGAAGTTATAATCTCAAAAAAAAATTATGTTATAATAAATAACATTTCATAAAATAAAATAAAATAAACTAGAGAAGCCCTTTGATCATAAGATCTAAGTAATTAAACTTTAAGAGATTCTTAATGATTGTACAAAACTTGCTAAGAAATGAAAAATCCTAGTGACAATGGGAGAATAAGAAAGAAAAAATTCAAAAGTTTGTATTTATTCCTAATAATAATTTTCTTTCTTTTTTTTAAATATATATATTTAACATATTTTATTTTTGCCTAATAATAATTTTCATTAGTTATTTTTGAATGTAATATAAAAATATAATAAAATTTAAGTTTTATAACAATCAAAATATTTTGTTAAATATATTTTAAAAAAATTAAAATAATTATATAAATATTATAAAAAGAAAAAATTATCTTTAATTTATTAAATTAAAAATAAAATTATTTTAAAAGTTGAATTATTTATTTTATTAATTTTTTATATGTAAACATGTTTACTGATTAAAACATTAGAAACTTTAGTGAAAAAAGGAGGGGCACATGCATCTTTGGACTATTTATGTTAAGTTTAACTAATGGACCATAATAATAGTATATATATATATATATATAATTTTATTACATTTCAAAATAGGGAGTGAATTGTTAAGGAGCATAAAACACCGTAAATTTATTTCTTTGTTTTTTCGATTGATTTTGCTTGCTTCGAGCAGTCTGAAAATTTGGGAATGACGGATGAAAATACCGAAAGAAAATTTTGGGCATGCATGTCGATGATTTCGGCATTGCGAAGATAATGATTCTGTCTCCCATAGGTATTGTAGGTTCGGTCGAACTTTATGATCCCCAAGTCGAAACAACTGCTGGGAAGACTGGAAGAGGATCGATGCTTGAAATTAAAAATCTTTTTGTTTTTCTCTGTGATGTCTTCGTGGTCTCCAAAAAGACGCTTGTTTCTCTCAAAACTGACTGCAGGTCTGGTAGCCACACCATGTCTTTTGCGATAAAAACATGACCCAAAGTGTGGTGGAACCACCACCTTCGGTTACGTGTTCTCAGCACATGTGCCCCGTACCATACAGAAAGTCACAAACAATGTTGGAACTTCGGAAAGGACGCCCACCAACCTGAATACCATAAAGAATTGTTCTCAGTGGAACTTGCAGGGTTGGTGCTCTAACCCAACCTGAAAAGCTTTGACACAGGCTTTCACCTTCAACTGTGCACGTCTCAATTGTTATGGACACATCCGAGTCCTTAAGCCCCCAACTCGCCGGTAGATATCAGAAGCAGTCTTTGCAATGCTTACTTTTAAGAGATTCCACGTAGGACCAATATAAAAAAACAAGGTTACAAATTTGCAATGGGGCTGGGATGATAAACTATCTTAATTCGGACGAATAGTAATGGAGGATTCAGTGTGGCTTATCTTTTGGTCTTACACTCGTACCATACGGATGCTACCGAGAGATATTTTGGGGGGAATTCAGCACCACACTGACATGCCATTCCACGAAGGTGAAAATGGAATCGTGCAGACTGAAATGCTACCGCACGAGGATCCTGGGGTCTTCAACTTTAGAGTAGCATACGTGTGGGCTTTCCCTAAAGAATTTCATTTGACGGCGATGAATGTGTCATGCCCTCTCCCAACGTGTGCCCGAGGCACTCCCCAAAACTGGCCACGGTGCCCCTTTCGGCCCCTGTTGTAATTTTTCTTTTTTTCTCGTTATTGTTGCTTACCGTAAATATTTTAAAACTGCATTCATTCAAGTTTGAGATCTACGTAGGAAATTTGATATTTTTGCTAACCGGTCACAAAATTTTTAAGCTTTTAGTTATAAATTTGCTGTTGCTGGAGGTATTCTAGGAAGCATAGAGTTGCTGCCATGCTACGAAGGGGCACATAAACGATGACTAATCAAAGCCACAGCCAGGGAATTCGCTTCTAAAAAAAAAATAAAAGATAAAAAATACAAATTGATTCGAGCTTACTAGGAGGAAACGTCAGTCGCCATCAGGGTTAATAAATTAGCATTTCCTTCGACGATTTTGATTGTTGAGCCTAGTTTACTTATGATAAAATATTTTTATTATTTTGCATTTGATGAATTAAAAATATATTATTAACAAAAATAATTATAAATTCAGCAGAAGATAACAACTATTTGACGAAAAGTAATTTTCACCCAAAATAAATGAAATGCATTTTTCATAGATGTTTCCCGGACGATGCAGAGAGAGAAAGAGCACAAATGAAGAATAAAAAAAAAAATCATTTTGTTCGGACGAAAATACTTCAGAAGAGCCACACACTACTTGTTTAGTCATATCTTACTTGAACGATAGAACGCTGCCAAATGCCAATGAAATTACTCTTATACCTCGAAGGTTTAATTCGATAAACTTTACAGGAAAGCATCTCCATGATCATCAGTAACAGGTACTTAACAAATGACTGACCTAGAGATCCTTCACTATGGCAACCCCACCAGGTGGATATTCTTGACGGAGTAGAAATGGGGCATTTCCTAACATGTAACAACTTGAACGTGCAAGACCACCTCCGGTGATCATGTGCCCGAACAATGACCACCAGGTGCAATTTGTCAAATGGGAAAGGAGAAAAGGAAGCCGAATGAAAAATCGTGGATCTGGATGGAAAATGATGACTGAAGAGCCCAGCTCTACCCCCTCTGGAAACAACAATAACAGCTATTTAGGTCAATGTGGCCGCCTGACGAATGAAATAGTGTCACGACAAATCCCTGGCTTAAGCATACATCTACATGTGAAGTGGACCAGACACGGGGTCACTGCCAGAATCAGTGTCCCTGTGTTTCAAGGAAAGGTTTGCAAATTGGGAATCAAGGTCCCTGCTATTAGAACGACGATGACTAGTAGATGGTTGCGGTTGCTGCTGCTGCTGGTACAATGCTCCTAGCCTGCCAATCTCCCTCTCCAAAACTTCCTGCTCCACTGGAAACAGCCCCAAAATATTCGTTGCAATCATGTATAAAAGAAAATTTGAATAGAATTCCATCCATATCAAGGCATATAAATCATTACTCTGCATGCATTGACTATTTTATCTCGATCAGTTCATTTCATTCATCATTAAAGCAGATATTGTTTTTTTTTTTTTTTTCTATTTCTATTGGTTCATGAGTGCACATTTAACTTTCAATAATCAACATTTGAGCACTTCCAGCAAAATTTTACCAGTATAGAAAGAAGAGGTATGCAAAAAGTGCCCCCCATTTATCCCTTTTTTTCTCACTACTCTTCTAGAAGGGTGCAAAACGTGATTGGCATTATCAAGAAGTATACTAAACAAAAGAACACAAAAGGAAGTATCATTGACACACTAGTCATAAATGTCTATAGGGCATAGCGAAATTCAGTGCACATGCCATAATAATCCAACTTGTACTTTACCATGGTGGTTATAACTTCTAGGCCAACCAGCCTCCAAGTTTATTCCCATTGTTGTTTCTCGGCCAATAATTTGTTGGTTTTTTTTTCCCCACTAATGAAATGGCCCAATTTCATCTTAAACTACCAAAAATTAAGCATCCTGGTGTGTTCAATTCACTTCTTAGGTTTTTTATGACCTTTTGGTTACAATAACAGTTCATTGCCTATCCCTGTCCTTGCAAAACAACTCTGACAGACGGCAAAGACATTTCCAATCCAACTTATACACATCAGCTGTTATCATAGCTATGACAAGAATCATGGTGGCTGCACCCTAGGGTTGTGGCCTAAGGCATATGACACAAGTCAGCCACAAAAGATCCTGAAAATATTCGTCTGAGTGGCATGAAGCAAAGTTGAAAAGTCTGTCTTGACCCCTTTCTACCCCATACTACTTGAGAGGATGGCCACATATCAGGTCAGTAGATCTGCCTAGTAAGGCCACAATTGCAAATACAACCACAACAGCAGAAATCTCTGTTTGAATGGCAGAAATGTATATTTCAAAGATGTCACTGTAAAAACCTTCCCAGAGAAAGCAAACATTCCAATGAAAACTTTTAAAAGCCCTACAGAGGACAAAGTTTCTAATCTTGAAAAATCAAATCCAGCCTTTAATGCTTCTAAGTTTTATCTAAATCTCAACCTGACCATGGTTCAGTTTGGTTCTGATTCCACAAAAGGGTTGAACCTTAAATGACCATGGTTCAGACAATCTGGTTTTGGTTGGGGCCAGTTTTAGTTTCAGTTCTTGACCAATTCCAGTTCCAGTCTGGTTCTGAACCAGCCCCCATGCTTTTTCTTTTTTTCTGTTTTTTATAACTGACATTTCTGGTTCAGTTTTATGGCCAGTTATGATTAGGGCTCAGTTTTGGGAAGGGGCAAACCGTAGCTGCACCCCCTCCCACTGTTCCAGTTCTAACCAGAACTGTGGAAACAGTTCCGGTTCCCAGTCCAGTTCCAGTTCAGTTCTGGTTAAAACCGGAAACATGACTGGGTCTATCCCTGCTGCATTGCCACAGGCGTAGAGAATTCCCATGCAGTATTGAACTTCTTAATGAGAGACAACCATTCAATCATTCCCTAACAATTTTATGTATCAGGTCCCCCGCATGTGATAGATAATCCTTCCCACTTACCACACTTTCTCTGTTGAAACTACATATAATACTCGCATCCATTATACTCAGGCAAAGTCTTACCCCCTTTTTTGCCACTTGTTTTATAATTGCATTAAAGTATCTACAGTCTCTGGATTACGTAATAGGCTGTATTGTCACAATTCCAAATAGATTAACTTTCATTTTCCAAAAACTATTAATGTCTGTAGTCTAAGAACATGACAAGGGCTAAATAAGATGAAATGAAATCCGAAAAAAAGGTTAGTAGGATGATATTCCGATGTGCTTTGCCAAATAAAAGGTGAAGAAAATAAGAGGACTATATATCAGCAGCTTTAACTGCCAAGAAGTGTACAGAATAGAACTCACAGTATTTGATAAGATGCTCCTGAGCTAAACTTTCTAGCCGCTGCTTAAGGGCATTATTTTCCATGCCTAGGATAAGATTTTGCTGGTTGAGAAAATCTAGCTCAGCTGAAACTTCAGATCCCTCTACCTGTAGAATAAAAAATGTAGAACTTATTAGATCTTTTCGTTCACTTTACCATTTTTCTTTCTTTTTGTCATCATTTTAAAAGAGAACATGATATACTCTTTTGATTTATTTCCAAAATTAAGCATGACCATATCTTCTTTTGGCTTTAAAATACCACTTTCCTGCAAAGCTTGTACACTCCTTTCAAGCTCAGCTATGTACTGAAGTTTCCGAACCCGGGAACGCTGGGCAAATTGTCTGCATCAGATAGCATTTTAAGTTTTATTGTCAGATATTGACTCATCATCTAACTTTAAAGCATCCAACCCTGTTCAAAGTCAAGTATCCCAATTGTAATAATAGAATAAATTAGGACTCAACATCCCTCTTTACAGCATGCAATCCTGTTCAAATTCAATTATTCCAAATTGTGATATTTAAAAAACTAACTTCATGTTTCACAATATACCAGGAGCCTCAGTCTAGCTCTTTCCAATTATTTCTTTACAGCTGGCAGCAAATTACTAGAACTTCAACTCCAGATTGTTCAAAACCTTGAATGATTGTTAGGATCATGGAAATTACAATTTTGATAATAACCTTAATAATTTTAATCACACACAGAGTTTAGGTACACTTTCTTGTTTCTAGGTAAATTTGAAAAAGCTAAAATTTTGGAGCATAATTTTAACCACACACATACAGTTTAGTGGCTCTTTCTTGTTTTTTCATTAAAGGTGGAAAGTTAAAATGTTGCAGACTAGTCAGTTTCTTGCATTTTTCCTAACCCTAGTGTCATACCATCTGATATTTGATCAACTGTTAACTTTTTAACTGCTTAGCTGTTATTGTCTAGCTTTTAACAGGGTTTGAGAGCCATTGCATCACTTACCCGATTTTACTTATACAACTTAATTAAGCACAATCTTTTGGTCCCTTTAATCAACATTTTGATATTTTGACTTATATGTAAGAAAACTGAACATAAAATACCTTATGTCTAACCTTAATGGTGCTAAACACCAATTCTTGCATTTCTACATTCTAAACCATGGCTTATAGCCTAGACAGGAATTGACATGCAACTTTTCATTGATTTACCACTTGTTCAGGCATCTTCAGAAAATATGCCAAAGAAGGAACCATTGGCAGAACTAATTTTGCTTAATTTTAATGCAGCAAAGAAACCAAATTACAAAGCATTTTAGAAAAATAAAGGATGGGGCAAAGAATATTAAAGATCCACCCAGGTAGCAAAGCCCATAAAATTAAAGCCCAAAAAGTCACAGAAATCACTGCATCTCTTAAGAACTCCTCTCACCTATTCCTTTGCACTCTTCCCCGTCCCTTTTTGTCTTCAATCATTTAACTACACCCAGAGACTGTCTATGAGTGGTTCCATCTTCTTGTTCACATTTGCATGTGTAGAAAATAAGGATAAAGGAATTGTGCAGACTTTTATGGAAGTTGCAATAAAACTAACCTTTCATCCATCAAGAAAATAACACTCTTCTTATCAACTGTTTTTAGGTTTATGACAGGAATTGTAGGGCAAATGGAATTGTAGGGCACATGCTTTAAGCAAGGAAAAAATTGCATTGGTCAGAAACTACATTTTTCACAGGCCTCAGCTAAGAAGTAAACTTTTAGGGCCAAAAGCATACAATAAATGCATTGTATGTACACAGCACCTACTAAATTGCACCTGGCACAGCTGTAGTCAGGAAGGAAACCTATGGTTCAACCAGTTAAGTGGAGCATATTAATTTTTGTTTGTCTGTATCATCAACACTAGAACGGGACCACTACAGCAGTAATCCAAATAGTTTGACAATACACATTATTCTCTACACCTAAGTGACCCATTCCTTTATTCACTGTACAGGTAGAAGTTCAGACATGGAAACAAAAGAGATGTATCTATCTGACCATTCATAAGCAATAAACCTGACAAGTAATTGTTGGCTGCAATAATACTGTAGAACCATGCAGTATGTCATAGTAATATAACTAGCTGAGAAGATGTTAAACAACATCAGAGAAGTAAACAAAATCACTTACTGTTTAGCACGTTTTGCATCAGTCTCTGATGCAGATGACTTGGCATGAGAACCATCTTTCTTGTCAGAGGCAGCTGGAACTGGAACAGATTCAACTTGATCTTGCTTTTCACTTACTGAAGATGGAAGCCCATCTGATTCCTGTAAACCACACGAAGATCCTAAACTCCGTAAAACAGCATTCTCCCTGAGAGAAGGAAGCCCACTTGGATGGTTTGCAGCATTCAAAGATGAATCCCAAGCCATATTCTTCTGTTTAATCATGTTCATCTCAGTATAGAGAGAAGTTTGCCCCATATCTTTATGGTGATCATATTCTTGAGATCGCCAAGAAGGTATTGACATCATATTTTTATATCCATATTCATCTGGTGCTACCAGGCCTATGTTTGAAACATCAGTTACATCAATGTATGCAAAGGAGTCACTTGATGAACGGCGATGACCTCCTCTACGAACGGGCATCTCTGGCTCATTAAGGAGATCATCAAGCCAAGAAGGTTGTTCATCTATGAGGAGAGTCTCAGAGGAAGCTCGCTGGTGATGCATGTTTCCTTCTGGAGGCTTTTGAACAGCTTTTGATCCAATTATATTGCTGGGAACATAATCAGAATATGATGGAGAAATACTTGGAAATGGACTCTTTGGAGGAAGTAAAGCATGCTTTCCAGAGTATGCCAAATTTCTGACATTTGATGAACCTCTGGAATTTGCCATAGCCAAAAGGCCAATCCCTGTCAACAAATATGGATTTTGATGAGAGAAATGTCAGAGCAAGGAAATGAAGATATGATGTTATGTGCATGATAAAAGCAGTTCTTCATTGGTCTTTTGAAGTTTCCTCAAAGACAACGATTGCTGGGACTCAAACTTTGCTTTACTACATTGAAATACAAAAATGAACATGAATGTGGGAGCTTCTATCCACCTACACTTGTTCACTACTTTTCCACCCATGTTCAAGGCATAACTCTAAAGATAATAAACCATATAAATACTTAAAGATACAAAGCACATGCTAAATGTATGTAATCCTATCGCCCTACATATAGCTACAATAGAGAGCTGGAGGAACTTCTATTCCATACAGGCAGTTGTCCATAATTATCAACAAGTTTTGCCAGTCAAACATTCACAGTTGCCCATGGAATATATTTTGACCGGTAGGGTTTATCAAAAGGTTAAGATACCAATTCATACCTAGAGGGGAACACCATTATCCATTCGTCTCTTAAACAAAATAATGTCCTAGCTTCTCAACTATGAGTGAAGCTGCTACTTTCTTTCACTAATAATGTACACATTCAGTGTAGTAAAATCAACAGTCTTTAAGTTTAATCTACTGTTGTCTCTAAAAGTGGGGATTTCTCTTTTACTCTTGAATACTAGAAGTTGAAACAGGTTTCCAAGGCCCACGGACAAATGTGATTGGAGATGATTACCTTATAAAATATGGAATAAATCATTCACTTTAATTGCTCTACCAAATGTTTGCTAGAGCGATTAAATTCTACCAAATGATTGGAGATGATTAATCGTTCTACCAAATGTTTGGTACAACTCTATTTTATTTTCAAAATCCTCGACATCTGCCATGTCCATCTATTTATTTTCATGGTTCAAAATTGAAGTTGCACATATTGGCAAACCCGCGGCACCATTTAATTAACGCACATTAACCTAAACAGCTACCAATGAACTTTAACTCAAATGTACTGGAATTTGATTCCCAGTAGATGCCAATTAAACCGTAAAAAAAAAAAATAATAATAATAAAAGAACAGACAGCAAAATTGAACAGGGATCACAAAAACACAAATCAACGGAGATGGTAGAAGAGAAGACGCACTTACAGAGTCCACGCAGGCACATCAAAAAAGGGGATGAGAAGGGGAAGAGCTTCAAATTATCTTCTTTACAAACAAACAGAGAGACAAATCGAAAAGCGCATACAACCAGGCACATGAGAGACATTAGTACCCAAAAAAACGAAAAAGAAAGGCACCCAGAAACGAAAATCAGTGGTTTCCACAAAGAGGAATTCCGCAGCGTAAGATAAAAAGAGCAGAACCAAATCAGGATCCCATCTCATTCGAAATAGATTACAATCAAAACCCCGAAAAAGATTCGATTTTTGAAGCCAAAAGGAAAGAAGAAGAATTCACCTCGGTAAATCTGAGATCTCCAAATGCAATACGAAATCCGATGATCTTTCTCTCTGTCGCTCTCTCTCTGTGCTAGAGTTTCTTCGCTGGCTTTTCTAATTAATCTCCCATCTTTGTCTCTCCGTCTCTCTCTCCTTTTGGAGGCAGCGAGGCAGGGGTCATAATAACAATAATAATAATAATAATAATAATAATAATAATGAAACGAGAATAATAAGGATAAAGGATGCAAAATGCAAATAATGATAAAGAATTAATAAAGAATACTAAAATCCTAACAACAACAACAACAACAACAACAAACAACAAACAACAACACGGCACATGTCGGCGTTGTTTGTAACTGGTTGGTAGTTCAGCTGCGCTCGCCCCCGCCTCTGCCTCTCTGCCTCCGCCTTCCAATTTTTTAAAAAATTCAAAAACCACCAAAATCAACGTGAAATTTCAATTACATTTTATAAAAACAAATATCATCTCAGATATGTAGGTCATGCGGGTAATGGCCGCTCGCCCACTAACGGGCTCCCATGAACAGCACCACAACATGCCACCGTGTCCGCATTCCGCTGCTTTCTGCAGCCCTCACATGGGAAAAATATGGATATGTCATTGCTACGCCCTGTCTTAAGGGCCGTGCCATCTTGGATCGGCTAGATAGGTAGACCTTGCAGCTAGAGTAGTAGACCCTGCGATTATCAACAAGCATACTGTTAATACCACTTGTTTTGAGTTACTTGATTGCCTTCACGCGTAAACTCTGTACCAGGGCTCTGACTATTTTTATTGTTTTTATTTTGTATCTTGTTTCACCAGTTATAAATTTAAGATCTTTGTGCATTAAGTTAATGTCAAAGGTATCTCACAATTTAACGTTTATTTTTATTTCTCTTGTAAACACGGTTCAAATTGTCGAATCCACCAAATTAAGATACACTTACTGATAATAATTTGATAAATTTACTCTTATATTTATTCCGTTATAATTTTAAAAATTATCAAATTATTATATGTGTGTGTGTATGAAATTGAGCTCAATCAACTAAGATATACTCTTATTTTTTATTTATTACATTTTCAATCCCACTCTCCCCACAACCCCTAAAAACAAAAGGTTACTTTTTGTTTAAGAACAATTATAATTTGTTTTATTATTACTTATCTATTTTTTAAAAATTAAAAAAATATAACAAAAACACTACAAAATAAAATATTAATGATAATAATTTCACAATAGTAATTTAAAATTATCATTTAAATAATTTAAAATAATAGTTAAAACTATTATATAAATAATGAAAAATAATAAATTAATAAAAAAATAGGTTACAATTATCAATTAATATTTTGTATTTCATTAATAAGATTATATATATATATATATTTTAACCATACATTGATTATTCAATGTGATATTGTTTTTACTGCAAATTAGGGTTACGTCATTAATTTAAAATATAATTATAATCTTTTTTTTTAAGAATTAATCTTGATTAATGAGTAATCAATAGAAGGATTATAATTGATAAAAATTGAGCAATTCATAAAAAAAATTATAACTAATAGAAACTAAGTAATTAGTGGAAAAATTGTAATTAAAGGAAATTGAGCAATTGGTGGAGAGATTGTAACTAAAAGAGATTAAGTAATTGAAGAAAAGATTGTAACTAATGAAAATTAAGTAATTAGTGAAAAATTAAAACTGACGGTGATTAGGTAATTAGTAGAGAAATTGTAGTTAAATTAAAACATATCATCATTTCTTTTGACACCCTACAAACTGATGTAACAAAATGCACAATAATTTTGATTGTAGAAGTTGAAAACGAGCTGTGGAGAGCCTTTTAGTGAAGATTTTAACATGTTGATCTGTAATAAAGATGTAATGAACATACTATTAATTTTTAGCAATCTGTTTTCGCACAAAGTAATAATTAATTTCCACGTGTTTTTGTCCAAGTATGAAAGATGGGATTCCCTATTAGATAGATGACGAAAATGTTGACAGGGTCTTACTAAGAGACACTGAGATCATGTATGGGAGAATTAATCTAAATGAGTTCAATAGTTATGTTTGGCTAAAGTTTTGAATTTAGCCTCTGTGTTAAACCAAACGATCATTCATTACTTATGAGAACTCCATGAGATGAGATTAGAGTTAAAGAATATGCTAAAGCTGCTAATTGATTATTTGATGTCAAGGTCTTTAGTCTAACTTACATCTAAAAAAATATAGAGATAGAAATTGTTCCTGTAGGTAAAAAGGATGTCATAGAACTGCGTGCTATAAACAAAGTATAATATGCATTTGACAAATTGCCAATAAACCTTTGTGGGTGCATGCTTGAATTGACAGGTAGTATTGATGACAAGGCAATGTTGGGGCGAGTGAGAGTAAGATATTATAATACTCCAATAATGCTACAATAAAATATTAGATTTGAGAACAACTCACCACAATGAATAGATGAAATATCTAAGTTGATGACATAGAGTGCGGTGATAGGTTTCGCAACTTGTATTTTCACTTATGCAAGAAGATTTACTACAAATTTTGTCTAGTAAAGAAAAATATCATCCGAAGTGCATTGTAATTTAATCTTAATGAAATAACTAAGTTCGCTCAAGTCTTTGATAGCAAATTTCTTTTATAAAATCTTTAAGAAAGCAAACAATGGTGTTGTAAGGAACCTTGTAAAAATTATGTCATTAACATACATAAGTAAGAAAATACCTGTATTGTACTATATACAATAAAAATAATAATAAGTCAACTAAAAAAACTACAAAACCAATAAAGATGAGAAAATTATTGAGATATTAATACAAGGCATAGGGTACTAGTTTTAGACCATAAAGAGATTATTTTAGATGGTAAACATAATAAAGATGATGGGAATCAACAAAACCTAATAGTTGATCTACAAATATTTCTTCAATTAGATGATCATGAAGAAAGGTATTCTTAACATCGAGTTATCAGAATTGCAAATCTTGAGCAAATGTAGTTATGAATACTATACAAACCATGACATATTTAACCACTAGATTAAAGGTTTGATTATAATTGATTCGTTACTATTAATAAAAGACCTTTGCAATTAATTTGGTTTTGTATCATTTAAGAGAGTTGTCAATATGAAACTTGACATAAAAGGCTTATTTGCAATTAATGAGCTTACAGGTCAAAAGAAATGGTATGAAGTCTTATGTCTAAATTAATATGAAACATGTTGTCTCAAAGTTTAGTCACTATAGGGTGGGTTAATGGTGCTTGTTATGGAAACAAGCCTATAACATGTGGGATGGTAGTTTATGAGATAGTTTCAACTACAAGAAAGAGCACTATGAGTTATAATTACAGAGACATAAAGTGGGAAGTTATAGGACTACTTTGTACAGGTGTCGATATATAGGATGTATCAATCCTTGACTTTTGCATATATGAATCATCATGTTGCAAATGCGTTAATGGAGAAACATAAAGGGATAACTCTAATAATATTGGTGGGAATATATTTGATGGTACGTTGGTGACGGAAGTTGCAAGCAGAAAAATAAGCTTATTAAAGATTACATCTACAATAATATAAAATCTTCATTATTGTGAGAAATAGTATCGATAACCCTTGACACTTTAAGGACACTCTCAAAAAATACAATAATATGACCTAGGCTTCAATTTATACTTAGTATAGGGTCATAGGTTCGGGTACACAATATAACCAAAAACTTGAAGTTGCTTAATAAGTGGTGTAGTAAAAAAGAGTACTTCCTAAAGGTTATACTGCTATAAAACTAGAATAAGTAGTTGGTTAATAATATGAACTACTCTTTCAAAAACAAAATCTTGAAAGTGAGAAGGAATAAATGTATAATGCATCATTACCAAACTCATTTCAACCATATGTTTTTATTTATGCTCAATCAAACCATTTTGAAGGAGTAGATAAGGATAGGATGTTCATTTATAAATGTCACACTCCTATAACAATTTATTAAAAAATGCAAAAAGAAATTCTTTAACATAGTTATTTTAAATAATTTTAACTTAGGTATTAAGTTAGTTTTTAATGAAATTTAGAAAAAAATATAAAAATATGTAAAAATTGATCGCAAGAATTAAACATATAAAGTCAAGAAAATTTGAAATAATCATTAATAAAATAAAAATAATATTTATTATTTTAGTGAGACATTACAGAAGCTGGCCCCAAAATGTCAAAATGAATTAATTTTATAAGAACCATCGACCTAAGAAAAGTGGGAGGATGAAGATAATGATGACTCTTGCTAAATGCACATGTCGAGCAAGTTGGTTATATAACTAACAATATGTTGAACATACGAGAAATAATTAAATATGTAATATGGTCTAAACAATAGTGCTAGCGAACAAAAGAGCCAAACTGAGATAGGTAATAAGCTAAAGGAGAAAACTTAGACTGACTTGATAGTTGATAGAGTCATTAATTAAAATCCCCTCAGAAGAAAATCTTACCTATACAACAACACTTCATAAAACAATAATTAGATGAGAAAATGAAATCATAATTGTTTTCTTGTGAAAATTAACATATTGAAAGTAAGTTATTCTTCATAGACGAAACAACTAAGACATTAGAGAGATAAAAAATTTAAGAAACAAGAGTACCTATATGGATTATCAAAAGGCTAGACCCATTACTTATAATAACATATTGGTTGCCTATGTAAGGTTAAAGAGAGGAAAAATTGAGATAGATTATTTATGACATGGTGTATAACACCAAAATCTAGATACCATAGGTCTAAAAATACTAATAATGGTGATGGAATTTTAACAATGTAGAGCTGTAGTGCCAACCTTAAAGATTGTGGTAAAGGTCCACAATCACAATACACATTGACTTGGTAGCCAAAATGATTGTAGAGTTGACATCGAACACAACCTTTCCCTTGATTTATGTAATCATTTGCATTTGGTGAGTAATATGGGGTTAAATTTTATGGACTAAAGTGTTGCTCACTTTGTGAGATTTGTTACCCAAACCATGGTGACCTATCCACATAAGAAAAAAATTATTATGATGATTTATCTATTTAGTGTGTTATCCTCATCATGAACACTGCTAAAGTGGAAGTAATTGGCTTTAGCAAATTAAGGTGTGCCTTATAAACCAAAAATAGTCCATGTAGAGACTTATGTGTAAAGGATTAATATTGACTTTAATCAAAAATCGATACTGCTAAACATTGATATTTTGCTTTAAGTCCTTTGAACAAGTTAGTTTTGTATTATTATGAGGATATGTTCTCACCAATTAAGGCAAGTTAATCAATAAGGAAGTCTACCTATTCTAGATAGTCAGTGCTTATTTGACTTCTCTTACGGAAAGTTTAGAGTTGTATTCATAAATGTGTGCCACGAGCACTATTACTTATTACATATGATTGAGTTAAGAAAGACTACAAGACTATTAAAGAGCTTAAATTGGAGAGTTGTTTAATGATATTATGAACTATGAAATTGAGAATTTACCCTAAGGTAGTTTGATCTTGGGTAAACTATGTTTCATATGCTAGATTTGGTGAAATTTTGGTGACATCATTCTCACCAATTTTAGTGATTGTGTGCAAAGGGCATGGTTTAGTTTTAACCATAATTGATAAAAGTCAACTGGCCTTAAGAAAGGGGAGGAGACATGTCTTCTGTATGATATAATTGTCTTTAGTTAATTTGATACTAATTGCAAAATATGTGATTAATTTGGATGAGCCTCTTGTGGGAAGGATGAGAGGACAAGGTGGGACAACATTATTGATAAAGTCTATTGGTTTAGCAATATTTTAGATTAAGTTACTTGGTACTTAATTGCTAGTAACCACATTTAAGGAAGATAGGGCAATGAGTGAATCTGATTAGTTTAACATTTATACTTTTGCAAGAGATATTTCTGATACCATATAAAGTAATAAACTAATAAGATGAAATTTGGTGACAATTAGCAATAAGTATTTTGTATTTTATTAATATAATTCTATATATACTTTTGGTCAAACAATGGTTATATAGTGTAGTGTCTTTTTAAAGTACAAAGTTAAAGTTACATCATTAATATAAGACACAATCATGAGCTCATCTCTTTATAAAAAATTAGTCTTGATTGATAAGTAATTGATGGAGAAATTGTATCTAACAGAGATTTAGCAATTAATGGAGAAAGTATAGCTAACATAGATTAAGAAATTAATGGAGAGCTTGTAACTGATGGAGATTGAGCAATTGGTGGAGATTAAGTAATTGATAAAGAAATTATAGTTAAATTAGAATACATCATCATTTCCTTTGACAAATAATTTTATTAGAAGTGTGACAATAATAATTTTTATGCAGCAATTTTTTGACAATAATTATAAACTAACATTATATGTGTTTAAAGGTAACAATTTGGAATAAGATGAATAATGATTTTGAATTTACATTACTCAATATCTACTAATGTCAGGAATAATGCTTCTTCTGACAATTGCCATGACAACTATACAAGGCCATTTCTAACCCAAAAAGTATTTATTGCTCACCAAAAGTATTTAACACCTAGCAAATAATCACCCTCAAGCTTTGTCTTCAAATTGAGTAGACTAATGGCTCAATTCAAAGAGAACAAGAGAGGATTGTTTGCCTATGACTTAATTGAAAGGCATAGGAAACGATCAATTCCTTTATAGTTTCAAATTAAGGTAAACTAATGGCTCAATTTAAAGAGATATGCAAATGTTAAGGAGTTAAAGGGAACAAGAAAGGATTATTTGTCTATGGCTTAATTTGAAGAGATATGCAAGTTACGAATGCAAAAGAGGATCAATGCAAAAAGAAAAAGGCATAACAAGTTGTAAGGTTAAAGATTAATGGTTAAATGACATAGTTTTGGTCTTAAAAAACCACAGCATAAGACATTTGAAATTGTTGGAAAATATGGGTATATTAACTACCAATAAAAGATTTTCAAATCATTTCCTAAAAGTAATGATGGTTAGAATTGTTGCTTAAGTCATTCAAAACTAATATATTTAAATATATAATATCAATTTTGAACCATTACATTAAAAAGCTTACCTTAAAGTAATATGGATTAAAAATTATTGCTCAACTCATTTAAATTGTTGGATTTTTTACAAGAACTAACATAACAAATCAATAAAAGTAAATAAATATGCACATGATAGGTTGGAAGAGTTTTGCTCAAATTTGAGACCAAATGATATGAATATACATATTATTGGCAAGAACAAACTTGATTTTTTTTATTTTCGTTGTTAAGAAATTTTAGTTTATTGCTATTTGTAACCATTGCTCTTTCAAGTAGTTGACTTTGGTTGATTTGTTTATGATTTGATTGCTAATTTTATTGGTTCCAATTTGTTTTAATTTATAAATTGGTTCTTTAATGCGTCATTCTTAAATTATAACAATGTTTAAGTTTGTATTGATTTTTCTTTCTTAATTTCATGAAATTAAGGTTAAGTTGATTAGGTTATGAGGTTTTTAATCTTATAATGGGCCCATTTAATTATTGTCATTTTTCACTTATTAACAAAGAAACAAAAATCTCAATAAGGAGCCACATTCTTAAATAGACATGTTTAAGGTTACTTGTATAAAAGAAAATTAGATAAAGTATACAAGTAATTAAATGAGACATAAATTTTTATACTTTGCTTGTCTTAAAATGCAAATTTTTGTTGGGTTTAGACTAACATAAAGGAGATTTAATTAAAAAGAGAAGGAGTGAGCAACCAAACAATTGATGCTTTTATTATAGTCATAAGGTAAAAGCATTTTGGATGTGCTCAACTTTGTGGGAAAGGTGCAAACCCCATTACCTTAAGGAAAAAAAAAAAGTTATTGAGGATACTATGAGGGTTTTTGCAAATATTATGTAATCTATCCAAGAGAATATAAAAAATAAAGTGTAAAAGAAGTTGGAAGTTAAAGTGTAAAAAGGTTAAAAGTTCAAAAACTTGTAATGGCACAAAAAATCTTCACTATGATTCTCTCAAGTTTATAACAGCACAATCCTAGCATGAACATTAGTGCCAACACATCAGTTATATGTTTTTTTCTAAGAAATGATTTGCTCAGTGACACTTTAAGTGCTGAATGTCTACATATCCAATCATTAATTTTCAATAGATATACATAACCCATAAATCCAAGTATACCTAAAGGCATAAGTTATTTGACATTTTAGCTTTTCCCACATTTTCACTTCCTTAAGATAATAAAATTCCTCATTCCACATTATACTTGTAAAGCTTTCCAAGTCCTTAACCAAAATAACATTTCTTCTTTATACTAGCTGTAATATTACGAAATATACTTGTAATACTTCTCTTATTTAATAAACATTCCCTTTTTTTTTTCTTTTTAGCTTCATCTTTTTACATTTGAAAATTTATTTTAGTGTCCCTTACTCAATTGTTTATTATTATTATTTTTTTTTTAGAATGATGATAATGATATAATAATGATAATAATACAAGTTAAGCACATATTTTATGGACTAGACCTTTAAATTGATTGGTTTTCTCTTATATATTTTATATTAAAGCTCTATAAGTTATTATTCATGTGCTAATTATACATTGTTAATAACTTTTAGTTTAGATGTTTGAATTCATATATTTGTGTACACATTAGGCAATGATTTTGGGTATTTTCACAACAATTTCAAACTACTATCTTAAATTATTATTGGTCAATGAAAAAACCATTATAACAATTGTCTTATTATATCCTTTTTAAATCTTATTTTTTTCCCATTTAATGCAATAATTGAGCAATTATATGTGATATTTTTTACTTAAAGGCATTAAAATATTTAATTGTCTCACATTTTATGCATAAAAAATGTAACGATTAAAAGAAAACAATATTAAGAGTTGGCCTATTTAGTAATTAATAAGATTTCAAGTTGGTATCATTAGTATATGGACAAAGATGTATAAAAAAATTAGTTTTAAACTTTTATAAATTTTTACAATTAAATTTTAAATATTTTTATATTTTCATTTGAATTACATACCTTTTAAATTCATTTTAAATCAATCTTTTTTTTTAACAAAAAGTAGTCAAAACTATAAGAAATTATAAATTAATCAAACAAAAATAATTAATCAATTGACCACTTTTTGTCAAAAAAAAAAAGCTGATTTAGAACAAATTTAAAAAATATAAAATTTAAATAAAAATATAAAAAATTAAAATTTTAATTATAAAAATTTATAAAAAAATTAAGATTAATTTTTTGTATATCTTGTAAGTAAATCTTTCTACAAAGTTATTTATAAAACTTCAATTCAAGGTCATACTCTTATGAGTTGCATAAATGTAGTATCTTTACATATAAAATGTTTCAGTATAAAATAAGTTAACCAAAATGAAAACAATTTTGTTTAAGTTGGAGCATATTAATCTCAATAAAATACTTAAGAAAAGAATTGTCCTTCTTCTTTTTTTTTTTTAAATTTTCTTAAGGGTTCATATATTCATCAAGGTCTATAATATATCAACTCCATTAAAAGTATCTTGAAATTCTAACATTGTGTTTGAATAAGAAAGTAAGAAGAGAAGAATATAGCGAAATGAAAATTAGAGATAAGAAAATTTTTTTATTTTTTCTTATATTTGGGAAAATTATTGGAAAGAAAGAAAATTAAAATTTATTTATTTGGATAAAGGCATATAAATAGAGATAATAGAGTCTTTTACTAAAAATGGTAGAAAAATCAATAATTTTTCTCCTAATTTGAAAAAAAATTGGTAAGATAAAACTAAAAAATAATAATAATTTTTTCCTCTTCTTTTTTTCTCTCTCAAAAAGCATTTTCCAAACATAAACATTAACTTATTTTCCTTATTTTTCTCTCTTTATTCCCTTTTTTTTTCCTCTAACAAACTTAATGCATAAGACTTAATTCCATTTGTTTGTTAAAAATATATATATTTTTAAAATTTTAAAAAAAATAAATTATTTTTTACTATTTAGTTTTGATAGTCAAATTTATTAAAAAATATATTTTTCAATGTTTGTTATACCGATTTAAGAGAAAAATGAATTTTTACACAAATTAAACATTCCAAATTACCCCTATCATGCTTGCTTTAATAGCCTAATATGAACATTTGTGTTGAAGCAAAGGCAGTTATGCTTATACAACAATTATAGAAATGGAAGTCACAACAACAAACATCCACTATAAGATGTCTAACAAAATAAAGCACATGGTTAAACCAGCAACAAAGTCAAGCTTTACAAGTGGAAGTTAAGCCAAGAATAAAAGTGAGGCTAGAAAAATATATGGTAAACTAAGCTTTTAATACAGTGTTTAGTGAAAATAAAGTTAATACTTAATTAAATTTAAAAAAACTAAATTCCTTAAAAAGAAAGATAATGGTAAAACTAATGACTTTACTAAAAATATTTATTCATTAGGATGGTTTAACTTTTAAACTTATATAATTATTTATAGGTAAAATCATCTACTAACTAGGAAAATATTATAACTTAAATGGGAAAACATTTTAATGACTAATTAAAAAATATTTAACTAAAAGTTAAAAATTTCTAAATAGTTATTATAATTCTTAAACAATTCACATAATGTCTACCTAGTGGAATTATATTTCTTCTAAAAATTTTCTCTAAGTTCTTCTAAAATTTTCCTTCAGGCTTTTGACAATCCTTATAGCCCACGAATTCTTAGGTTAGTCATTATGCATTAATCCCTTCCACTTGGGAAAAACTTAACCTTAAGTTCGAGTTAAGCTCTAAACAAATAGATTCATTAGTGGAATAAAATAGATAAATAGATATAACATTGAAGGTCTTTGAAATCCTCCATTCATTAAATAGGTTAATCACATATGCATTGTCATTGATTTTATTTAACACTTAATAAGGATTGTACTTCTTAGGCTATAGTTTGGTGTAAGAACAAATAAAAATCATTCTTTATTAAAGAGCACCATTAATATGTCACCTTCCTAAAATAACTTGCTCCTTTAATGTTTATTTGCAACTCTCTTTTACTTCTCGTTAACAATTTTTAACTTTTATTTCACCTCAACTTAAATAGATTACACTTGTTCTACAAAATGCTCAACTACAACACTAAGGCTTAAAGTTCGAAGAAGTTTAATTAAATCTAAAGTATGTTATGGACATTTAATGTAAACAACATATAAAAGGAGATTTTCCTATAGCATTGTAAACTACATTATTGTAAGCCAACTCTACTTGAGTTAAGGCAAAGCCCATTACTTTGATTTGTCTCCACAAATACTTCAAATAAGGTCCTATTGAATGATTTAGTCTAACCATCTATCTAGGAGTGAGCTATATTGTTGAATTTTAAGGATAAATCAATAGTTTTTACAAAGTGATCTAGAAGTGACTTAAAAACTTAGTGTCACATTTAAAAGTGATGAATTTGGGCATTCTGTGTAAGCATACTACCTCCTTAAAAAACAATTAGGCTACACTTAAGGCATTAAAGATCTTTTTGTAAGGAATGAAGTGACCTATTTTGAAAAACTTATCAACAATAATAAATACAGAATCCATATAGCATTGGTTATAGGGTAAGCCAAAAATAAAATCTATAAACAAGTCTTCCCAAATAACATCTGAAATAGGTAAAGGTATATAAAGTCTAATGTTTTAGAAGTGACCTTAACTGTTTGGAAAATTAGCACTATTAGACAAATTTACCAATGTCATTCTTTAATTATGGCTAATAATATTACTCTAGAAAGTAGCAATTATCTTAACACAACCAAGATGACCTGTAAAACCACTTTCATACAAATCATGAACAATTTTCTCCCCTAATAAAGATCGACGAATACAAAATTGATTTCCTCGTATCAAATAGTCATCATGGATATGAAGATCATCTACAAGCAACCTCTAAATACATTTGTCCCAAATTGTTTCAAAGTCTTTATCATGGTTATACAATTCATGAAGAGATTCAAAACCTACTATCTTACTACTCAATATTATTAATAATGATGCTTTCTTGCTTAAAGTATCAATAATTTTACTTTGTTAAAGGAAAATTTTGTAAAAAAGTGGACCACCTTACATATATGTCACTATTAATTCATTTTTAATTGTAAAGATACTTTAAGGGTTTATAATTTAAGTATAAGATAAACTCACATTCTACAAAGTAATGTTCTTAATACTTTATAACCCTTACAACAACATAAAATTTCTTATCATAAGTTGATCACTTCTGCCAAGTATCACTAAGTTTCTTATTGAAATATACAACAAACCTTTTTTCTTGAAAAGAATGGCATTGACTCTAACACTGAAGTAATACATAATTTTTCCTTGATGAGAGCAAAATGCTATTATTCTTCCTTTTCCCTTTAGAACTTGTCTTTCTTTGAACACTCAATCATAGGTGTCATAATTATACTAAAATTATGAACAAACCTTCAATAAAAGGTTGTTAGCCATAGAAACTTTATACGACATCTATAGTTTTAGGCATAAGCCAATCTTGAATTTTTTGTATTCTCCTTGTCAACTTGGATACCATTAAAGCTGACTATATACCTTAGAAAAAGTAACTTGTTAGTTATGAAATTGCACTTCTTCAAATTCACATATAACTTATTTTGCTACAATACCATTAACATCTTTCTCAAGTATAAAACATAATTCTCTATTGATTGGTTATAAATAAAAATAGTCAAAATATACAATTACAAATTTGTTAATTAAGGAGTTTAATACTTAATTCATCAATCTTATAAAGGTACTAAAAGCATTAAAGAGACTAAATGACATTGTTAGTCACTTGTAAAGATCGTCTTAAGTTTTAAATATAGTTTTTCACTTGTCTCTAAATAATAGCCACTTCTAAGATCAATATTTAAAAATACCTATGATACATCTAGTTAGTTTAACATGTCATCTAGCCTAAGAATTGAAAACTTATTCCCAATAATGATCTTGTTGATTAAATGTTTATTAACACAAATCCACCAACTACCATTTTTCTTTAGAGTTAATAAGTTTAGTATTGCACATAGGTTTAAATTTTCTCTAATATGCCCTTTTTGTAATAACTCTTCTACCTTCTCTCTTAAGATCTCACTCTTTTTGGGACTCATCCAATAATATGGCAGACTAGATCCAAGAATTAAATCAATATGATGTTAGAAGTCATGTATCAGTGGCAACCCGTTTAGTAACTCCTTTAGTACAATCTCACTAAATTCCTCCGACAATGGCTTGATTGTTCTAGAATCTTTATCTTTAGACTGCTGGTTACTTCACCCTTACCACTAACATAGGAACTTCTTTTGATTCTTTAATGGCAGTCATGATTGCTCGATCTAAGTGGGTAACTATTAGAAAAGTCCTTCCCTCCACTTAAAAAATATTGGTTTTGACCTTTCTTTTATAAGTAGTAATGTATATTTTACCCGTCTTTCTTAAACTTGTAAACATTATTTTGGTCTAAGTGTTAAGCATTGATGTCAAATTGCCAATGTCAACCAAACAATAAATGGTAAACATACAAGTCTACAATATCACAATAAATCTCATCTATGTATTAACCAATTGAGGAAGGAACCTTACATCATTCCATTACTCAGATTTCTCCAACTGTTTTGATCCACCCTATGGTGTATGGATTTAGATGCTTTTTTACTAGTAATTACAATTTTTCAATATTTTTTATCCATATAATATTTTCTTGACTACCACTATTAATAATCAAATCAAATTATGCACCTAGTACAAAATAACTTATTTTATTTAATGTCATCCTTCTATTTGGAAGCTAGCATTAATTTTCTTATCATATATACAAACTATCATCCTCATACTTGTATTCGTCGCCAACTAGGCAACAATAAACTTTGTCATCCTTAAGTCTAATTGCTCCTTACTATGTTTACTGTCTTTTTCCATGGACAATTACTCAAATCATGGCCTATCTCATTGCACTTGAAGCACCTACCAATATAGGCTTCTCATAAGGATTAGCATTCCATATTATAACTTTCTCAACAAGTGACTATATGCTTATGATTTTGTCATCCACCACCTTTTTTGATTAGCCTGAAGCCTTCAATTTTTCTTCCTTTGGAACAAATTTGTTTAGTATCAACATAAAATTTATCATAAGATTCAACTTATTTTATTTTATTTTATTTTTTGTAACATCATCTCAACTTTCAATACTATATTTCTAGCCTTAAATATGTCTAGCAACATTTGAATTATAATTTTATCCCAAATAACTGGTTTAAATCCATCAAAGTATTTTGAGACTTGTTCCACTAAGTTGTTGTGTACAAAAAATTTGAAAAATTCTACTAAATATTCGTAAATTAGCCAATTGTCTTTGTTGTAACATTGATATTTTTAGAAAATAATTTGCTTATAATTTGGAGAAAGAAATGCTCCCCTCAAAAGTTGTTTCATTTATATCAATTTCTAACTGGAGTTTTACCTTCTCTTTTCCTTTAATTTTTTGTTCATTCCCACCAAGTAAAGGCTCCTCTTTTTAGCTAACAAGCTCCTAATCTAACTTTTCATTCCTTAAGTACTTTTATATGATTAAAGAACCCTTTTACTTTGACTAACCAATTCATAAAAATTTCAATATTTAATTCACTATTAAAGATAAAAATATCTATATTTAACCAAAATTCATCTGACTTTCTATAATGGTAGGGTCACCATTGTTCTTATACTTGGTATAATCTAGGTAATCATTATAATCGCAGTCTTCATCATCAAAATATGTCACATAAATTTTAAGCATACACGAATTTGTTTCTTTATCAAAGTCTATCGCAATAGTTTGATGCCTATGCGGATTTATAGGGACTAGTCAAGCAAGAGGCTGAATGTGAGCAAAATCTCTGACTTGCCTCCTTTTATCTTTGTGAGCCCCATTAACACCTTCTAACTAGAGAGTTTCAAGTCATCTACTAATGACTTTCAATACATGTTTCAATCATTCAAGCCTTTGACCAAGGCTTTGTAATACTACTTCCTAGCCAAAGATGGTTAACCAGATAACTTACATTTTCTAATCTTCATCAGTAAGATAGTTACTATGTTGCCATCAGAATAAGCAAAATCTACTCTAATACTAGTTGACATAGGACAAAAGTATGAAATCTCTAACCATCCGTTCAATGCCAGCTCCAAAGGCTACAAGGCGTTTCACGGATAATGAACCAGTTCTGCAATATAAACGTTATGAGCAGAAGACGTCGAAATGAATTCTGAAAATTGAGTGAAAAAAGGAACGCATTTAAGAATTGGGTTTTAAAATTGGCACACGCTAAAAGTGAGATTCAGGGGTTAAGAGCTCAATCAAACCAAAGCAAGTAGGGGACGGCCTATTGGGAATGTCGTCATACTCCTCTTCTTTTGCGTTGAATTCGTCACGGAATGCAGAATCGGGAGCATCTGCTGCCACCGCCGGAGGCGGAGAAAGACCACCTTTTGCGAATGAAAGGCGAGACGTCCGATGAGGCGTTTCTGTCAGTCTGCGGCTGCGTCTCTCTCCCCTCTCTTCTTCCTCTCTCTGCTTTGGCTTCTCTCACCCTCTTTTGGTCTGTTATGTTGCATGTTTTTCCTCTGCCAGCTGCATCCGCAAGTTGTTTGACTTGGAAAATCTTTCGTGTTGACTCTATTTTTTACGCTAAACAAATACAGAAGAACAGGAAAAATACTTTACACATCCTTATTGTAGGGACAAAGATATGAACCATTCTCGTATCTCCCACGTGATCTAAAAGCTTTCTAATTGATTGATTTTGTGATACAGACGAGGCCATAAATTAGTTTGCACCTCCAATGTACCTTCAAAATTAGAAATGGCAATCCATTGATCAAAGGAATGTTTTTGCTCCCATTTCAATTCACTTCATTTACTGTTTTAGTTGCTTTGATCGGTGAGTGTGGTCATGGTGACCCGTTGGTAATAAATCCTTTGATTTAATGATAACAACTCAAATTTAATCTGTTATAGATTATTTTATTTGATCTTGGAGGTCTCATGAGGTACTTAAGCATAAAATTGACATGAATTCGTGAGAGATAAATATATAAAATTCTTAGACATTTACGTGCCCACCTCACTGATCAGGATGCACCCACCAACGTCTTCTCCATTCCACCCACAAAACCTACTAGTGGTCCCTATGTGCATGCCCTTACATTTTGTGTGTGTGTGTGTGTGTGTGTGTGTGCTCAATATTTTACAACTAGTTCCAACTAAGGCCTAGCTTAAACTTACTTGGCATTGAAGGTGGGTTGTTATCACTTAATCACTTTTTTAAAAATCCCAATAATTCTTGTTCCTAAAGTGGTATGCTGTAGAGTTAACTACAAGTGGGATGCAGCTGTATTTCCAGTCAATTCCATCAGTTTCGCTAGCATAAAGTTGTCTACCCTACCCCCGTTTCTCACAGCAAATTACGAGGTAAAGAGCTGAACATCCCTGTCCTTGTATTGCACAAAATGTAGAAGCAAATGGCTGCACTTTATTGATCACAACCTGGGGATGGACATGATGAGCTAATTACGCACAAAGTGCTTGCAAGTTGCTGATAAAATGATGATGACTGGATTAGAGAGGAAGAGAACAGATAAGGTGCACAAGAAGCCAGCCAAGACAGAAACTCCCACAAACGTACCCCCAACAAATAAGAACATTTAACAAAGATTAGGCTCACTTGTGGAGGTAACCTAATCACTGCCACACCCCAAAAGTAATCCGGAGTCAAAATAGCATCTCTTGTTTGGGTAAATTATACAAAATGGTCGTTGAATTGTACAGCAAATGTCATTTTTGTCTCTTTTGCTCTACTTATTTTTCATTGGATGGCCCATATTTCATTATAGTTCATTACCAACAAACTTAAAATGCAGCTCCCAGTCGGACTTCGATCATCTAAATTTGCAGAAAATTTAGTCAGTCTTAAGCATTCATATACAATTGAAAGTTAGGATTAAGATTGTTACCTGTCACGTGGGAAGTTTGGTCCAGCCCGTCTAGCAAGTGAGAAGGCAGGATCTTGGGTCAGGAAGACTCTCTGCAAGCTGCCAGCAAAAACCAGCCCCCTTTTTACTACTGCAGAAGGCACCGGAAGGTGCTAAAAGAGTGCAGAAGTGCCTGGAAGTGACCAGGGTCCAGAAACTTTCAGCAAAGGCCAACTGAACACTCTCTAGAACCTTCCTGCCAGTATGTAATTATTAGGCTCTAGAACATTCTTTGTAAATATCTTAGATGTTCAAATTGTAACCACATATTGAGATAGTGAAGCCACTATAAATAGGTCATTGCTCACCAACTGTAAATACTTTTAGTAGCCACTCAATACACTCACTTGCAAAGTCCCCTTGTGCACTCTACTTTCCAGCACTCCCAATCCTCCTACTTGCCTCCCGAGTCTTTTCCGTTGTACGGTTCGACACTCACTTAGGCTTACTTAGCTCGTCTTCACAGGCAAAATTGACTAAGTGCCGCGCGGGTTAGCACGTCCAAAGTCTATCCCCATGACAGGTGGTATCAGAGCATGGTTCCAGCCTACAACTTGCTATCTGTTGTCTGCAAAAACGGTTAGCATGGCAAGTGAAGAAGCATTTGCTGTCACCACAATGGAGGAGCAACAAGCAGGGCAACAGCCTTGTGGGCGTGAGGAGCAACGTGCTCCGTCTAAGCGTAGCAAGTCCAAAGCTCCAGTGAAGGAGACCACGAACAGTCATGTTGCTAGCTTGGAGCGATGTGTGACAGATCTCAGCTCTGTAGTGGGCGACCTTAGCAATCAAGTCGATAACTTGATCTACGAGAATGCAGAGATCACACGGGCTACCAAGGTCATGATCGAGGAGTTTGGTCGCTCGTTTAAAAGAGAAATATTCTCCCTGAACCAAGATTTGTTCGACCTGCGCAAGTTCGTCGAAGGAGAACTTCACGACTGCCGCAGGGAGAAGGAGTCTCTGCGCCGAAACAACTTCCACACTGCTAGTACCACTGCACTGCATGGTTTAAAGGTCCCGAAGCCTGCCATGTACAACGGCACACGCAACGCCACTATAGTGAAGAACTTTCTCTTTGGTCTCGACCAGTACTTCAAGGCCATGGGGGTTGTCGACGACCTAGCGAAGGTTGGCAACGCCCCAATCTTCCTACGGGATGTTGCCCAACTTTGGTGGAAACGCAAGCACTTAGAGAGGGAGAAAGGCTTGTGTGTCATCAACACTTGGGAGCAATTCAAGGCAGAGGTTCACAGGTACTTCGCCCCTCACAATACTAACAGTGAAGCAAGAGGGAAGCTGCGACGCCTAAGTCAAACTGGTAGTATCTCCGATTACATCAAAGAGTTCACTACCCTTATGCTAGAAATCAAGATGTCTGATAGGGAGTTTTTCTTCCACTTCAAGGACGGTTTGAAGGATTGGGCGAGAGTCGAGCTGGACAGGCGTGATGTGCAGACTCTGGATGCTGCCATTGCCATTGCCGAAACCTTCATCAACTACTCTGCCCAGTTTAAGAGCAAGAAGGCCAATTCTGGCAAGAGTGGGGGAGAGAGACCCAGGTAGAAGAGGTAGGAGTCTGGCTGCAATGAAGGAGGACAGTAGAGAACCTCCAGTAGTTGTCTGAAGCATGAGAAGCAATTTGCTAGCAGGCACAACACAGGCAATCCCCCAGGGCTTTGCTTCATTTGTGACGGACCACACTAGGTGAAAGACTGCTCCTAACGTAAAGCAATGAATGCTATGATGGCAGTACTCGACCCAGAGAAGGCCGACGAAGAGCCCCAAGTAGACATGGGATCTATCCAACAGTTGGGTAATCTCACCCAGCACCACTCTCCCGTAGCCTCTAAGGAGAAGAAACTGTTATATGTGAACGTCACCATCGAGGGCAAAACAGCAAGTGCGATGCTTGATATAGGAGCAACACACAACTTCATAGACGTGCAAGAGGCTAATCGTCTAGGCCTCAAACTGACACGAGGGAACGGCACCATAAAGGCAATCAACTCCAAAGAATGGCTGATCCAAGGTGTAGCATAAGGAGTTGTCACCCAGATCGGGGGATGGACAGGTAAGCTGGACTTCACCGTCATTCCCATGGATGACTTCAAAGTGGTGTTCGGTCTTGCATTCTTCTGCAAGGCCTCGGTTTTTCCCGTTCTTGCTTCCAACTCCTTAGTGGTTCTCGGTGCTTGCAGCAGCCAAGTAGTTCCCTTAAAGCGCAAGCAGAAGTCACAATCAGCGACAATTTCTGCCTTGCAATTTGCACGGGAGCTCAAGTCGGATCCAGGCGATGCATCTATCACAAGGGAGCAAAGCAACGGGAAAGATACAGCAGCACCTACTCCCACACTGCCGCGACCTACCCAGGCAGTCCTTGCCAAGTACAAGGATGTCAAGCCTTCTGAGCTACCGAAAAAGGTTCCACCAAAGCAAGATGCGGGTCATCCCATCAAGCTGAAACATAGTGTCAAACCTCTTGCTATGGCCCCTTATCGCACGACACCTCGGGAGCTTGTTAAACTGTAGAAGCAGCTCCACAATTGATCAAATTCGGGCTTCAACAGACCAACCGAAGCCCCTTTCGGCACCTCTGTCCTCTCCCTAAAGAAGAGGAACCATGCTCGGCGTTGGAGGAAGCAATGCCAAGTTTCTGCTGGGAGATTAAAGCGGGAAATCTCTAAGGAATCAGTGGTGGTGCCACCAGACTACGAAACGACTTTCAAAGTCCACCCTGCTGCACCTAACGGGCAACTCATTGTCCACAAAAGTCGCAAGCTTTATAACGAGGAGAAGCGGCACACTGTCCATGACAAGGGGACAACTGTCGTTATCCCCTGCTTACACATTGGGAGACCCCGACCTCGGGGAAAGAAGTTCATGATCGTGACTGACAGTGTTGCCACGAACTACTCCCAGCCTCAGCAGAAACTCAGCCACAAGCAAGTTCGCTGGTAAGACACCCCGACCAAGTTCGACTCCACACTGCAGTCTCAGCCAGGCAATGCCAACATTAAAGCTGATAAGCTGAGCCGAAAGGTGGAACTAGCTACCCCCGATGCTAATACACCCAATCGCAACTTCCCTGGTTGAAACCAGGAAGGCACTGGTCTAGACGATCTGCCAAAAAGGAAGAAATGGTTAGCTGGAACCAATCGCTACCCAGTAGACTACGCAATGAGAGATGTGGAGAGGGTGAAGCCACTGCCCAACCAGTTCGGGTCCCTACGCAAGGTCCAACTCCCTCTAAAGCTAAAGATCCATAATGTCTTCAGCAAGAGAATGCGACGAGGACGTCGCAGGATTGAGTGGAGGAGGATGTCACATAGGAAGTTTGGTCCAGCCTGTCCAGCAAGTGAGCAGGCGACTCTCTGCGGGCTGCCAGTAAAAGGCAACTCCCTTTTTGCTGCTGCAGAAGGCACTGGAAGGTGCTAAAAGAGTGCAGAAGTGCCTGGAAGTGGCTAAGGTCCAGAAACTTCTAGCAAAGGCCAACTGGACACTCTCTAGAACCTTCCTGCTGGCATGTAATTATTAAGCTCTAGAACATTCTTTGTAAATATCTTAGATGTTCAAATTGTAACCACACATTAAGGTAGTGAAGCCACTATAAATAGGTCATTCCTCACCAACTGTAAATACTTTTGGCAGCCACTCAATACACTCACTTGCAAAGTCCCCCTGTGTACTCTACTTTCTAGCACTCTCAATCCTCCTACTTACCTCTCGAGTCTTTTCCACTGCACAGTTCAACGCTCACTTAGGCTTACTTAGCTCGTCTTCACAGGCAAGATCGACTAAGTGTCGCGTGGGTTAGTATGTCCGAAGTCTATCCCCATGACATACCGCTCATAATCGGCCACCTACAATTGGCTTAAATCTAGCATTTATTTCAGATTTCGCTTATAGATTGTTTGAAAGAATGGCCTAAATTGTTTGGCTGATTTCTAGAGAAAGGTGCCTAGTACGAGGTTTAGTTCCCTCTGGGGCCATTGTCCCACGGCTTTTCCAAGAAAAGGGTTTGGATGACTAATTTAGTTCTTTAGTCAACTCTTTTCTGGTTGTTGGCATCCACAGTATGGAAGAAAGGTCTAGTTTGTTGGATCGTGAGTCTGATCATTGACCCAATAATTTTGATCGATGGGTCAATTTTGAAAAAAAAAAAAAAGAAACAAAAATAAATATAATATTATTAAGATAAAATTAAAGTATATATAGAATTATTTTCAATAAACTAATGCAACTATATACAATTTTTTGAAAAAATATGTACATAAATAAAACAAGCAAAAACTAAAATTGTTTAATTTACTCGTTCAACTATTTAGTTAAATTATTTGGATTAATTTGAGTGAAATGATTTTTTAGTTCAATGTCATAGTGATCTTTGGACAAATGGGCTAACTTGCCACTTCTGATTACATCTGGCCCACAGGAAATTCATTAACTCAAATTTTACTATTTAAAATAATAATAATAATAATAAATAAATCCTTTGCCCCCTCCTTTTCCCTAGTTTTTCCATATGAATGTGGTTTTGGGTCACAATTAGCAGTTTCATTGTTTTGTTTTTTTAACTTTTTTTTTTTGGTCGTGAGTTACAAATATTGGGGTTCATTAATGGAAGAACCCCACTTTTATATGAGTATAATTATTAAATTAATGAACCCCCACTTTTAGAATGCATATTAAACTACTTAAAATAAATAAAAAGATAATCATTAACAAATTAAAATTTTAATTTATATTTTAATTTTAAAAAATACTTATAAATTAAATATAATTTTTAATTTTTTTTAACTTGATAATTTTTGTGTGATTGAGACATATTTAGTGGAGTTTATGCAAATCCTTTAATTTTTCTTACTTGATTTATAAAAGTGTATCTCTTTTAATTATTTTAATTTATTATAGTTTTTAAATTGAGACCATAACAACACAATTTATGTAAATTCTTTCGACTTATATCTTCTTGATTTATGAGGGGCAATGCCTTTTTTTCTTTTTTTTTCCTTTTAGAGTCATTTATACTTCTTTAAAATTACACTTATGCAGTTTTTGGTTATAAAACAACTTATGAAAATAAAGGATAGATAAAAATCAAAAATAAATAAATAAATACAGGAATCTACACTAAAAAAATAAAATTAATTGTGAGTATTCATTGAAAAATTCAATATCAATATAAATATCAATTATTAAATAATATAAGTAGCCTAAATTAAATTTCATTTATAGAATTAAAGGATTGAAATTAAATAAAAATCAAAATTTGGAATAAAAATTTAAAAATAATTAAAAAGATAATTAAATTAAGAGAATATCTAAATTAATGTGAGTATAATAAAATAAAATATTTAATCAATAATTACATGTTAAATTATCATAATTATGACACATCAATAAATTCTCCAATAATAGATATTCCTTTTCTTCCCCTCGTCAGTTTCCATAAAATGTGAAGTAATTTCGATGGCTCCTAGCCATGACATGCTCACATACGTTGACCATGAAATTTCTTCCGTTTTGGGTTTTCTCATTCAGCCCTTTACCATTAAGCTATTAGAAACACATGTTAATTATAGATCTCAGGCTGAGTCGTGCTGGACTGCCTGCTAGCATTCTCAACCCATAATTCCATATCAAAATGGGGTTTTCTTCAGTATCATTTTCTAGGTTTTTAAATTTCCACGATTCAATCACTAAAGCATTTCAATATATACCACTCCATTCAATTTTTCTTAAAGAATGAATATCTGATATATATACACCCTCACCCATGGAAGTCTTTCTTTCAAAACTAACAAAAACGTTCTTTTTTCAACAACCAAAACATATCAATTAGAATTTCCCTTGACACATGCTCTACTCAATTCGACGGACAGGTGTACATTCTTTGGTCGGTGCCTTAGTATCCACTCTTTTTTAATAATAATAAAAAAAAAAACAGAGAGAGATTCCCGAGTTTTACTTTGAAACTCGACTAGTAAATAAATTAATTTGTTAGGGCTCGTAAATGGTTCCTTAAATCGAAGCAATTTGATAGGAGCTCGCCTCACCGAAGCCCATTTGACAAAGAGTCCCATTGGATAGGTGTTACACCCCTAAGTACCGGGATAGGGAAATGCAGGAATTGGTGTGGCCTTGTACCAATGCTTGGCATGAAGTTGGCGTGAGAGGGGCACGTCAAAGGAAACAAGGCAAACACCGGAGTTGATGTGCATGGCAGCAAGCTGGGAGAGGCAGATGCGGGCTGTGGCATTAACACCAAGCAGGCATATGTTGCAGTCATGGGGAAGCGTGGGCGAGAGGTTCAAGCACGGGAATCACAGAGAGCTGTCGGAGGGCATGCTGGCAGCACTCGGGGAGCGCAGCAGCTAAGGGAACGAGGGATGTGATTGCAGCAACACATCAAGGTTTCTTCCTACCGTACGACGAGATTCCCTAATGTACTACAGGGAGGTAGTGCATGTCTCTCAAAGTTAGCAAGGCTAACACCATGATCCACGGTTCTAGCAATAGCAACACACTGGTGCACGAGCAGGGGTCTGGACCAGCACCACAGGAGGCTAGTGCACGGGCAGGGGTCCAGGCTAGCACCAAACCAGGAACGGTTGCGGTCAGCCAGCACCTAGAGAGTGATGGGGCGGATCATGGCAGAACTAGCTGTCCAGGGGCCACTAGAATAAGAGATAGTGGGTGGTTATCTCCATCAACACGTGGCAGTGGCAGAGGTGGCAGTTTTGCAGGGTTCCAGAAGTCCTATCCAAGCCAAATGGGTTGGCAGAACCTCCTTGAGGGAAGGAGAACGTCGGCAGTTGCAGAAAATGGAGCAAGATGCCCTATCCAGGCCAAATGGGTTGGCAAAACCTCCTTGAGGGAAGGAGAACGTGGGCAGTTGCAGAAAGTGGAGCAAGATGCCCTATCCAGGCCAAATGGGTTGGCAGAACCTCCTTGAGGGAAGGAGAACATGGGCAGTTGTAGAAAGTGGAGCAAGAGGCCTTTGATGAGGTGTCATGCTCTCCTTGAATGGAGATGCATGATGCAGTGAGTTAGTAGGGGAGTTATCCCAAAGTGGGGAGCCCTACTATGCATGATTGGCTTGGTGGCCAAGTCATGCATAACCCTAGGTAGTTAGGGGTGTCAACTACCAACACTGTAAATAGATGTAGTGTGGCAGCCAAGGGTCACAACAACAAAAAAAACAAGGCAACTCGAGTGAGAGAGAGAACTCGGGAGAACCCAGAAAACGAGTGGGAACTCGGATAATAGTGATAGCTGTAAACACACAGGGAAGTGTTAAGAGAACACAAGTGTGTGAGGCCTTGGCATCCTTTGTATACTTTAAGGAAAGTAATAAATGTTGGGAAATGGTTCCTGTAAACGCTGTTTGTGCCTCGTGTGATGGTTTGGTTAAGACTAAGTGAGACTTAGTGCCATCACAAGGTCTGAATTTTGGGTTAAAATTTTGGCCCTGTGACAACTGGTATCAAAGCGGGTTCAATTCATGGCGGGTGGATCGGGACTAGATGTTGTTCGTGAGCGAGTGTCCAAGATTGAACAGGTACTCGGTGGTGCCTCTGAGGAACAGGTCCTCACGGTCTTGGCAAGACTGGACGAACTGGAGAAATTAGTAAGTTTCCTCCAAACTCGTTATGATAGTCTTGATGGTGCTTGGGCACAATCCTTTGGTAACATGGAGCAGGATGTTGCTGTTCTTAAGAAGGTCATAGGCAGCCAACCCGGTGGTGCTACCCAGTCATCCAGGAGGATAAAGGTTCCTGAACCTAAGGCCTTTGAGGGAGAACGGGATGCCAAAGCAATCGAGAATTTCTTGTGGGACATGGAGCAATACTTCATGGCAACAAGGGTACCTGAAGAGGAGAAGGTGACCCTTACCAGCATGTACCTAGCCAAGGACGCCAAATTGTGGTAGCGGACAAGGCTCGACGACAACGCCAACTCGGGCAAGCCTCGAATTGAGATGTGGGACATGCTGAAAAAGGAATTGAAGGATCAATTCCTGCCTTGCAACACATCATGGGTTGCAAGGGAGTCGCTGAAGAGATTGAGGCATAGTGGCACGGTTCGTGACTATGTCAAGGAATTCAGCTCCTTGTTGCTGGACATTCGGAATATGTCAGACGAGGACAAGCTGTTCAATTTCATTTTAGGACTCCAACCTTGGGCGCAGATGGAGCTTCGGAGGTAAGGTGTGAAGGACTTGCCCTTTGTAATTGCTGTTGCGGATGGTTTGGTGGATTTCCGAGTCAACTCCAAGGATTCTTTGAATGGCAAGCTATCCAAGGAGAAGGGCAGGAAGAAGAAGGAGGACTTTCGGGAATGCAAGCAAGGGGACGACAACAAGGGGAAAGGCAAAGCTGTTGTTTCGAACCAAGGTAAAAACAAATTAAACTTGGGTTGTTTCATTTGCAGTGGTCCACATAGGGCAAGGGAGTGCCCCCCAGAGGGAGAAATTGAGCGCCTTGGTGGCTGAGGAGGGGAACAACAATGGTGACGACTGTCCTTCTCGAGTCAATCCGCTACAATTGATCAACGCCGTGTAGGCAGAACATGCTCCATCACCCGGCCTGATGTTTGTCAAAATTGGGCTAGGAAGGCAAGAGCTGTTGGCCATGGTGGACTCTGGCGCAACTCACAGCTTCATTGCAGAGAGGGTGGTGGGCTCACTCGAGCTGGAGGTGAGCAAGAGTGGCAGCCATGTAAAGGCAGTCAACTCCGCGGCACATGATGTTATGGGGATGGCAAAAGAAGTTGAGGTAACTCTAGGTCAATGGATTGATAAATTTGATTTCTCCATAATGTCGTTGGACGACTTTGATGTGATCCTAGGAATGGATCTATTTGTGCAAGCAGGAATTGCACTTATGCCCCATTTGGGCGGGTTGCTGATCATGGACGAGAGGCGACCATGTTTTGTTTCTGGTGAGAAGGGTTATCCTACCAGCAAGGGTGGGAAAACTTGTGCTATGCTGTCTTCCTTGCAGGTGCAGCAAGGAACGGAAGAGGGAGACATGAAATACTTGGCAGCATTGAGGATGGTGGAACCTCAGGAAAAGGGAATGTAGGCCAAGCCTCCCTCACAGCAACACATCACAAACCACAAGCCGATTCTACGCAATCCGGCACAGGAGCAGCGAGTGCTGAATAGTCGTGCAGGTTCAAAGGGAGTGCCATTTGATAGGGCCCCAAATGGCGTGAACCGGGCAAGGAAGACTGCAGGAGAAAGCCGAATGCTGCATTACGGGTTGCTTCCAAGATACGGGTTTTACCATGGAAGAGTTGAAGACAGGGGTTATGCTGCTAATAGGTGTCAACAACCAGTTGGGAGGAGTTCTATCCCAAGAGGCAAGGTTAGCCAGAAGTTAGGGCGGCAGGAATGTGAAGGCTGGTCTACTCCACCAACGAGGACATTGGCTTCAACGGGTAGGGGTGGTTTGTTACACCCCTAAGTCCCGGGATAGGAAAATGCAGGCATTGGTGTGGCCTTGTACCAATGCTTGGCATGAAATTGGCGTGAGAGGGGCACGTCAAAGGAAACAAGGCAAACATCGGAGTTGATGTGCATGGCAGCAAGCCGTGAGAGGCAGATGCGGGCTGTGGCATTGACACCAAGCAGGCATATGTTGCAGTCATGGGGAAGCGTGGGCGAGAGGTTCAAGCACAGGAATCACAGAGAGCCGTCGGAGGGCATGCTGGCAGCACTTAGGAAGCGCAGCAGCTAAGGGAACGAGGGATGTGATTGCAGCGACACATCAAGGTTTCCTCCTATCGTACGACGAGATTCCCTAATGTACTATAGAGAGGTAGTACATGTCTCTCAAAGTTAGCAAGGCTAACACCATGACCCACAGTTCCAGCAATAGCAACACACTGGTGCACGGGCAGGGGTCCGGACTAGCACCACAGGAGGCTAGTGCACGGGCAGGGATCCGGGCTAGCACCAAACCAGGAACGGTTGCGGTCAGCCGGCACCTGGAGAGTGATGGGGTGGATCATGGCAGAACTGGCTATCCAGTGGCCACCAGAATAGGAGATAGTGGGTGGTTATCTCCATCAACACGTGGCAGTGGCAGAGGTGGCAGTTTTGCAGGGTTCCAAAAGCCCTATCCAAGCCAAATGGGTTGGCAGAACCCCCTTGAGGGAAGGAGAACGTGGGCAGTTGCAGAAAGTGGAGCAAGATGCCCTATCCAGGCCAAATGAGTTGGCAGAACCTCATTGAGGGAAGGAGAACGTGGGCAGTTGCAAAAAGTGGAGCAAGATGCCCTATCCAGGACAAATGGGTTGGCAGAACCTCCTTGAGGGAAGGAGAATGTGGGCAATTGCAAAAAGTGGAGCAAGAGGCCTTTGATGAGGTGTCATGCTCTCCTTGAATGGAGATACATGATGCAGTGAGTTAGTGGAGGAGTTATCCCAAAGTGGAGAGCCCCACTATGCATGATTGGCTTGGTGGCCAAGTCATGCATGACCCTAGGTAGTTAGGGGTGTCAACTACCAATATTGTAAATAGATGTAGTGTGTCAGCCAAGGGTCACAACAAGAAAAACAAGGCAACTCGAGTGAGAGAGAGAACTCGGGAGAACCCAGAAAACAAGTGGAAACTTGAATAGCAATGATAGCTGTAAACATACAGGGAAGTGTTGAGAGAGAACACGAGTGTGTGAAGGCTTAGCATCCTTTGTATACTTTAGGAAAAGTAATAAAGGTTGAGAAGTAGTTCTTGTAAACGTTGTTTGTGCCTCGTGTGACAGTTTGGTTAAGACTAAATGAAACTTAGTGCCATCACAAGGTCCGAATTTTGGATTAAAATTTTGGCCCTATGACAACAGGACTGACGAAGCAATTTTAATTTTTGAACATGCCTCAAAGAATAAGTTGAACCTGAACAAAGCTAGACTCTACTTGCTCCACAAGTACGAACGAAGGTTATTTCGCGGAAACCGTTACCGTATTCCGCATCCCACAGTCTACCTGGAGAGGTGACCGTGCCATCTTTCAAACCTCCCCCCTCCAGCAACGGTCACACACACTCCTTCAACAGCAACAACTTTTATTTTGAAGCATATTCGATTTGCGAAATATCAATTGAACAGAGTAATCGGAATGAAATCCCAATACCATCCAACCAAAAAACCAAAAACAGAACATCATTCCAAAAATTTTGTAGAACGGGATTTTATGTGGCTGAGAGAGCCCTGAAAATGGAGCTGAACGAAATTCTCGTTACCTTCTATGTTACGGGTGTGCCTCACATGCCCTAGAAAAAATTGCTTGTCACAACTTTTTCCATTACATTGAATTAGCCATGTTTAGCAATGCCACAATTAGCAATCCCAAAAAAAAAAAGAAAAAAAAAAAAACAGAATATCATTCCGAAAATTTTGTACAACGGGATTTATGTGGCTGGGAGAGCCCTGAAAATGGAGCTGAACGAAATTCTCGTTACCTTCTATTTTACGGGTGTGCCTCACATGCCCTAGAAAAAATTGCCAGTCACAACTTTTTCCATTACATTGAATTAGCCATGTTTAGCAATACCACAAGATGGTAGAACTTTCGGCTTATGCATGTAGGGTCTATCAAAAACAAAAAAGCTCACATGTGCAAATGGCCTGCAAGCAAGCCCATCATTTGCGAAATGCCACAAACTCACAGGGCGATAGAAAAAGAGGCAACCCAGAGCAGATACATGTTGTTGCACTCTAAGTTGTTCAGACATAAGATTCCATAACTGACAATTGTTTTCAAGTCTCATGAAGCATACCTTATTATGTCCCAGACACATTGGTTCATCAACAACTGAATCTCGAGTATATTAAGTTGTAGTTGGCAATTAGCCAGGCTTGTCAACCAAGTAACTTCTTCCACCTAGCATATCCTAAAAGAAGCAGGTATACCACAAAACATGCTGATATAAAACTTCCAACAACGGTGCCAAATATTCCATGTACATCATACCATGAACAAGGAATGTTCATGCCAAATGCCCCAGCAACCAAGGTTGCTAGAGCTATTGCAAATGATGCCATGGTTAATATCAGTTGCAGCTGAATGAGCTCATTTCGCTGATTGTCAAGCTGGATGTTGACATAATCTTCTGTGTCATCAATGTACTCACGAACCTGCAAATTCAATTAAGTATCAAAAGCAATGCAAATTAGGCGGAGCCAAATTGATCACTCTAATAATGGATTATGCAGTTCAATTTCGTAACTTTCGACAGCTTCAAGGCACTATATTTTAACTTCTAAGCAAGATTCCTTCAAATTGTTGAACTTCCCAAGCAATGTCAGTCAGCAAACAGGATTCACTAGTGCCTGTCCTTCTTGAAACATATTCCTAAACAATTGGGATTGGCCCAAGTTTTTATTTTGGCATAACCAGCAGGAAGTGTAATCCTAAACCAAACTTCCACAAAAATCCAACCATCCTAACTATTCTGAACTCTGTGCTAGGTCAAGTAAATTTTTTAAATAGAATCATCCATGAGATACACAAAGATTCATTCAATAACCTGTATATATCAAGTTATCATATGGGCATGATAAAGAATGACTATTCCTATCATTATACATTGATGATTGGACCAGCATTCAAGGCCCTGACCAAATATTCACAGGACAAGCCTGCAATGGTTATCAAGATTTGCTAATGCTCTACTCAGGGAAGTAAATACTCACAGACAATATTTTGTTTCGTGTGCCATCCAACTGCATAAAGTATGCCTCAAGCAACATCTCCAAATCCTCTACATCATTATCATCCATAACACTACCTGTTACCAGACTCACACTTCGATAAGAAGCACTCCGGTGGGAACTGAGTCGATGTAAATGGGGTGCAGCAGGTATGATGCCATTTGAAGCTGCAGCTCCCAACAAATTCTCAGATTGCTGAATCTGAATCCACTTCCTTGTCAAATATAGGTCTGCCATGTCTTCACTGTCATCTAATAAATGTTCAATTTCATCTCTCACCTGAGATCCCACAAACATGCATTCATCAGTAGAGATACATTAACAACAAATCATGATTCAGCATCAACTGCCACACACTAAAGAAACATATGCAAAAATAATTTTATAGCATAAGGCATGCATCCTTGTGCACAATATAAGAAAACACCAACTGCTAGCACAATCCCCACACCTGCAGCTCCCATTTGCTTCACAGAATGCACCCATGAGAATTCAAACCTAAAACCATGCACCTATCCCGCACAATCCCAAGTTCACACTTTTCACTAGGGCTAACCCTTGGTGGCATATATAGATTACTATCATTGTGTCTGCATGAGATAAACTAACAAAACCATATGCGTGATAGAGACATATGTATTCCAAATCATCTCATTAATGGGCAATGTGTAGTTGTTGAATAGTAGGTCAAAAGTGACAACAACAACCCCTCAATCCCAAATTTAATTGGAGTCAACTACATGAATCTTTTTTTGTCATCCCATTCTGTTGTGCACTAAGTCAGCTGTGAGACCCAACTACTCTAAATCCTTCCTAACTAAAGATTCTGAATTCAACTTAGATTGATCTCTCCCTCTTCTCATACCATCTACCTGAGTTTGGTCACCCCTCTTAGTAAGTTAGAAGTGAATGAAAAAGAAATTTAGTACACTTAATTATAATGAATAAAGTTTGTGCAAGAATTGAAAATATTCACAAAGTTGGTGATTTTTTCAGGTTATTAAACAAGAAAATAAGATGAACGGAGTTTCTGAGTGCTAAAAGCCATATGAAGGAATAAAAGATTTGTTTTTACTACATTGTTTCCTAACAAATAATGTTCCCAATGCTAACATGATAAAAATTTCCTTGGCAAAACATTTCCTCTTCCAGAGTTCATCAATTTTAGTTTCTCCGAAAGGTGACAAATCAAACACTGGTAATGCAGCACAACTTGACAAATGCATTAATGAATTATATGATCTGTAAGGAAGAAATAACCGAGACAATCAAAGGCACCTTTTGTACGCGAGCAAGCAGACGAGTGAGATTGCTTTTCAAACTCCTTACATATTCAAGATTCTTGGTGCTAACATTCCTGGCCAGTTCATCCAACACGGGATAGGCATCTCTCTCCAGGTCTGCCACATTGGAGTCCAAATATGTACAGACAACTTCTAGTGCAATCTCCAGAACCTGAAACTCAAATGGAAGCTCACTCTGTAATCCTTCAGCTTCAGGAAGAGGTAGCCATTGTCCGCCAGTTGTAACACGCACAGGCATCTCATTGTCTGGACTATCAGCATGTCCTGTTCCCTGGATCTTAGAGGAACTTTTATGAAGAAGTTGTTGCCTTAGCTGATCCACGAAAAGAAGAACCCCTTGACCCAGAGGATCCAAAATCAGCACTTCTTCAGCTGTAACTAAAGCCCTTATAAACTCTAGATTCACAACCATAGCTTTCTCCCTGGCTGCAGTGCAAAAAGAAAAATGAAGCCAATCCCTTTTCTCATTACAGTCAATGGATTTACAAATCCAACAAGAAAAGGCAAAGAAATCAATGAGAAAACAGAAGGGGTGGTGGACAGGATCAATTGTCTGTATCACATAAATGGACTCCAGGTTCTCGAATTTGCAAGTTCCATTAATACCGCAAAAATTTCAAAACAGGGGAAAAAAGAAAATAAACACGGAGCTTACTTGAACAATATGGCAATGTATCTTTTTTCTTTTTCTTTTTTTTTTTTTTTTGTGTCACAAATATAGCAGTATATCAGTTGAACGCTCAAAGGAAAATCCCATATTCCAGAGGGGATATATATAAACAACAACAGGTACTTTCTTTTATCACCTTTCTTTTTCTTCTCCCTGATTAGCAAACTTTCATCATCATTTTGCCCACACATAATTAAATCTCAAAAATGTCTCCATTTCATGCTATGCTCAACAACCTTATTTGTAGGGGGATAGAATCCTTGTCACACTGCTGAGATGATGATGACTGTCTTTTCCAAAATATTTGCACCCGATATCCATACTCAAATCAAACATATTGCATTCTCACTCTCTCACTTAACAAATAAGTGGGCTAAAAGAATAAGAATGCTGGCAACATGCTATGCGTGTACCAAGAAAATTAATTTCCACATCATCAGAGCATCTCAAGAATCGCCTAATGATATAGTCTAAAGATCAACACGGCCCAATCATTCCTGACCCTAAAATCCCAGAACCACAAACAATCGAAAATCAGAAGAAATTGTATACTCATGTAACCATAATACAGAAATGCATAAAGATTACCAAGAATATTGGAGGAGTGAGAGAAGACAGGGCCAAGAATCCTCAAATCCCTAGCGGGAATGCCCACACGCTTTATAATAGTGCTCTTGCCGCATTCCAACAATTCCGAGTTACCGAACGGATCGAACCTCATCCACAGCTTCGCCGCCCCTCCCGCCTTCTTCTTCCCCTTCCCCGACGCCACAGCCGCTGCCGCAATCAAACCGTTATTACTCCCATTGTTATCCTGATCATTATTATTATTATTATTATTATTATTATTATTAGCGTCGATCATCGAATTCGGCGGTGGGGATGATGACTGTGGCGGCTCTGGTGCCTTCTTCAGGCGGCGCCGGCTGCTTTTGCGGAGGCAAGGAAAGGGCCCCTTCCCCATCCTCTCTCCCTCTACACCGAAACTGAAACAATTTTTCTTGCGATCTTCTGTTTTAGCGTACCGCTACTAAGCGCCGCCGTATTACGGCCCCATGGAGAAGGCCAGTGACCTGTGCGGCGGCGGAGATGGCGTCTGCGGCTGTGGTCTCTCCTTCTCGTCGTCGTCGTCCTCCTCCTCCTCCTCCTCTCGGTCTTCGGCCATAAAGGGTTTAATTACTTTGGCGTTCTCGCCTTTTCGAGTTTTTGTTGTCTGTTATTGGAAGATAAACGGAGATCGCAACTGTAATTTTTATTATATTATTATTATTATTATTATTATTATTTATAAAAAAGGCTGATACATGTGTTAAAAATATTTTTTGTAAACCAGCCAAAAAATAATTACAAGTATTCGGCTAAAAAAGAAAGAAAAAAAAAGCTCCTAAAACCCTTTTTTTTTTTTTTTTAAGTGCAAGAAGCTCCTAAAATATAAAATATTGAAGTGCCATGTTTGATGATCCTAGGTATAATTTTTTAAGGATATCTTTATTTTTTATTTTTTTTCCTTTTTCTTTGGTCTTAACGATAAAAATACTTTCCATTGACTTTTTGCGCCAACTAAGAATTTCATGAGAGTGACCTTAAAAAAATACACTTGTTCATATCAAATTAATTCAAAATTTTACTAATATCCTTTAAGCATATGCCTACCTTTCTACTTTCTAGCAATTCCCACCAACAAAACAAATAAATTAATGAAGAGAATCCACAAGAGATAACAAAGATAAATAAGATATTAAGCACACCATTAATAATGGTCAAAAATAACTTTAATATTATACAAATTTTGAATATATCATACTAATATATAAAAAATTAATATTTTCATAAGATTGAGATAAAGATTTAATTTTAACTAATATAAAAAGTAATGTTAGAATAAAAAAATAATAAAATTTATCTGTAAATTTTTTAATATAATAATATTTTAAAATGAGATAAATTTAAAAAATAATAATAAAAAAATTTATATCTTATACTCTAATTTAAATTTAATAATAAATTATAAATTTTATTTTCAAAATACAAAAAAATATTAACTTTTAAATTTCATAATAATTAATCTCTTCTATTTTGTATTTATTAATAAAAATTTAAAACAATTTAAAAAATATCATTATAAATATCTTTAAAAATATTATAAAAAATTTAAATATGAATTATATTTCCTTAAGCGATATTTATTAGAGCGTTATGAACTTTTCTAAAAAATAAGAATATATGTATTTCTTTTATTATTTTTATTACGTTAATTAATAATATTTAGTTATAATATATTTTTTATTATATATATAATATAATATATGAATTGTTATTTGAATGAAGTTGAATTAAATTAAATATAAATTTATCTTAGAAGAATTGCCCTCCAAACCCCATATTTTACTTGATTTGTACTGTACTAACACTGATATAAATGTTTGATGATGCTCTAATTGATACATTAATTTTTTCTTTTCCTTTTCTTTTTCAAAATCAATGGGAGGGATATACTGCATATTCCATTACAAACTAAATAAACTTTTATTTAAGGAAAAAAAAATGATTAAGGAGTTCTATATATATATATATACAAATTTTAATTTAAAATATATTATATAAAATATCTCTTTTCTTATTTTAAGTGAGTTTAAATATTTTTTAATAATTTTTTTATTCTTGATTATAAGTATCTCTCAATTTATTAACACCATTTAATCTACGAAATAAAGATAAAATATGAGGATATTAAAGGTTAATGTGAAAGATGATTTTTTTTTTAATGTCATTGATAAATTTAGAAACAAATATAGATAACCGAAAGGCTTAGTCAATTTAAGAGAAATTCATATTAATTGCATTACAGAATACATAAAGTTTTTGACCGTTAAGACAATTTTGAGAAGCTGAAAAAAGCGAACTCCCTGTCGAGTAAATCAATTGAGTCCCTCGAAATTCTTAATTCCTAGAATTCTTCTTGCATTTATGGTCATTAATAGATTGTATTAATGTTAGGAAATCGTTATAATACATGAGAGATCTTCTCTGCTAGGGAGTTTGGAATTATTGCACAAATTGGCGGTGAGCCAAAAGAAAGAAAGAGGTTGAGCCAAGAACCCAAAAAGCCAAAGCCATACCCACTGAGTCAGCTTCTCCGATCCACGTCCTTGAAAATATTTATCTTGACAAGGAATAAAGGTAGGTATATTTCACCTAGTTAGTTGTAAAATCCCAAAAAATATATGTGATTTGTAACGTAAGAAATTACAACTCTAAAATCTCATATTAATATTATAATTACAATTACAAATTAAATATTAGTAAAATATTAAATATATTTCTTGTCAATATACTATAAAGATTCATAAAATTTATATATCGTTAAAATTAAGATTTTCATATTAATATTATAATTACAATTACAAATTAAATATTAGTAAAATATTAAATATATTTCTTGTCAATATATTATAAAAATTCATAAAATGTATATATCGTTAAAATTAAGATTTTTTTTAACACTATCAATAATTTCATTTGTTATGATTAAAAAAATATAAAGTAAACTCTTATGTGAAAAAAAAAATTACTTTTTATATTTATATTTAAATTCTAATTAAATTTATTTATCATAAATTTAACAATAAATTTTATACCAAATAATTATTTTAAAGTCATATCTAAAAAATTACATGCATTCATATTTTATATAATACATATAAAAGAGATAAATAAAACCCATTAGATCACTTTATATTTAAATTTATAATTGACTTATACCTCTGATCTAATTTTTAAATTAAAACAAAAATTCTAATTAATAGTAATTCAAAAATTAAAAAAATATATATATTTTAACATTATTTTACATAAATAATAGTAATTAATTTTTTTTAATTTTAAAAAACTAGTTAAAAATAACTTTTAGAGTAAATAATAATTTTAGTAGATATAAAATAAATCTTAATTTAATAAATTTATCTTAAAATATGATATTATCCAATGAGACATTCAGTTCTAAAATATGGATGACAATATATTATTTATCAATATAATATGTCCACAATTATTAAAGCAAACTAATCTCATTGACATGATCATAAAAAAGTGTAGGTGTTGTTACACTTATAGTATAACCAAGTGATCCTTTTATATTATTGTGTAAAGGGTCCTTATTATGATCTTTTATTTAAAAAAATCATTATAAATAAAGCATATTTTTTCAAAAAAATAATTGACCACATTTTCTAAAGAGATAGTTAAAGTTTATAGTTATACAAAAATAACCATTATTTTCACAAAAAAAAAATCAATCATATGTCAAAATAACACAATATTTCATAAGCTCATAACAAAATAAATTTCATAATTTACATACTAAATGCAATTATATCAAAATAAAATCATAATAAAATTACTCTTATTAATCAATCATATCAAAAGAACTAAAAATACTTATATTTGTATCATGTTGTTGGAAAACACTAGGTGTAACAGTCTTAGTTAATGAATCTACTAACATTGTTTTAGTGCTAATATGTTTAATAAGAATGTCGCTATTCTTGATTTAATTTTTGATTACAAGATACTTAATTTTAATATATTTAAAATCATTAGATGTTTTGTTATTCTTTAAGAATATCACTCTTATTAAATTATTATAGTAAATCCTCATAAATTTAGAGATGAAATCCATTATCTTTAAATTAGAATTGAAATTTCTGAGACATATTACATGTCTGCCAATACCATAACAAGTAACAAATTCTACTTGCACAATAAAAGAAGCAATAAGTGTTTGCTTCACACTCTTCCAAAAAATTGCCCCACTAGTCAAAAGAAACATATACCTAAATGTAGATATCATATATCAATATAACAAGTAAAATCAGAATTTGTATACTCAACCATTTCAAGGTCATTAACTCCTTATAAACAAGTATGTAATCTTTTGTTTTCTATAGATACTACATCACTTTTTTAATAGCAACTCAATACTTATTACTTAAATTAGAAAGGTATCTACTAAATATACTTATTGCAAAAGATAAATCAAACATAGTATAAACTTGGGCATATATCAAATTGTCAACAACATTAAATAGCATTTATCCTTTATTAAACTTTTCTGAATTTTATTAAAAAAGTATTGATCTTTGCTAAATCTATTGCCTTTAGTCATACAAACATCTCCAGGTTTACATTTATCTATGTTAAATCTCTTAAGTACATGACATATATAAGCTCTCTTTGAAAGACTTAATAAGTGTTTTGATTTATCCTTATGAATTTTAATTCCTAAAACATAAGTAGTATAACTAAGATCTTTCATATCAAAGTGACTAAATAAGATAGACCTAATCTTTTGAAGTAAATTGTTATCACTATTAGTAACTAATATATCACTTACATGGAAAATAAAAATAATAAAATTTCTCTCACTTACCTTGAGATATATGTATTAATCAATACTATTTTCAACAAAACTAAAAAAGATATAACTTTATCAAATTTTTAATGCCATTTTCTAGATGCCTGTTCAAGACCATAAATAGACTTTATTAATTTGCATACCAAATGCTTATTTCCATTTGTAATAAAACCTTTAGGTTGTTATATATACACCTTTTCTTAAAGATCTTTATTCAAGAAAACAGTTTTGACATCTGACTGATGAAATTCTAAATTATAATCAACCACTAACGTTATAATAAATCTAAAGAAATCCTTTGAAGATATCAATTAAAGGTTTCTTTGAAATCTATCCCTTCTTCCTACGTGGATCTTTTAGCCACTAACCTTACCTTGAACAACTACATATTTCCCTCATAATTTTTGTTGGTTTTAAACATCCATTTACAACCAATGAGTTTAAAACCATCTAAAATATCAATAAGCTCTCACTTGCCATTAAAATACATGGACTAAACTTGTTCTTGCATTGCCTTTATTCACAAGATATTACGTTATTATAGTTTAGTGGATTAATAACTTGTTTAATATCATAATCTGCCTTACTTAAATATATAATAAAATCATCTAAAATTGCATGATGCCTCATCCTCTTAGAATGTTTAATAGGAATAAACTCTATAAATTTAAGTGAAACATTTGTAATATTTTAATTAAGTGGCATATCAAGCATTCTATCAATAAGATGATACACTACGTGCTTATGCATAATAGCCATGGGAAAAATACTAGATTCCTTTTTCAAAAGAGTTCCTCCAACTTATAACTAATTAGGATCATAATCATTTTTAAAAATTTATAACTAGTGGGATATCTAAAAAAAAATAACATCTGATGGTTTTAAGATCTAATTTAGATACAATTGGATCATAAATTTTCACCTCAATATGACATCTTCATACTTTAAGATGGTTTAAATTGGGCTTCAAACCTTTAAAAAGTTCAAAAAATATTTTAGACATTGATTTGGTAAGAACTCTATTTACAATATATATATATATATATATATATATATATATATATATATATATAATTGTTTTTAAAACTTTAATATAAAGAAAGATTGATAAATTAGTTTTATTTATCATGGATCTAACCATGTCCATTAAGGTACGATTTTACCTTTTAACTATTTTATTTTACTCAAGAGTCCTAAGCATAGTAAATTGAGAAACAATCCATAGTCGTGCAAGTACTTAGCAAAAAGTCTTATAAGCTGACCTATTTTGCCATCTTTACCATAGTATTTACTATCATAATCAAACTTTACAATTTTAATCTCTTTGTCACATTGTTTTTCTACCTTTAAAAATTTTAAATTTCTTAAGTGATTATGACTTATGAGATAAATATAAAAATAATGAGAGAAGTTATCTATAAAGTTTATGAAGTATTTGTTCCCATATAAAGTATTCTTAAAAGGACTACTTATATTAGTGTCAATTATTTCTAAGACTTTTTTACTATGAGTGGAATGTCTATTGATCTTTTTAGTCATTTTACCTCTAATGTAATTAACACACACACTTTCATTAAAGTTCTCAAGATATGAGATGACATTTTCTTTTACTAGCATATTAATTATTTCTTCGAAAATGCAACCTAAAGGTCTATTTCATAAAGAATAAGAATTCTCTCTTAACAAAGGCTTTTTAATCCCATCATTAACAAAGTGAAGTGTATCAAATTGGTTAAAGACAACATTTAATTTATATAAATTATTGGATGTAGAAATGTCACCAATAATCACAAAATCATAAAACAAATTATAATAACCATTATTAAAACCTAAATAAATACTAATGTTTTAAAATTTTGACAAAGAAACTAAATTTCATCTCATAATAGGTATATAAAGAATATCTTTCAAAGTTAAAACAAATATATAATACAAATAAATTGACTTCATTCCTACTTAACTTTCACTTACTCTCAAACTACTACAAAGTATTAGTAACATGGACAGTCCTAAAGTCAATCTACCAAAAATTAATCTATTAAACTAGATTCAAAGTAAAAGAAAGTAAAATAATTACCTAGTTTATTATTATTATTCTTATTTTGAAGGTAATTCTTATAGGTAAAACAATCCTTTCTGTTGTAACCAATTTTCTTACAATACTAACATTCATCTTTAGTTATTATAAGTTTAAGATCAAAGTATTTCAAACTAAGATTTCTTTTAAGACCATCCTTTTCTTGGGACTTAAATTTCTTTTTATGAAAAGACTTATTTTTGTATAATTGATTAACTAAATTCACACTCCTTAAAACCTCACATTTCATCCTATCTTCTTCTTAGGTACAAATGGATATCAAAGTGTTGATATCCCAACTTTTTTTTTTATAGGTATTGGAAAAGGTTTTTAATGCATCAAATTTTGGAGGTAAAGAATTGAAGGCATGGTTAACAAGAAAAGGGTTAACAATAAAGCATTAGAGCTCACCAAGTCTAGAAAAAAAAGTAAACATCTTGAAAATCTATTCTCTAATACCACTTATCCCATCATACTTCATATTGATGAATTTATCCATCAATTAATCAACTTCAATTTTAATAGAAACTATATACCTTTCCCTAAGAAAAGTAAAAAAGGTTTTAGTATTATTAGTATTTGGGATAACACTTCCTAAACTTACATAAATGAACTTTTTTAATATCATAAGAGCTAAAATGATTAACCCTATCCCAGTTCTCATAATATGCTTTCTCTAAAATAGTACTCTTAAAAATTAAATTAGTTTGTTTGACTACTCTTATAGCAATGTCCACATTTATTATAGTTAAAATTATTTCTACATTCTTTTTCTATCTATTATAATTTCCACCAATTAGAGTTTCAATAGGAAAAAATTAATTATTCGAAGAAAAAATACATAAAATTGAAAAACAATAACACAAAATTCAAAAAACATTATAGGCAGTAATAATAATTTATTTTCAATATTAGAAATCTTAAGATAGTCTTACAAAGTCTTTATGGGTGGAGAAAGTAACAAACTTTAAATTTATTCTCGAATTACTAAGCTAATATAACAAGGATTAGAATCAAAAAATTCAACATTTTTAGGTAAAAAAATTCTAAACTCACTCATTATTAAAATAACTTGAAATTATTCGAATTGAAATACATCATTACTCCTTGTAAGTGACTAATTATTTGTATAATTTAAATAATAAAAATATCCTAAATCACATGAAAATATTATTAATTTTTCAAATAGTCATTATAGTGATAATATTCAATTTACCAACTCTATTCTAAATAAAGATTACAAAATAAAATTATTTACAATAAATTTTAATATTTATTTATTTATTTATCTTTATTTAAGAAAATCGGAATAGTTCTAAGTCGATATAACAATTTTGATACCATATATAAGAAATTATAACTTTAGAATCTTATATCAATATTAGAACTACAATTATAAATTAAATATTAATAAGATATTAAACATATATTTTGTTATTATAACATAGAGATTAATGATATATTTCTACTAAAAAGTATGCTGAAATTAGGAATATTTTTTTTAACACTACCAACAATTTTTTCCTTCACTTCGACAAGGGGAAATAAAATATAATTTCTTATAAGAAAATAAGACCTACATCTTTTATATATATATATATATATATATATATATTTAAATTCTAATTAAATCCACTCATCATAGATTTAATAATAAATTTTATATTATATAATTATTTTAAACTTATATTTTAAAAAATAAATATATTATTATTTTATATAACACACATCAAAAATAAATAAAATCTATTAGATTATTTTATAATATTTATATTTACAATTTAATTACATATTTAATTTAATTTTTAAATTAAAATAAAAAGTTAATTAATAATAGTTTAAAAATAATAAAATAGTCTAAAATATAATTCTTATTTAGTAAGTAATTTTAACGTTATTGTCATTTTAAAAAATTTGCCATAAGTTATTTTGGGATTTCAAAATTCTAATTTGCACGGGTTATAAAGATGGGGTTTCATCAACAATTAAATTAAGAACATGATCGCATTCGTTCCTGTGCATTCCGAAAATATTTCTTAATACTGGAGAGCGGGTATCTACGAGAAGAGAGGTCAAGGGAGGAAAACCGAAGAGAATCGTTTGAATTTTGAGACTCAGATGGTTATGCAATTCTAACACTGATTAAGAGAAAAGACACACCGAGAAGCTTAATCACTCTTAGAACTCCTTACAGTTTTCATATTTAGATTGTTACAACAATTCTTATATGTCTACCAAAATTGAAAATGTCTCAGCCAATACTGTGTCTGCGGCACTGCTCTCTCTCTCTCTCTGTGTTTCTTATCCTGCGAGTATCATTAACTGGCATGGCGTTCTTTCCTCGCCCAGTCTGAATGAGTACACTCATCACCCTCTTAAAAACGATTTCGGGTTAGCTTTACATAATTAGAGCAGCCAGGAAGAATGTGAACCCGTATAAAGGTATTCCCTGTTGGTACAAGTTAAAGAAATTTATTATATTATAATAAATTAACTGCACCGCGATCAACTAAGGGCTCTTGTTTTTGGGTGAGAAAGTACCTAATGAGTCTGAGAAATTATATTTGTGCATGTATGGGATCCTGAAAATCTTATTTACCATGCAACTTTTTATGATCTAAAATGTTTTCCCATATATGCAAAATAAAACTAATTATTAATTTGTCTTGAAAAACAGATTATTTAAGGTCATCGGTACAAATATGTACATAGGGTAGCAGACATGAAATTTGAAATCCGAATATATTAAAGTTTGCGAGCAATTTGAGAGCAATGAGGTCTAGAGGAATTTCCCTTTTATTTATTTATTTATTTATTAATATTTTCAACTTTTTTGGTATACAAACACAAACAACTTCTAAAACCCTTTTACCTTTTACATCCAATTGTACGTCATATTCCAATAATTATGGATTTGTCTAATTAATAAGAATGCACGCTGCGTTGTCTGTGTGGGAAAAATCAGAAGATTTGAAACAGCTTCAATCCACTTAAGGAAACTAAAATCTTAATCTTAAATCTGATTGAAGTCAGCAGAGGCACGCAGAAAAAGTGCCTAAAATCTCAGCACACAACATTCTAATATTTTCCTTAACCGATAGTGCCTGAGAAATTAGAATACAGGCAGCGAAAACCTATTTGGGTGCTGAACTATCCCCAGAAGTTAAAATGACAAAAAGAAAGACTTTTTGAGTTTTAGACTGAAGCTAAATTATCATGAGAGTTCAGAAACAACATGCTGAAACTACATGGGAAATGCTACGAAGCAGATAGAGGAATGGGCCTCACAGCGCTTTGAATTCGCCTGAATGCAGTCTTCACCCTGTCCTTAAGTCCTTCATTTTCACTCTCTACATCCCCACTTTGTTTGTCAAGCTGTGCCACATTCCCATCAACACTTATCACCAGCTTCCCATTCTCTCCAAGCTTCACATCTCCAAAAAGTGAAACCAGGAGTGCATATATAACCTTATCTGCTTTCTTCCCATTCTCTTCGTTGGACTTTAAGGCCTCTTCTTCGACTACTACCCTGGGCATCTCCCGACTGATGTTCAAAACCAGTGCTACAATTGAGTCTGATACCATATCACTTATAGGGTCAGCAGTCCAATGAAGTGAAAGATGTCTGTCAGAGTCTTGTTTCACCGTCACTCGCCTGTGCACCTGCAATGTCGGAACCCCAGACTCTTCATCTGTCCCAGATTCCACACTTTCATATATCTGCTCAAGCCTGTGCTTTATCACGCCAAAAGCACCAGAGAACGGAATGGTGATCCTCTGAATAATATTTGCTGTTGATAGCTGTGAGAATACATGTAGATCCTCAGGTGCCATAATTTGATAGGTGAAACCCTTCTTTACTAGTATGCCACTAACAGTTTCCCCAATCTCTGGGGTCTTCTCAGCCAGTCTCCCAATGGTTTTTGCCATTTTCTCTGAGTTGAAATTCAGGTCAACAGGCTGGCAATTCTTAGGGGTATAGATCTTGGTGTTGCTATCAGCAAGCTCTGAAATAAGCTTCTGTCTGAGCCTACCCATCTCATTAGCTTCTCCATGTACGAGTATTATGTTGGGAGGCTTGAGTTCCTTCAAGAATGTACTTGTCTGAGCATAATCAGCGTGGGCAGAAAACGAAATATAATGAACCTGCATGTTGAGTGGAGCAGTCAGACCATTCATAAGTGTAACCTCCTTTGGCTCATTAATGATAGTCTTAGCCAGGGTCCCTTCAACAACATATCCAGGTATAGCACAAGCATTTTTCTTATCAGAGCACCACATGTCAAACAGCTGCCTCGACAAACCACTCTGCAGTCCACCAGGACTTGCCATGACCACTGATGGTCCTACATCAGTAAAATCCTCAATACTATTTAAAGGAGATATGTGCTTGAATTTGAACGGGTTTGAAGTTGCAAACTGGTTGCGGATCCTTTCATTCATAGAAAGGATGTATGTCTGATAAACAGCCATACACTTCTTAGCTAAGGGAGATGCATAATATATGGGAATGTTGTGAAGCTCAGGATGGTTTGACCAGTACTCATCAAGGATCAAGAGAAGTTCTTGGGCACGTCCAAGAGCAAATGCTGGGATTAGAACACGACCCCCCTGAGTAACCGTCGTATGGATAACTTCAGTGAAACGCTTCTCCCTAATGTGCCGAGGTTGATGGAGCTGAACACCATAAGTGGATTCAATTATGCATATGTCAGGTGAGAACTGTGGCATCTCAGCCGCACGAAGATGCCGATCTTCTTCGCGAGAATAATCTCCAGTATAGAGGACCCGAACACCAGCAATGTCAACCATGAACATGGCAGCACCAAGGACATGGCCTGCAGTATAACACCAAAACTTAATGCCATTCACGTCCACTGTTTGATGGAAGTCAATAACCTGCAAAGTAATAGAAACAATAATCTACTGTAGGGTCTGTTAACTTAAAAAAAACCCATATGGGTAAAGTTCACAGATCACAACCACATCCATTAGGAATGAAACATCCACTAATAAACGAGATGATCTTTTTCTTAGCATTACAAATGGATCACTTTGACAAGTAATGTAAGGTTAAATGGGTCTAAGAAAACTGAGGTGCAGCCCATGGGTGGAGTCAGTAATCAAATTTGTTATTTCTCATTAATGATCTCATTGAAGGAGCAATGAATTATCCACTGTAACAGAAGGGAAATGCATTCCACGCAAAATCCTCTAAGATCTAGGAAAAACTTAAATTCAAACAGTTTCATGGACACTATACTGCCTAATCAGAGAGGATGAAAAACCAGAGATTGTTCTCATAACAAACTTTACCATATGATTTGAGATAAAGAAAACTTTTCAACAAAAAAATAAATGGTGCTACAAATAACACCACTAAGAGTGAAGGAGACAAAAAATTCAGGTTGTTGGCAAGTGGAAACGAGAAAGCAACCTGTTAAAAGGTACCAAGTTGAAACATCTAAAAAGGGAAACCCAAACCAGGCAGAGAAGGCTTTCTGATAATAAAACACTACATTGGAAGTGCAATGGATAATACGTGTGTGTGTGTGTGTGCGCACGTGCACGTGTGTGTGTAAGAAGGGTCCCAGTTGGCTTAATACAAATTTTGTTACAGAATACATGTGCAGAATATTGTTTCACATCAGAGGGTGAAGAAGAACATACCCTGCTGATGCCATACACACAACAAAGCTGCATCACTGATCTCTATTTTATGAGATTTCAGTTTTTCACTTTCATTGTCCTTTTTTTTGTTTTTTTTTTGTTTCCTTTTCTGTTTCCATACATATCCATTCATTAATCTGGCCCCTTCCAGGGAGTAACTATTAGGCACACACCAAACAAAGGCAAGATGACATTCACAGTATGGAAGCATTAAGAACAAGAATTCAACAGGATATTTTGACAACTCAGTAAAGTCTGGAGATTCATTCTGAATTCAAAGTGCACTGTGGATTCATTGGTAGAACTAGAGAAAGCAACTCTTATCTTGCATTTGATCTTAACCAAGGAGTACTAAATTGGTGCTGTCTTTGAACTCAAAACCCTCTAACACTAGTTAAGAGGTGGAAGCTACCATGTTCTGAAAGCATTTGTTTGTTAACAGAGTTGGACATGGAAGCTATCACTTAATCGAGTTTGAATTGGTTTGGTATTGTCAATCAGAACCAGAAATCCAAACATTTCGCATGTCTTCTCCTCCATTTATACCTGTATCACTTGCCAGTGATTATCATGTTTTCACAAACAAGAAAATTGCCCAAAAGAAGTTAGAGAGAAGTTTGAGCCAAATTTCCAGAAGAATAAAATGCTGGAGAAGGTGTGGGAGAAAAGGATGCAGAAATTAGAAAAAACAAACCTCAATTTTATCCATAGAACGATTGATATCTTGTTCATCAAACAACATATCTTCAACTGAAACCTTGCTCACTTTCACATAATCTGTCAAAATCAACTTGTAGATAGCCTTTGTTGCATGAGTCATGAAAACTCGACCTCTGAATGTTGTCTGAGAAAGAGTTCAACTATTTCAGCTTGACTTTCAAAAAGCTCCATTGAAATAAGATTTGCAACAGAAGGAAAACAAACCTTCTCCAAAAAGTAAGGTAGGGATGCAGCATGATCCAAGTGAAAGCTGAAAGCAAAAGCCATCAAATTTAATAAGGTTAAAAAGCACTCCTCTCATGATTGATAACAATATAACCAGGCGCGAGCATCAGAAGAACAGACGGAAAACAGTAAGATTCGCTCATGGAACATGGAAAAGGGGGGCCAAAGTTCAGAGAGGCAACAACAAACTAATGAAAATTAAGAGAAAACAGAAAATCATTAAGTGCAACAGATGAATTGCTGATACATACTGTGTGATAAGAAGTACATCAACAGTGGAAGGATCAATCTCATCAAAATACGGCAAAGCAGACATGCCAGAGTAAGCTGGATGAATTCCACAATCAAACTGCAACACCCAAATGAATTGAACAGAAAACAGAAAATTATTAGAAGCAACCAATGCCTGTCAAGACTTAAATAATAATAAAAAAAAAAAGACAGAACATCACTTAAAAGAGACAAAGGCATACCAATATAGTCTTTCCCTTAAAGGACAAGTAGACGCAGGATCGACCCACTTCAGTCCCAGCCCCCAAGGGATTGACAGTCAGTTGATCTCCTTCTCTTGTCACCGGTGGTTCTCGTCTCTTAAGGGACAATGATTGTCCGGTTGAAGCCATCTGATGCAATACCAACCCCCAACCTCCTCTTTTTTTTTTGTTTCTTTTTTTTAGCAAAAGAAGAAAGAAATAAAATCGACAAATAAATCAAGTAAAGAAACCTAAAATAAAATGGCCATCCCAGTACACAAATTCATTTATTGGATCTTTAAACAGAGAGAAAAAAAATAGGGAAAAAAGGAAAACAGAACACCCCATTTCCCATCTGGAAAAGCAGTGAGAAAATGGTCTGTTTGGTTCCCTGGAAATTGTTATAGCAAAAACAAGTCCTCCACCATTTTCCTACTTACACACGTTCGTATTATCGAACAACCACAAAATCAAAACAAAAATTGAAAAAGACGATCGAAACAAGAAAACCACCACCCACCCCCCGGGGTTCCCAAAACAAGCCTAAGCCTTTAATTACAAAAATTTTATTTTCCAATAAAAAGAAATTGGCAAGCAAACCCCACTTATAGCCAGAAGAAAATAGAAATTACTTACAGAAGAAAATGCGGCGAGCCGAAACCAACCCTAAAGCCTCGCTCACTGCGTGTCAGTCATAGTCCTTGAACCCTGAACACTGAATTCTGGCCTCGGGGGCCGGCCGGGTTTTCTTTTACTTCCAACGGGGTTGGACCCATTTTCGTTAGAAGCCAGCGGCTGTTGGCACTTTTTTTTTTTTTTTTCTTAACAAAAAGACTGAACGTATAATTTTATAAATACAGATAAACACAAAATAATTTTATATTAAATAAAAATTATTTTATACTACACTTATAATAATTTTTTATACAATATAATTTTTTTTCACAATTTTATACTATTTTACTACATATCTTTATTATGTTTATAAGATATTATTTATATAATATACAATATTTTTAATAGTATAAAAATATTTTATGTATATTTTGCCCATAAAATTGCATACGTAAAAAATTTTTCTTTAAATTACATTTAGCATAACATACCTGGCATCTTCAATCTACTAATTATTTACAATTTAGATCACAAAGGAATTCATAGGTTTGTTAAACATTGTATAAATGGTCAATTTAAGTAAGGTGGAGACAAATTGGTCGATGTATAGATGATTATCCTTCTTTCGTTGCATTTCGCTAAATGATTGAAGAGAGATTATGCATTAAGCTATTTGCAGTAACCAACTTGATTCTCTTTCTCAGGGATCCTAGATTAAGGATTCCTAAGTGCTAGATTCAATGATAATTTATTTAAAATTATTTATTTATATAAATAAGTAATTTTTAAATTTTATAGTTTAAAATTTATTTAATTAATAAATTGATTATAAATAAGAATATATTTAAATTTTTTTAAATTTATAAATAATTTATTTGAAATTATATATATATATATATATATATATATATTAAAGTCAAATATTAATTTTTAATTAATTAATTATACTCAAATAAATACTACTTTAATTTTATATAGTAAAAAATATTTATAATTTTAATTATTTTATTAATATTATAAAATTAAACAAATTAATTATTAAGAATTTAAATTTTTGATATAATAACAATAAATTTAATTTCACCTCGACTTGTTATTAAATAATATAAATAAAAAAATTTATTTTCTAACAAATCATTAATCAAAATTGGCTTACTTGTTTGTAGTATTATTTATAAGTCAAATTTGTAGTGAGAATTGTAAAAAATATATATATATATCTAAATCTTCACAAAAGTAAAATTGCAATATATATATATATTTCCACATGTAAAATTTTTAACTACAACATTGTCATTAGACTTTATTAATCTATATACTAAATAGTCATCTTTACTTATAATAAAACCTTCAAGTTATTGTATGTAAACTTCTTGGTAAAGATCTTCATTCAAGAAAACAATTTTGACATACATTTAATAAAATTCTAAATCATAATGAGTCATTAGAATTATAATAATTTTTAAAAAATCCTTTAAAGATACTAGTAAAAAGGTTTCTTTAAAAATTAACCCCTCTTCTTAAATGAATCTTTTTACCACTAACCTCGCCTTGAACCATTTTATATTTCGCTTAGAATTTTTCTTAGTTTTAAACATCCATTTATAGCCAATGCGTATAAAACTATCTAAAATATCAACAAGCTCTCACACATCATTAAAATACATGGACTAAACTTCTCTTTGCATTACCTTTATTCACTTATTAGATTTTTCATAAGATTCTATGTCATTATAATTTAATAGATCAATAACTTGTTTAATATCATAATCTACCTCACCAAAATATACAATAAAATCATATGAAATTGTAAGACACCTCATCCTCTCAGAATGTCTAATAAGAATAAAATCTATTAATTTAGGCGAAATAGTTGTAACATTTTGATGACTCTATTAATAAAATGATACATCACTTGTTCATGCATAATAGCCATAGGAAAAATACTAAGTTTCTTTTCCAAAACAATTCCTCTATCCTACAACCAATTAAGATCATAATCATTCTAAAAAATTTATAACTAATAGGATATCTAATAAAATAGCAATTAATGGTTTTAGGATCTAATTTAAATGCAATTGAATTATAAATTTTCACCTTAATATGATATCCTCATACTTTATTCTCATACTTTAAGATGATTTAAATTAGGCTTTTAGCCCTTGAAAAATTCAAGAGGTATTTTAAACACTGATTTGGTAAGAACTCTATATAGGATATATATATATATATATATATATATATATATATATATGTTTTTAAGATTTTACTCTAAAGAAAGATTGGCAAATTAGTTTTGTTTATCATAAATCTAACCATGTCCATTAAGGTATGATTTTACCTCTTAACCACTCCATTTTGTTTAAGAGTCCTAGGCATAATAAATTAAGAAACAATCCTATAGCCTTATAAGTACTTAGCAAAAATTCATATAAACAAACTTATTTTGACATCTTTACCATAATACTTACCATTAAAATCAAACTTTACAATTTTAATCTCTTTGTCACATTGGTTTTCTACTTTAACTTCTAAGATTTTAAATTTCTTAAGTGATTATGACTTATTACTTATGAGATAAACATAACCATAATGAGAGAAGTCATTTATAAAGGTTATAAAGTATTTGTTCTCACATAAAGTATTCTTAAGAGGACCACTTATGTCAGTATAAATTATTTCCAATACCTCTTAACAATGAGTGAAATGTATATTGGTCCTCTTAGTCATTTACCTCTAATATAATCAATAAACTTACTCTCATTAAAGTTCTTAAGACATGAGATAACATTTTCTTTTACTAACATGTTAATTATTTTTTTTGAAATGTAACCTAAATGTTTATGTCATAGAAAATAAGAATTCTTAATGCCTATTTTAAATAGATAATGTTTCTAAGTGCACAAGTAATAAATTATGACAATTATCTTCTTGTCTTAAATAATGTACTGTCTCTTTATGTTGTTTAGTTTACGACTTTTGTAAGTAATGAGGTGCTTATTTTGCATTAAAGCTCCCCTAATGACAAAGTTAAATGCATTTGTATGGACTTTGAAAGACCTTTCATAGTTCAGTAGCACTATAATGGGTTCCTCAAAAATTGCTTGTTTCAATCTCTTAAAAGAAACTTAACATTCTTTTAACTAATACCATGCATCGTTTTTCTTAACTAGGCTGGTTAGGAGTGCCACTATGATAGAATATCTCTTAATAAACCAACGATAGTAATTCATTAGCCCCAAAAAGGATAGCAATTTTAGGACCTTTGTTAGAGGCTCCTATGCTTAAATAGCTAGCACTTTTGTTGGATCCATCATAAGCCTACCATCCTTAATTTTATGGCCAAAGAAGTCTACCTTTTTCTTAGTAAATGAGCATTTCTCCTTCTTGACATATAACTCATTTTTATAAAGAACTTGGAAGACTTGTTTGAGGTGCTTCACATGCTCCTCAAATGTGTTGTTGTAGACCACAATGTTGTTCAAATAAATTACTATAAAGTTGTCAAGAAAGGGATACAATACCTTATTTATAAGAGTGCAAAAGGTGGTTGGCATATTGGTGAAACCAAAAGGCATGACTAAAAACTCAAATGCTCCATAACACATCACATAAGTCATCTTTGGTTAATTACCTTGGGCAATGCGGACTTGGTAGTAACTTAATCACAAATCTGGCTTGGTGAAATACATTACCTTTCATAGTTGGTCGAAAAGATCAGCTATCAAGGGTATCAAATACTTATTCTTATTAGTGACCTTGTTCAAAGTTCAGTAGTTGATGCACATCCTTAGCAAACCATCCTTCTTCTTTTGGAAAAGAATTAAGGCACTAAAAAGGGATTTTAAGAGTCATATATAGCCTAAGTCAATCAAATCTTAGAGCTACTTCCTTAGTTCAATGAGCTTTGGGGATGTCATATGATAGAGGGCCATTGTAAAGGGTTTGGCATTATATTTTAACTTAATGTGATGATCTACATCTTACTTAAATGGAAGCCTCTTTAGTAGTTTGGAAGGCATTATGTCCTTAAACTTAATAAGGACAACCTAGATGGATTGTAATCATGTGGGAGTAGTTATCACTATGTCTTCCTCATCGTTAATTTCCTTTATAGTAGTAATATAACTTTTGCCCGATTTAAGACACTATTTGAATTGTAAGGAAAAAATCATCAATGCTTTCAACTTCTTCATGCTCTACAAGCATTAAGGATCATAAGAGAACTCAAAGGAAGAATGAGAAAAGCTGAAGTTTTACAAAAGAATGCAAGACCTAGCACTATTTTGAAATCGCCCATTGGGACTATGGTAAAGTCTAACTTACCGCTTTAATCTCTGATTTGTACAACTATTTTTTGCGTTATGCCTTGGGCAAGTTTTACCGCTGAATTGACAGCCTTAATGGTGTCACTTCCCTTTACAAGTTTAAGGTTCAGGCACTTGGCCTTTTATATATCCATAAAGTTATGCATTGCTCATGTGTTTGGCATCGCATAGGTGACTTTACCCTTTATAGCGACATCCACGTACAATAGCTTCTTCTCCTTAGGGACTAACAGAAAGAAAAGTTTGGAGAGATTATCTAATTGCTGTATATATCCTATGTCGATATGAGGCTCCTCCTCAGGCTTCTTTTTGTTAAGTTCTACCACCATGACATTCATTGCCTTGCAGTTGGGGTAGTCTTTTACTCGATAAAGTTTATCACAAATGAAGTAAGACTTTGGGGGATTACTTATGTTACGTTTATCCAAAGAACTCTAGCCATACATGGGATTGACACTTAAGGATTTTTGGTGTCCACCCTTTTTATGGCCTACACCCTACTTTTGCCCATTTTTCTCTCCCCCACTATTATTATAGTTGGGCTTTTTACTCTTAGAGTAGATAAAGTTGTCAATAAGTGTCTTAGTAGCGACAATGGTAGCATTTAGAGTTTGCACATCACGCTTGTCTAATTTAACTTTAACCTAATCCCTCAAGTCGTCTTTGAAGTGAAAGAGATATTCTCTATCAAATATATTGATTTCAAGTATAAGAGTAGTAAATTTCTTGATGTAGTTAGAAATACTACCTATTTGTTTTAAGTGATGTAACTTTCCCCTAAATTTACTATCTGCATTGTCAAACATGAAGTGTTTATCTAATTCAACCTTGAATTACTCCCAAACAACAATGACATACAAGCCTTTCTCCCTTTCAAAATGCTTCCATCTCCATCATAGTTAGATAGTATCCCTCAAGAAGATTAGGGTATTGCTTACCTTAACTAGGTTATCAATAATTCTCATGGTCTCAAAGTATTGTTTAAGACTGAAAAAAAAAAATGTTCTTCATAGTATTGGTATTACGGGTGTTGTAGATTTAGGAACCTTTAAGCCATGAATTGCAGTAACACTGGTGGTGGTAGCCATATTTATTGAAAATGGAGTGCTTCGACGAAGCGATTCCTTCTCCTTATGTAAGTCGTGAATCTCTCTTTCAACGAACATATATAAGTTAGACAATTCTTAGTTTAGGGAGTGTAGTTCTCCCTTAAATGAAAGGCCAAACTTATTAATTCAATATTTGACAACTTTTGTGATTTTGGAATTCTCATAGATCAAGTTATCAACTTGATCATTAAGTTTGCCCATTATAGTGTTCAAATTAGTAATGCTTTTTCCAAGCTAGCAATGCGAGACTCCATGAGTTCTCTTGCTGAGGTCTTGGATTTACCATGCTTGGACAAAATGTATTACTCCTTTTTAGTGGTTACAACAATTTCTTCTTCACTTGCCATACTCGTAGCTTAAACAACAACTAGATCGTACCTAAGGTGAAATTATTGCTCTAATACCACCGGTTATGGAGTTAGGCCTTATTTATGCTAACTCATATAACACTTAGTTGATCTTACAAGTGAAGATAAACTAAGTAAGCTTTATGGAGTTTAAGAGAATGAGTGAAGAGCGTTGAAAGGCAAGTGAGACAATTAGAAATGCCAAAAAAGTAAAGAGCTTTACAAGTGAGAGTTTTATTGAGTAAGCAAATTGTGTAAACATCTAAATATGTTATACAAATGAGAACAATGATCTATTTATACTTGCTTCACTTCCTCAAATGAATATCTTAGAATTGATTGTCCTAAATATTTACATGAAGAGTTCTAGAGAAACATTTATGAAGGCCCTTTCTATAAGTCTTTAGGTAACTTTAGTACTCTTTACAGGAAATTTTTATATGTAAACACTTTTATACACTTTTAGAACTTTTTGTTGCCTTATATTGGGTAGCAAAAGAGACTTAGACAATGCTAGCAGCTTATAAAGGGTCAATTTAGGCTAATTTTTGCCTTCCAACATGTTTGATGGGTTGGACAAAAAGTGTCTACGTGGCACTAAGCCTTTAATCACAAAAATTTTATTTTCCAATAAAAAGAAATTGGCAAGCAAATCCCTATTATAACTAAAAGAAAATCGAAATTTCTTCCATAAGAAAATGTAACGAGCCAAAACAAACCATAAAGCTTCGCCCACTGCGAGTCAGTCATAGTCCTTGAACCCTGAATACTAAGGGCCGGTTGGGTTTTCTTTTACTTCCGATGGGCTAGACCCTTTATGAAGATCAGTTGGACCCATTTTCGTTAGATACGAGTGGCTGTTAGCAATATCTTTTTTTTCTTAACAAAAAGACAGAATGTATAATTTCATAAATACAAATAAATGCAAAATAATTTTATATTAAATATAAATTATTTTATACTAAACTTATAATTTTTATACAATATAAAAATTTTTTCACAATCTTATATTACTTTACCATATATCTTTGTTATGCTTATAAGATATTATTTATATAATATACAATATTCTTAATAATATAAAAAATATTTTATGTATATTTATGTTCTTAAAATTACATATATAAAATATTTTTCTTTAAATTACATTTAAAATATCATACCCTTCATCTCCAATCAGCTAATTATTTACAATTTAGATTGCAAACAAATTTATATGTTGTTAAAAGTTGTATAGATGGTCAATTTAAGCAAGGTGGAGACAAATGGAATCGATTCATAGATGATTGTCCTTGTTTTGTTGCATTTTCCTAAATGATTGAAGGAAGATTATGCATTAAACTATTTGCAAAAACCAACTTGATTCTCTTTATGGGGGATCTTAGATTAGGGATTCCTAAGTGTTAGATTTAATGGTAATTTATTTAAAATTATTTATTTATATAAATAGGTGATCTTTAAATTTTATTTTAAAATTTATTTAATTAATGAGTTGATTATGAATAAAAATAAAAATAAATTTGTTTACATTTATAAATAATTTATTTGAAACTATATATATTTGTATATTAAACTGAAATATCAATTTTTAATTAATTAATTATATTAAAATAAACATTATTTTAATTTACATATAATAAAAAAATTTGTAATTTTAATTATTTTGTTAATATTATAAAATTAAAAAAAAATTAATCATTATAAATTTAACTTCAAATCGACTTGTTATTAAATAATATAAATACAAAATTTTTCTTTGTTCTGAAAATAAAAATAAAATTAGAAACCTTAGACGGCCCGAGCTCACAGATTTGGCGCACTTGCTTGTGCAGCACATGCGGTTTGTCTAAGAGGAGTGCGGGTACAAAAACAAAAACAAAAGAGGGCAAATTAAATTAAGGTGCAAAACGACCACAGTGGGAGTCGAACCCACGACCTTCTGATCCGAAGTCAGACGCGCTAATCCACTGCGCTATGCGGTCATTGCCTAAGGGCTATCAAGGCCATAAATGTAATTCATTTACCAAACTGGGACTTGCTCACTAAGTTCGACTCTGACTCCTACAATACTGGAACGACTAGGATTCCATCACTGCCATTTCTCGAACAACCGGTTAGAAGATTTCCCCGCTAATCAATCTTTCACGCTTCAAGATGCCCATGTAGCCCAATTCTGCACTTTAATATCTATATATATATATATATATATATACATATGTCCTCATTCTTCACCAAATGCCAACCCGAATATGCGGTGTACTAATCTAACTGAGGAAGGTGAGATAATTCAGGAACACCACGCATGCATGCTGCTGCAGGCTATGTCTCCCATACTCTTATGTTTCCAACAGCGGACAACAATTGAACATCCATTAGCAATAGAGACACACCACCACTTCCCGGAGGCGTAGGATTATGAAAATCATTTTCAAAGACTGTCAAGATCGCGAAGGAGCCTGTGCTGCGCTCAGGTGTCGTCGTATATGCCATCACATAAATCCAGACCACCCATCAAAGCAGTCGTCTTCCTGTTACATCCAGAAGCTCGAGTTTGAAGCCGAAACATAAGAGGTTCCATGCCTGCTGCTGGAATATACCGAGCTTGTTGCTTGTATAACGATGTGCATGCACACATTGAACAGTGGAATGCTTGAAAAACTTCTTAATTTCTTGCCACCCTTCCGCAAACGAGTCCACGTTAGCCATAATGAAGTATATATATTAAATGGATGGAAGCAACTGTAATCCCAGATGGTCAGTATATATTGACAGTTAATCTACACACGAAAGGAAAACTAAAAAACATGAACGTTTCAAGTTCTTACAGAAACCTCCTTCGACCCATGACATATTCAGTTTCATTCTCAAGTGATTGTGGCCTGTTACCTCGCGCAATAACTTTTACAAACAATTTCTGTATTTGAAAGAGAATTACTGTCGATGGACTTGAAAGCAATTTATGCATCCCTGAATCAAATACTTCGACGAATAATTTGATTGCTACCAAAGAGACACACGGTTGAGGAACTTTAGAAAATTTAACAGAGATTATTTTTACGAACTCACTTCAATCGGGCTAATGAGAAACACAGTCGAGGAACTTGCAATGAGTTGAAAATTTAACAGGGATTTTGGCTCGTAAACACCTCAGTAACACGGACAGAATATAAAAGCCGTTCAACATTCAAGGCAAGAAATTTTAAATATTGGCATGAACTATACTTAATCCAGGTCACAGAAGTAGTAGTGCTGTCTTCAATAAAAAAAAACTTGTCATAGGAAGTCTTATCATCCCATATCAGCATAACCACACAGATTCCTTCTTGTGACTTGTACTTCAACAAGTCTGCTAATGTAAGCTCTCCTCCAGAAGGTAATGGCTTTGTTGGCTCCCTTAGAAGCTTGACACAATGGTACAATTGGCCGCCCAACAATACATACAAAGTGGTGAGCTTCGAACAGGGCATGGCATATATCTTGACAATATATATCGTGCTCAAAAAACCTTTCCATCATCAAGTAATGTTTAAAGTAGCATACCATTGGGAACATGAGTATCTTGATAAAGAGTCAAACTTCCACCTTTGCAGATTGGAAAGTATGTATTAGGAATTCCCACATCGTCTGGTCCAGCACCAACACCATATTTTGTGTAAAGGATTTTCTTCAATTGGCTTCAATTGAACGGAATTGTGTAACTCAGGATGGGGTTTCAAGCAACTTATTGAATGGCCAATGACAGAAAATCAATCGTTGATTGGGTTTCCCGATAACATTTTCTCAACTAATAATATTTCTACCACTCCAATATGTTTTAAGACCCTAGAGCATCATTATCCTTAAGATGAAACTCCACTTTTAGAACAGGATGGGCAACTGGCACGCGAAAGTTCTCATCCCACAAGGGGTTTTCACAATTAGCAGTTACTCTAGTATGAACTTCTGTCGCACATGCCGGGCAAACAGACACAATGGGGTTACTGGTTATAGTTGATTCTTTCTATATGGCTTTGTAGATCTCTGTCCATATGGAGTTGTGCAAGGTCCAAGCACATTATTAAAGCATCTTCACATATGTTCTGAAGCTAAAATCCATATTTGGGAGAGAGTTTGATTCTAGAATCACATTTCGAGTTCACCACGGAAAATAATGGGTTCCTTAAAAGCCACCCAACTAGATGGAGTCCACCTTGACTTGTATAACTAAGCTAAAGCTTTTTTAAGTTCGTAATCAGAATTTATTAGATTCTGAATACCGCAGAGGGACTAATGAGTATTCATCCTCGTATTTAACTTATTAGTTTTAGCTATTACAACTAAGTTCTTGTAAACTTCACTCTTACAACTTAATATAACAATCAATGTGTTGGGCACGATGGAATGCAGATTCCTAAATAAAAACTTGTTTAGGATTTGTCCCTTGCTGAGAATGGTTCAAAAATAAAATAACCAAAAAAAAAAGAAGGAAGGATCGCGATCAGATTAAGGATAAACAACTTAAACAAACACGTGCATCTACCCAACGCATACAAAAATACCATGTGTAAAGAGGAGCAAATGCAACATTTTGTGCACTCTTATTATGATGGAAACTATATTGTACCAACTCAAATTGACAAGGGAGTAGGTTCCTTTGCAAAACCTTGGAGGACTAATGACAAGAGCAAGGTCAAAAAAATTAAAGAAAACTCTCAACAACTTGTTATGCGACATTTACTATTAGAAAGTTGTCAAATATGAGTTAAGCAGGATGGAGTCTTCACCAGGACTTACGAATGTGTTATCTGTGGAGGAATTTGCGAATCATGGCCTTAGGAAGGAAATTAGATTTGATAGTCCATGATTGAGCCTTTAAGTGGGTTATTTTCATAGGTTTTTATTATTATTTAGTGGGTTGGATGAAATTCCTTATTAAGTCCAACTTATAAGTTAGGGTTTATGGGAATTAGCATATAAAAAGGGCAAAAAGGGTGGTTAGAGGAGGCAGACCTGTTTTCATAAGTGTATGAGTTATTTTCTCTGATTCTTTAAAAACTAATTCTGAACTTTCATACTTGCGTGTGTTGGTTCACTAGACTTATCTTCTTCAATGTTGTTGTTGTTAGGAGTGGCGTCTGAATCTTATAGTTCTGGTTCTTGGTTGTTTATAATCATTGGGTCAGAACTCCAAATCCCTTAACCTGTGTTAGAATGATCTTATGCCAACATTGGTGTTAGGTTCCATTTACATATAAACGGAGTTCGTATCATTTGGTATCAGAGCCTTGGCTCTAACTCAGGTTAGTTATATTGTTGTTATCATATCTTTCGTGTATTCTTCGTTATTGGTTGAATAATCAAAAAGAGAAAAAAAGAAAAATGCAAAAAAAAAAAAAAACAAAATCGTGTATTTCGTGAGTTTCTTTTCTAATATTTATTCCTTCCACAGAAATACCTATTAGTTAACCGGGAAAAAAAAATAGGTTCATTACTCAATTGGTTATTTACTCAATTATATTTGATAATTGATTGTTATCTAATTGCTCTGCTCATATCATTGAATTTCTTGTCATTCTGTTTGCTTTATTACCCATCTTCTTGGTCATGTCACTTCTTTGAAGAGGTAGGTTTGGGATTGATATATTTAAGTTTTGTTTGTTTTGAATTTAGTTTACTTGGGACTACTGAAAGAGCTCTTAGAGTTTTACAATTTATTGTGTGAAACACAAGAGTTGAGGACTACTGTAGTTAAGTGGAGAGCAAACACGCAAGGGAGTGAGTTTTATGAGGCATATTTTTTATTTACTAACAATCTTGCATGTACAATGTCTAATGCTAAAGAAGGCAGTTTCTCATATGGAGAGGAGGAAGTAGTTGTTTCAGATTTCAAATTGCTTATGAAATCCTTAGAATAGAAGTTTGATAGGATTGAGCAAGCGCTTTGGGAAGTTTAAGACAGGATAGATCAAATAGAAGGGGAATCAAGTGTTAATCCTAAGAGACCAGCTGAGAGGGTTATGAAGGAGCAATTTGAACATGACCTTGGTGAAGATGGTGATGATTATTATGATGACAGTAATAATGTTAGTAGAAACTTTAGAGGTGGTTTTAGAGGAGGACGTGGTAATAGGAATGGTAGAGGAGCAAGAGGCAATGGAAATGTTTATGATAGGTATAATAGAGGTTAAAATAATAGAAATAGAGGGGAGGAAGGAGTAGATAAAAATCTTAGTAGTATTAAAATGAAAATACCTTCTTTCCAAGGGAAAGCTAACCCTGATGTCTATTTGGATTGAGAACGAAGGGTATAATTAATATATGAGTGCCACAACTTCTTTGAGGAGAAGAAGGTGAAGTTAGTTGTGGCAGAGTTCACTGATTATACTGTAGTATGATGGGACCAACAAGTTACCACTAGGAAAAGGAATTTTGAGAGAAACATAGAAACTTGGAATGAGTTGAAAATTGTGATGAGAAGGAGATTTGTTCCCAGCTCTTATTATAGGGATTTGTATAACAAGTTGCAGAGCCTTACACAAGGTTCCAAGAGTGTGGAAGAGTATCATAAGGAGATGAAAATTGCTATGGTTAGGTCAAATGTAATGGAGGATAGGGAGGCAACCATGGCTAGGTTCCTCTAAAGGTTGAATAGGAGCATAGCTGATGTGGTAAAGCTACAACACTATATAGAGCTTGAAGACATAGTACACATTGTCATGAAAATTGAGAGGCAACTTAAGGGAAGGAGCACTTCTGGTCATAAGCAGAACTTAGGTTCATCTTCTTGGAAGCCGAATTAAGGGAAGAAGGAAGAGAAGATGACTTTTAAGCAAAAAAGCAATTCACATAGACCTAAGACTAGTGGGGGCAACCTAGAAAGGGGCAAATTTAAAGAAAAACTTAAGGGCACCCAAGGAAAAACTAGAGACATCAAATGCTTTATATGTCTGGGTAGGGGTCATGTGGCTTCACAATGTCCTAACAAGAGAACCATAAACCTTAAGGAGAATGGTGACTATCTGGCAGTGATGCTAGTGATGAAGACCAAATGCCACCATTAGACGATGTTAGTGATGTTGATGAAAGGATAGAGTATCTGGAGCATGGTGGAAGGCTTTTAGTAGCAAAGAGAGCCCTTAGTGCACAAGTTAAGGAGGAGAATGATGCTGAGATTCAGCGGAAAAATATTTTCCATACTCGATGTTTAGTTCAAGATAAACTCTATTGCTTGATCATCGATGGAGGTAGTTGCATTAATGTAGCAAGTACAGAATTGGTGAAAAAATTGAACTTGCCTACAACCAAACATTCTAGGCCATATAATTTGCAATGGTTAAATAACAGTGGAGTGGTAAAAGTGACTAAATAAGTTTTGGTTCCATTTTCCATTGGTAGATATAAGGATGAATTGTCTTGTGATGTTGTACCTATGCAGACCAGGCATTTGTTATTAGGCTGTCCTTGGCAATTTGACAGAAAGGTTTTGCATGATGATTACAAGAATTGTCATTCATTCACCATGGATGGAAGACCATTTACACTGGCACCATTGACTCTAAAACAAGTGTATGAAGACTAAGTGAGATTTTATGAAAGTGAGCAAAAGAGGAGGAGCAAAAAGAAAGAGAGAGTTGAGAGAAAAGAAAGTGCATGAGGAAAAAAGAAGATAAATACATTTGAGAGTGCTGAGTACGAGAGTGGTCAGGTTTACAAGAGTGAAAATGAAATAAAACAAGTGAGTGTGTTTGCAAATGGAGTAGATATTAGGGTTGCCTTCCAAGTTAGGCAACAAATGATCTTAATCCTTTACAAGGATTCTTATTTCTCTAACACTAACCTTGATTCATCTTTGCCTAGTGCTATTTCATCTTTGTTGCAGGATTATAATGATGCGTTCCCTCAGAAGATCCCAAATGGTTTGCCACCAAGGAGAGGGATTGAATATCACATTGATCTTATTCTTGGAGCTCCCATTCCCAATAAGCCAGCGTATAGAAGTAATTCTGAGGAGACAATGGAGCTTCAGAGGCAAGTTGATGAGTTATTGAAAAAGGGACATGTAAAGGAGAGCAGGAGTCCATATGCAATACCAATGTTGCTTGTGCCAAAGAAAGATGGATCTTGGAGGATGTGTGTCGATTGTAGAGCTATCAACAAAAGAATAGTTAAGTATTGAAATCCTATACCTAGGCTTGATGATATACTAAATGAATTACATAGTGCGTGTTACTTCTTTAAAATTGACCTTAAGAATAGATATCATCAAATTAGGATGAGGGAAATAGATGAATGAAAAACTACATTCAAAACCAAGCATGATTTGTATGAATGGTTAGTTATGCCGTTTGGTTTGACTAATGCACCTAGTACTTTTATGAGATTAATGAATTATATTTTGAGACCTTTCTTAGGAAAGTTTGTTATGACTTATTTTGATGATATATTAGTATACAGTAGGAATTTGGAAGAGCATGTTGAACATTTGCATTATGTGCTTGATGTTTTGAGGAACGAGAAATTGTATGCCAATATGAAGAAATACAACTTTTGCAAGGATTATGTCATTTTTTTGGGTTATGTTGTGTTTGCTCATGGCATAGAGGTTGATAAAGAGAAGATTAAGGCAATTCAAGAATGGCTTACACCTAAGAGTGTGAGTGATATGAGGAGTTTCCATGGTTTGGCTAGCTTTTATAGGAAGTTCATTAAGGATTTTAGTACCATAGCTGCACCATTGATTGAAGTTGTCAAAAAGAGTGTGGGTTTCAAATGGAGTAAAGAACAACAAGATGCTTTTAATTTACTTAAGTCTAAATTGTATAATGCACCACTTTTTACTTTGCCTAATTTTTCTATGATCTTTGAAATTGAATGTGATGCATCGAGCATTGGGATTGGGGGAGTTCTCATGCAAGAGAAACGACCTATTGCATTCTTTAGTGAGAAGTTGAGTGGGGCAACATTGAATTATCCAACTTATGATAAAGAAATGTATGCACTTGTTAGGACTTTAAAAACGTGGCAACATTATCTTTGGCTTAAAGAGTTTATAATTCACACTGATCATGAGTCGTTAAAATACTTAAAGGGGCAAGGTAAGTCGAATAGGAGACATGCAAAATGAGTTGAATTTATCGAAACTTTTCCTTATGTAATTCAATATAAATCAGGTAAGAAAAATGTCATTGCTGATGCATTGTCACGTAGGTACACACTGATTAGCACTTTGAGTGTTAAGTTGCTATGGTTTGAGCACATTATTGAATATTATGCTAATGATGCTGACTTTAGTAATGTATATGCTGCATGTGAAAAAGCTACATTTAGTAAGTTCTATAGACATGAGAGGTATTTGTTTCGAGTAAATAAGTTTCGTATTCCACAAGGGTCTCTGAGAGCATTACTTATGAGAGAAGCTCATGAGGGTGGTTTAATGGGACACTTTGGCATTTAAAAGACTTTTGATATTATAAATGAACATTTTTTCTAGTCACATATGAAAAGGGATGTTAAAAGGGCTTATGCCAAATGTATTACTTGTAAACAAGCTAAGTCTAGAGTTTTGCCCTATGGTAAGTATATGCCCTTAGAAATTCCCTGTAAACCTTGGACCAACATTTCTATGGATTTTATTCTTGGGTTACCTAGGTCCAAGAAGGGTCGAGATTGTATTTTTGTTGTAGTTGACAGGTTCTCAAAGATGGTGCATTTCATTGCTTGTACCAAAATGGATAATGTCACACATATTGCAAACTTATTTTTTAAAGAGATTGTTCACCTACATAGAGTACCGAAAAGTACTGTGTTAGACCATGATGCAAAATTTTGGAGCCATTTTTGGAAAACACTGTGGGGTAAGGTTAGAACAAAGTTGTTGTTTTCTACAACTTGCCATCCACAAACTGATGGACAAATTAAGGTAGTAAATTGAACTCTTGGTACATTGTTGCGTGCCATTATTGGTAAGAACTCTAGATTTTGGGAAGAATGTTTGCCTTTTATGGAGTTTGCCTATAATCGTGTTGTTCATAGTGCTATAGGTTATTCTCTTTTCAAGCTTGTTTATGGTTTTAATTCATTATCGTCTTTGGATTTAGTACTATTGCCTATACAGGACAGGGTTAATTTAGATGAGAAAAAGAAGGCAGGAGTGGTTAGGCAACTTCGTGTGAAAGATAAGTTTAAAATTGAGAGAATAACCAAACAATATGAAACACAAGCCAACAAAGATCGCAAGCATATCACTTTTGTACCTAGTGATTGGGTTTGAGTACATTTGCGGAAGGATAGATTTTCTAAGCAAAGGAAATCAGAGTTGCAACCAAGGGGAAATGGTCCTTTTCAAGTGGTGGCAAGAGTCAATGATAATGCATATAAACTTGACTTGTCAGGTGAGTATAATGTAAGTGCAATATTTAATGTTTCTGACCTTTCTCCTTTTCTCTTTAATGATGTAGGTGCTGATTTGAGGACAAATCATTTTGAGGAGAGCGGGAATGATGGAAACTATATTGTACCAATTCAAATTGACAAAGGAGTAGATACTTTGCAAAACTTTGAAAAACTAATGATAAAGGCAAGGTCAAAGAAAATAAAAGAAGTTCTCAACAACTTGTTGTGCGACATTTACTATCAAGAAGTTGCCAAGTACAAGTTAAGGAGGATGGAGTCTTCACCAGGGCTTGCAAATGTGTCATCTGTGGAGGAATTTGTGAACCATGACCTTAGGAAGGAAGTTAGATTTAAGAGTCCATGATTGAGCCTTTAAGTAGGTTATTTTCATGGGTTTTTATTATTATTTAGTGAGTTGGATGAAATTCTTTATTAAGTCCAGCTTATTAGTTAGGGTTTCTAGGAGTTAGCATATAAAAAGGGCAAAAAGGGTGACTGGGGGAGGCATACCTGTTTTCATGAATATATGAGTTATTTTCTTTGATTTTTTGAGAACTAATTCTGAACTTTCATACTTGCATGTGTTAGTTCACTAGATTTATTTTCTTCAATGTTGTTATTGTTAGGAGTGACGTCTGAATCTTATAATTCTAGTTCTTGGTTGTTTATAATTATTGGGTTAGAACTCCAAATTGCTTAACCTGTGATAGAACGATCTTATACTAATATTGGTGTTGGGTTTCGTTTACATATAAACGAAGTTCTATTAGGTCAGCCAATGACTAAAAATTTTGTAGATAAAAACCAAAATAGGGATTACGAGATTGAACTCTAAACTTAAAATTAAGAGTTCAGATGACTCTATTGTCATATCTAGTAGCTTATGGCTGAAAAATAAAATTCTCTAAAAACAAGCATCCATTAGATAAAAATAACAGAAAGTTCTCAATTGTCCTTACTGGGTATTTTGTAGTTGTTTCAAGTACATCCACATCTTAGAATAAAAACTCAATTGACTACAAAATTTGAAAGGGATAAAGCAGACCACTTTGGAGTACTAATTGTACAATGATTGTACTCTTAGATATTAGAGGGGTTTACCAATGACAAAAACTGAAAATTTAGTGCTATTTGTAACTTGCCGATGAACAACAAGAAAACAATTTTTATTAGAAACTTGTTCAAATATCATGTATAAATGAAATTGCCTAGATTTTATATAAATCTTATAGTCTAAGTCCCGTACACTTTGATGATTGAAACTGTTGTTGAACTCATGAGCTGAGTTGAGGAATTGCTGATTCTCACGCTCTACTACCTTTTTCTCATCGCTTGCACCCAAGGATACATATATTGTAAAATGTGAAGTGTTTGAACTTCTTTCACGTGTCACAGAACGATTTAACACTGAACTCTACGATCTAGGACGAGTTCTAGAGTTTGGACTCATCCCTTTTTTTCACCATACTTATATCTGGTTGGTTTGCTGTGTGACATCTTTCTAAACTACTTGTCTGGTGCTATTGCAGTCGAATGCAAACGTTCCACCATTCGACCAGTTTTAAGCATTATTTTCAAAATTTTCACAAATTCCATAATTAGAATATCGCTTTAACTACCGATAGATTCAATCCCCAAGGAGCTAACATACTGGGGTTATGGGGCCCCCCCATAAGACTTCTTTGGGTATTAAATGTAAAATTTTAGCATTCTGGAAAAGACGCAAACCACATGTTAATATTTTGTTTCGCCATCTAAAGAGTGGCATTTGGATAGAAAGCAAAGCGCACTTGCTTAACCTCTAAGTCGCCAGAAATCATCTTTCCGGATTGCATCAAACTGTCGCCGAAGCTACTAAAGCATTGCATTCAAAATTTCTAAAATGCACATTTAAATAGATCCATTTAAATGCCGTCCTTGTTAGCAAGCAGTTCCTGAATGAATGCAAACAAGTCGTGACAACAGTTTAGAAGAAATTGCTACTTGGATAGCAACTCAAGGTTTGGAACAAAACATGCGCACATAAATAGTAGGCATAACAAAACAAAGGATCCCACACATCTTCAAATAGCCAGCGTTACCCAGCTAGTCCCAACATGGAAATGTAAACTTCAATCTATTAAATCCAAATACAGAAAGAAAAACTGTTATTATTATTTTTTTTCTCTTTCTTCTTGGATCAAGATGACTTTTTTCTACTGTACCATCTACTTCAACAGATTTTGAAAAAGTTTACTATTCATCTCGTTGCCAGTGAAGACAGTAGAATGAAAGATGGAAGTCTTCTTCGTATCAATTACCTCTACCGACCAAGTCTTCCTACCATCAGAAGTCTTCTTAGTATCTTCCCTGTACAACCCAAGAATTGTTAGATAATCAGTGTGGGTGGTAATGGGTAACACACTCCTAATCATTAATTCTGTCAGCTTTCAGAAAAGTTGAGGAGCACTCCTAAGATTCAGCAATGCAAGAGGAAAAATCATATTTTTGATTGGGCAGCAATGAGAAGACCTAAGAAATTCCCTTCATTTTTATGCTGATCCCACTTCTCATTTCAGTGTCAGAATACAAAATTAAAGAAACATCTTGTATTACCATCTTTAAGAAAATCTTGTACCATAAAAGCACTCTTACTAATCACTCGACATGTTGAAGGTCCAAAACCATTGTGTAATAATCTCAGGCTAAGTAACTCTTTTAAGGCATCTGTAAATGAGGTTCTAATTTGTTGCGATTTATTACCTGGTCTGCTCCTGTCTGTCCCATAGGCATATAATTCTCTTGCACACCCTGTTTGTTCGTCTGCTCCCCTAGGGAAAACCTTTGATCTTTACCTGAGAAATCCTGTCCGTTTCCTCCATACATAGAAGAATAGTTCCTGCTATCTCCCCTCAAATCCCTCTGCTCAGAGAATTCAGGATCTTTCTGATCTCCTTGTGGGAAGCCCCTTTGGTCTGCGGCATAACTGTTTCCCTGATGAGCTTGGTTGTAATTTCCCCGATACGAAGGCATAGGACCTCTTGGGCTAGTCTGATAATTGCTATTATTCATAGGCCCACTTCCAACCTGAACTGGAGAGCCATGAGTTTGCTGGGCTGGGTAATCTTGAAGGGGCATATAGCTTTGCTGAGGCGGATAGTTTTGTTCTTGACCATAATTTTGCTGTGGAGGAAAATTCCCAGGACTGTAATTTTGCTGTACAGGGAAATTCTGTGGAGGACCGTAATTTCGTTGTGGAGGGACATTCTGTAAAGGACCATAATTTTGCCGTGGCGGGTGATTTTGCGGAGGCCCATAATTCCAATTAGTTCCTTGTGAAAACCCTTGTTGGTCATATTGAGGACTTCCTTGTTGATTTGGCATTGGAGATCCTTGCCGGTCATATCTTTGTTGGTCAAAATTCCTATTCCGGTCACGGGATCTTCCCCCTCCCCTTTGATATTGAACTGGGGGTGGTCTTGGTGTGATAACTCCATTTTCATACTTGTCTCCTGATTGTACAGAGTGGTAGATTGAAATAAGATTCAATGATATATTGTTTCCTAAATTCAGACCAGACCAATCAAAAGTTTAAAGACAATACCAGAACAGCCAAAATTTTCTTACGAGCTACAACAAGATAGATTTCATGGAGTAAAAAAAAACAAAAGGTCCTCCAAGGAAACTTCACCTCCGTACTCCTTGTTTGCAGGATCAATGTAGGAATCTGGTAATACAAAAACAACGCCAGGAACATCTGTTTAAAGCATAGGTGAAAAAGTCAGCATTCTGAGCACAGAAAAACACAGAATGCATGCACAAATGCTAAAATATGATAAACTAAAAACACAAACCAAAAAATATGACTATTTCTACCAAATGCTATTTAAGTAAAAAGATGCCAGAGGCGTTATCCTTTAGACACGTTCAGAAAAGAAAGACACTAACCTTTAAACTTTTCTGATTCCTCCTCTGTCATTATAGCCTGAAATCCTTGATAAGTTGTTGTGCTACAAGCATATATTTTCCTTTTTGCCTCCTCAATACTGGAACCACAGGATATAAAATCCAAAGCCAAATATGGTCAATCATCAAGGCCCAAACGTAAAAGCTACTTGAGACAACAATTAATGAAAGCTTTTGACAAAATAAAAAAAATTTATTTCATATCACCGGTCTTTACACCTCAAAACATGCCAATTTCAAGTGAAAGAAATAATAGTTGTCTCTAATTTATCTCATAATATAGCCACAGATTTACACTACAATTGTGTATTTCAAGCAAAGGGAACCTAAATGGAAGTACTGAATAAAGGAAAGACTTAGATCAGTACTCAACAATTCATCTAAGTTGCTTAATTCCAATATCATCATCGCAATTAGTGTCTGGCTGTTTAGGTTATTTGTTGATGGATTTAAAGCTTCAACATATTAGCATAATTCCCACTAGATAGAACTTGGTTTTCTTTCCTTCTCTCCTCAACAAGCAGATTGTAAAATAATTGGATGATGAGATCTAATTAATGTCCGTGGTACATGAATACACGTATTGTCCTGGATTAGATATACATACAACAGCAACCAATGACAACAGCAGGAATGTATTACGTATCCCATCCAGGATATGACATCAAAAAACATGTTAGTATAGACAATCTTAACATTATCACAGACAGTGACCATCAACTTATCTATCATCACGATGAAATTCTTGCCACCGAAGATTTATATCAGACGAACAATGCATATACAAGAACAGTGCAGAAGCACAGACGCTGGAAGCTGGAACACCCAGAAAATGCAAACAAGCCAAATTGCAGATAGTTCTTGGCCAAGTTGAGTAACATGAACTTGTAAACAGGTGTGAGTGAGATACAGGATTGAGCTAGTCCTTGTTGTAGGGCACCCCTGAAACCTGTGGGATCCAGGGAGCCCCATCCATCATGGATGGGTAGCAGAGCTTCGTTGATGTCCATTAACCTCATGATAAATTGGAAAAACATGCTTATTCTCATATTATAGTTCTGTATAAGTGGAAAGCACAACGTTTCCAAAATCATTTTGTCATTTTTTCCCGCTTCAAGATCTATCTAATTCGCCATATCCAGTCATCATGTTTTCTATTTCCATACATGTTAGCAAAGAAAAACTGCATTAATCTGACAGAAAAACTAGCGTGCATCTCATTTAAAATTAAAATCCATCATTCAATATATATATTCAGAATTGACACACGCGGCCATTAACGGGGTTTTGGGGTTTTACGTACGAGATGTTGAGCCCCTGGGCGCAGATCCGCTCGTAAGTGGCAACCATCTCTTCGGAAGTGGGCTTGGGGTCCTTGGGAAAATCCACGGTAATGAGCCAGTGATTGAAATCGCATCCCTCGAAGAGCACCGTGTCCTCCGTTATCTCGTCTCCTTCCTTATACAGCTTATACTGTTTCTCCGGCGACAGCAACTGCGGAGATGCCGTGAACGACCGCGATTGAAGGAAGGTGGAAAATGGTGTCCGGAGGGACTGAGACGACGGAGGAAGCGATGGTGTGGCGGGTACAATTTGGGAGGAGGCGAGAGAGCGACGGACAGTGGAAAGGGCAGTAAGCGCTCGCCGTAGTCGGGTGAGCCGAACAGCCATCATGGCTTTGGTTTGGCAAGTAACGGCTCGACGGAAGGAAAGACGACGTGTGCGTGCGTGTTATTAGGGTTTTAGCGGCTCTCTCCTCTATTCTTCTGTGTCTAGTCTAGCCTACAGCTGCTTCCCTCTCCTCTGCCACTACTACTACTACTGCTACTGGGACGGTCGAAGGCAGAGTCTGTGATGGTATACGGCGTCGTTCCCGAGGTATCCAATAGGCACTCCCCACGCAGCCCCTCCAGTCTCTGCCCCTACAAAATCTATATAACCAATAAACCACAACAGAAAGGCAGTTAATAGCAACTTTTGCTAACCAATAATTAAAAAATTAAAAAAAAAAAATCTTAAATAATTCACTTGACAAAAATACTAAAAAAAATACAATGTAGGATATCCTTTTTCTTTTTTTCCCATTAATAGTACGCTGAAGCCAAATACTCATTTTAAAGATGAAACTTTTAAATCGAATGTAAATCAAGCGCGAGACCCCAAAAAAAAAAAAAAAAGTGGAAATAACGTAAATACAAAATAAAGAAAAAAGAGAGAGAGAGAGAGGGAGAGAAGAAGAAGCATACCTGACAATGAGCACATAAGAGTGAACTTCATCAACCAAATTCGAAGTGGTTGATTGAGATGTGCAGTTCCCAAATCATTTTTAAAAAAAGACTTTGTAGAGAAAATTTGGAATTGAATAATTGTTTAGGACAACATGTCCTCCACAAAAATTGATGGACCAAATTGAAGTGGTGAATCACAAGGTAACAACTCTATTTTTTGAAGGCTGGGGAACAAAATTTTAAAGGATTCAGATAATCGACTTGTCCGCGCTGAATTTGCTCACAGTGGGAGGGAGCCCATACCAGCCCCTCTGGTCACTCCCACCATTCGAAGTTGTGCACGGCATCAATCCAATCGCTCTCATTAATCTCATACCTCTCTCGGATCACGAGAAGGTCAGTTTTCATGCCCAAGATCATGGAGAAACTTCATAAATAAATTAGAGCCCGAATTAAGGGACAGAATGAAGTGTAAAAGAAGGTAGTCAATGAACATAGAAAAACTTGCTGCTTTTGCTCCGGACCATTTGGCTTGGATTCATTTGCCAAAGGGGTGATTTCCATCCAGGAGGAATTCCAAACCAATGCAAAGGGCTGAGAGTTTTTTTAAAGTGCTCGAGCGGGTTGGTGACAACGCTTACAAAATTAATCTGTTGGGGATTACAGTGTTTCTACTAACTTCCATGTCAAAGACCTTTCTCCTTATTTAGATGATGAACACTCGCTGGATTTGGAAATTAAAAAAATAAAAATAAAAAATCCTTGTCAACAAGGGGAGTTTGATGCATCTCAAGAAAAGGCTCCTCCAATGCATGAAAGAAGAGCCTAATTTTCTTCTTCCCTCAAACCAGCTTAAGACCATTCAGAACGTGCTCATGTGGATAGACCGCGGTCCACCCAACTTTGCTACCATGGAAGGAGGTCGAAAGGAGGATTTGAAGTAGTGGCATCTGCTCCTTTGCAAGTGAGGACGTGCAAGTACCCATCTAGGGTTAAACATGCACATAGAGCATTTAATTCTTACTGTTGTTAGTCTATTGAATGATTTGTGGAAATTGTATGGTCTAATTAAATAATAAGTCTGCTGGAGTGATGTAGAGTCAAAGATTCTTATTTTTTTTGGGCCATTAAATAATTTATTGAAAATCTGTAGTCTATTTAGATGGGATGTCTGCTACTTAGATAATGTGTTTTAATGAGTTTTAATGTTTTTGTCTAAAATCTGCTTCATTCTTTTAAAGGGAGCTGGACTTCTAAAATAATGAGGCTGAATGATTGGTTTTATAAATAATAAGAGTGTTTTTACTTGCACTTGATTTTTGTATCTTCTAGTAAATTCAAGAGGTGATGAACCTTCACTACAAGAAAATAAGCTATTATTGACAAAAATAATAGCCGCCTTGAACCCAAAATGGTTGCTTAATCACAATCGTGATTAATTATGTAATGTCATTAATGTAATAACAATAGGGTAATGTAATTATGCTAGTTAAATCTCTCAAAAATGGATCATTTACAAAATTTTGACGATTATTAATGTAATAGCAATATCTCTTTACACTTTAAATGAAAAATGTCGCATTATATATAATATTTTCCATTTTTTCTTCCATACTCCAAATGTTTTTTAAATAAACTTCTTAGAGATAAATGTGCACGATTAAAAATCTCTTTATATCATCTTAGTCATCGACCATGTTGAAATTTTGGCAAATGATATCTTATATTTTTATAAGGTCCAAGATGTCTTTTAAGTGTTGGATATCTAACATCAACAAGATATTATTTATCTATATTAATTTATAAAAGTAAGAAATTATGAAGTGAATAATTCATCATATAAAATATTTGTTTAAGAAGAATCATATGTGTCATGATTAAGATAAAATACTTCTTGGTGGCTGTGTAAAATTATGATTTGGATTATTAATAATTGAACTGAAAACATGAACATCATGTGTTGTATCCTTCTATATAGCTAACATGAAAATAAATTACATATCAAAACTACATACTACCATTATATTTTGTGTTGGTATGTCTTTTCTTCCAATAAATCGCATTTGATCTTCTATAAGAATATAAGCTCATATTTGTATTTCATTTATTGTTCTAATGTAATCATGTTATTAAAATATACCCATATTTATATTTAATTGATATAAGAAAATTTAGCATATAATATTGATAAACGAAAGTTAATTATTAGATGTGATAATAAGACTCTCTCATAAAAAATATACCTTAAAAATAACATATATTTACTATTATGAAGAATTTATGGTTGGATATTTGTAAAATTATAATCATAAGATTTGATGGCATCCTTTGCGAGTGGTAATGTTATTAATAAGACTTTTACAAGTCATCTATCAACTATTTCTCCTAAGTGTTGAAAATGTTCTCCAGTTGACTAACTGGATTCAACTAAAGAAAAAGTGTATAAAAATATATATATTTTGTTAATTAAAAAAATTCTCCTTGAAGGTTTTAACCCATATTTCAATTATTGATTAGTACATAACTTAACTAATATTTCTTTATCCATTCTAGACAAATTCAAACATTGTACCTTATGACCTTTCACTAATTTAGCCACCCATTTCATTCTTATTTGATATAAGATCACGCAAGATTCTTTGTATATATGTGTATAATAGTAGGTACAAACAATACTAACAGTCTCTACTTTTAATAATTGAAGTTCATCTTCATCATCATCATTATTATTATGATGTCCTTCATATTGATTGGTATAATCATTAGTCATAATTATAATAAAAAAATACACTTATTAATATATAAAACACCAAATATACCAAATATTTCTCATATTTGGTAAAAAGAAAAAAAAAACAAAGATTGGTAACTAATAAATGGATCTAAAAATAAATAATATCATAACACACTAAAATAATATTAATAAGTTAAAAAATTATGATATCCAAATAATGCAAATCCTTTATTAGCTTTTATGCTTATTAATTTGATAATACAACCTGTGTAATTTTATTTATTTATTTTATAAATCAAAATAAATCTCTTTTTTTCTTTTATCTCCAATTAAATTCGTAACAGTTATAAAAAAGTCACTATCTTCAATATTTGGGAGAGAACAAATATCTTTCATAACATTGTTTATAGAATATCTTAGTAAGTTTGTTTTCCTATTTCAAGTATAAGTATTGATTAATTGATCAACTATTTCTCTAAGAGCAACTACATCTACAAAGAGTCATTTTGTTTTATGCCCTATAAAACCTTTATCCAAATGGAAATTTGATTCCATAACCCTTTTATTGGTCTCATTTCTTCTTGTTACATTACTTATGACAATATTTTCATTTATCTATTATGTCCTAAAACTTTTAAATAATTCATGTATGAAATCAATAAAGTTGGGTTCTTTATCTAAATTATCACCAACTTATAATGCATCATTCTTCTTTTGGGTTACATGATTAGTCTCAATGCCATCACTAATTCTCAAAGAAGTTAAATGAAGGCGTAACATCATATTCTCTAATTATCATCATATTTTCAAACATGACATCTAATTTTCACTCAAATTTTGGTTCAATACTAGATTGTCAAAAATTTTGTATAGTCAAATTAGCCCACAGTAATTTAAAATTAAGAAAATTGTTAATGTCATAAACATGTAAAAAAATATATTTGAATAAAGGAAAATAATATTACAATTAACGTTAATTTCAGTAGTAAGAACTGTTTCTTTCATCGGATCCCACCTCAATCCAATTGGTTTACCAATTAATTCCTTCCATTATTGTCAATTTTTCTTCGGTGCATCTCACTTATTTTTTGATTGATGCTTATCACACTTGCATTCACTTTTTTTTTTATTTAATTATTTTTCAAAACTCTTTAAGAACATAAACTTGTCTTTATTTATCAAAATGAGTTCTAAAACTAAGGTCTTTTTCAATAACTTTTATGCAAATATTACAAAAAATATATATAAATTATATTCTTATTTCAGATAATTTTTAATATCTTATCCGTATTATCTTGAGTCCATTGATTGTCATTATTTTTTCTCACCTATACAAATTTCAATTCAGCATTTGCATAATTAATATATTGAAAATAGCACCAGACAAATTTTTGACGAATGTTTAAATATGAAAGAAAAATAAGAATAATACACAAGTATAAGAAATTTTAACTTTGGCACATGCTATTAGCACAAAAGGTAATCAAATTAATTCATACTTTGCGGAACTGTTGATGATTTTTTCCACTGTTATGTTGGTGCTCCGTGCTGGCTAATGTGAGAGGCTATTGTACAAGTCATTCTAAACAGTAAAATTTATAAGCAAAAGCAGCATCGACATAATTGTTGATAAGTTCTGTCTACCAATCACTGTCCTTAATATTCAAATATCCTATGTACCGAAAAGATTAACCATAAAAAACAGAAACAAAAGGGGATGAAAGAGAGAGATACCAAAAGCGACTAAAAAAATCCCCGTGCTATAATGGCATGCAATGCACCCAGAAACTTTCTAAAACTGATAGACAAAATGGCTTGCTCCAATCGGGCATGATGTTGAGGTGTTATTACTGTGGCCTCTATCGACAGGTCGTGTAGACAAGTTCTTAAACACCATTGATTTCTGGAAAAATGAGATTTAGGCCAAACGATAAGGATGATATGTAACTTAGCTCAAAGACTGTTCCAACAAATTGCAACCACTTCACAAGGCAATTCAAAGTCTGTCCAAAACAACATAGCATTCAACCTTATGTTCATAAAAAATTTCTAAGCAATGGATTAAGCATGAATGCTAACCCTTTTATCAATAGCAAATATGAATTAAAAAAATCTTTAAAAAAAAGAGAGAGAGAGAGAGAGAGAGAGAATTGAATGCTAATGAAGATAAAGAGAACCGAGATTTTTTATGATTAAATAAATTAAGAAAATTGTAAAAATTATAAATATAAAATTTATGAAAGAATCTATAAAATAATAATAATAATAATTATTATTATTATTATTATTATACTAACAAATCTCAATAAAAATCTTATTGAGTTTGAGATCCATGTGACAGATGAGTTCTACTATAAATCTATCTTTGAAGATATAACATACTCAAGATGTAATTTACAAAAGAAAAAATTGAATTTATATAATAGTAACTTAGATAATTTCTTAAATTATTATAATTATTTTTATTTATTTAATGAAAAAATAACTACCGTACAATTATTGAATCTTTTAACGTCCTTGAAAAGCATTGCCAACCTACTTTTTTGAAATCAAGGTTTTGAAAGGCATCATAATTAAGAAACACCGTTTAAAAAAAATTACTAAACATCATAAAAATTGCTTTTAGGTCTAAAATACATTTTTCACACCTCAAGGCTTTTACGACTAACAACTTGAATTGTGGCCAAATGTGTAAATCATTTTGCGACCATTACTTCGGATTAGTCGCAAAAATTGCAGCAGGTGGATATTGGAAAGTCATTGATTAGCGTCTAAGTTAGCTGAATAGTCGCCAAAGATTCCACTTAATTGCGACTAAAACGAAGATTAATAGAATATTTGCTAGAGGAAATGTTTATTATCACTCGAGTTTAGAGTCGTCTCCCTGTGATTTTTTTTTTTAATTTTTTTGAATAAATCGAACTAATATTGTTGTCGTCCTCAAGTCTTAAGATAAGAACTTAACTGGGGAAAGGGAGAAATATTATATTTATTACAAAATTAGTCGATACATTTATTCATGAGAGCTAAAACCAAAAAAGAATAATATCTCAGGACCAAAATCTTTGTTGACCATAAAGAAATTAAAAAAATAAAATACAGTAACCAAATGTCATGTACAAGAAAACATACAAGAATTACTCATCAGAGGGCATTGTAGCTAAGATAAACTCGATGCAACCAATTGTCCTGTTTCCTTCAACACCAGCCTGATGCCACAAGCAGACATCTAGATTCTATTTGACAACTGTAAATTTGAACCTAGGAAGATCCTACACCCTCCATGAGCTGAGCTGCCAATCCATCCTTCCATTTCATTCTATGCGGGGGCGAATCCAAAAGACTAAGAACCTACCGTGTGCAGGAGCATAAATGTTAAGTAGACGCAAATGTGCAAGAGCATCAATGTTAAGTAAAACATGGATCCAAACCTGCAATCCTGACAATGAATTAGGGTTTCAGATTCGACAAGAAGCCAAAAACCTGATATTTGGTAAACCTAAATTGGATATATGTTTACACAATTGAAATCAAGTGAGAAACATAAAATGAAAATGGAAAATTAAGAATTTCACACACAAAACGATTGCAGAAAACTGTATCTCATTTTGACTGAATCATGCAGTTCTCTCTTCCTCAAATTCTCTTCGCATTCTCATCGGCCAAACGGTAACTTACTGATTGAAGGCACCCCATGAACATAGCACCCAACCCACCTCACGAAAAATAGTTCACATCATTGTAACAAATTCCCAAACATTCCATCACTTTCCCACTAACCAAACCTATCCCAAAGCCAATAATAGATATAGACCGAATTGGGGAAAAAAAAAAAAAAACAAAGAAAAAGAAAGAATTAAAAAAATTTCTTACTGTTTAAATGCTCTCTCGGAACCAAAGGTCTACTAGTTAAATTCCCCAAATATAACATCCGAATCAAATTAAAAAAAAAAAAAAATCCGAAACTTTTTGTCAGCTTCTTAGCAACCAAACAAGACCTAGAAATAAAAACAACTAAAATAATCAATGGGTCTATCATTTTTTTTTTTTTTGTCTTTTTTTGCGTCTCGGTAAATATTTGGTAAAGGCTATCATCTACGACTATCATCAGAAAAAAAAAAATAAAAAAAATATATATATATATATATATATTGCCAAATGTACACTGCCAAATGTTACACCTAGTTGTATTTAGCGACTAAACTTATGGTTAAGTCGCAAAGTAAATAATTTTTAAGTGTTTGAAACGTTTTCGGTCGACAAGGATCAATTCTCTTCAAATCTTTTAGCAACTATTTTAGTTCCCCTAGTTGGTACAAACCCTGCCAAAATGAAAATCACAGCGAGATAAATTTCAAGCCTATCGACCACTGATTTTTTAAAATAGTCGCAAAAAAGTCTACTATTTTTAGCGACTGTTGTTAGGTCAGTCGCTAAAAATTAATTGTTAGATTCTAACATTTTTAGCTTTGCTAGACAATAATCTTGATAACTAGCTCTCATTTTCACTATTTCTCAAGTAGAATAAATTTTTTTTTTATGATTTTTGTATCAAGTACTAACTCTTATATAATTTGTTTTGATTGAATATTGGTTTTAATAGTAGCCCTCAAATTGAATTGATTTTTATATAATTATCTCTTATATAATTTTTGAATCGCATGACAATTTAGGTGACAATTCTGATATAATTACCAAATCAATTATATGAACTTGCTGAAATCCAAAAACTTTTCGGACAATAGTTTGGCGGCACCCATAACCACAAATAAAGAGTAGAGAAACAAATAAATATATATATTTTTATTTATTTATTTATTTCTCTACTCTTTATTGGGATCAAAATATCCGCTCTACTTGTGAGAGAGCACAATTAGCTCTAACACTCCTTGTGTCTGAAATGGCAATATCAGACTGAGGATCAGATTTTGTTAAACCTAATTCTAAATAAGATTTTGTTTTTTGGTTGAGACTTTTAAATCATAAGATCCATGTGAGAGTCTATCCTAAGGTCAACTTTAGACCTCATTTCTACTTATTCATTAAACACAGCCTCATCAAAGAGAATTAATTGATAATGATCAACTCCGCTTGGTGCAAAATTTTTGTGTATATTCAACTAGTAATGCCATCACCTCGCAAATTTAATGAATGGCGTGAGATCATTGGGATGTACTAATTTGATTGGTATATTTACTGTGTTGATGAACCTAATTGTCCATTTATGCTATTCATCCCCTAAAAATTACTCTAAATGCTACTCATTATCACAATTAAATAGTTTGGTAAGTTTATTGTACATCTACATTTTTTAACCTTTTAGTCTTATATGAATCAACCAGAATATTAATGGTCAAATGTTAGTATAATAAAAAAAATTTAATTTATTAAAAGACTTCTTAAATAATGAGTTATACAATACAAACAATTATTTTTATTTTTATAAATTTTGCATCTTTTTTTCAAAATTATTTTTTGAAAATTTTAAAGTAAATATTTAAATTCTTAATTATTAAGTATATTTTTAAATTTAAATTTTAACAACATTTTTATAATTATCTCAAAATATAAAGACATGGTTCTGTAATTTATCAAACACATCGCTATTGTCAAAGTGTATGATCTAGTGAACTTAATTCTGGAAAGGAAAGGAAGGGAAGGAAGGCTTTTGGACTGGAAGAAAAATAAAAAAAAATAAAAAAAAAATAAAATAAAACACAGCAATTGTAGGGGGCCAATTTGGCCTATAACTGATGCTGAAAGACAAACAAAAACAAAAAAAAAAAAAAAGGAGAGAGATGAACAACTGACAAATGAATTGTCTTCAAATTAATACTTTATGATCTGGGTTTATAGCATAATGGGCGTGGAGACTGAGCAAGTTAGAATCTTGTGTCATTCTTCGTTGACAACTACATGGCAAAGGCTGCTGAGCCAATAGAATTAACTTTTGCACTATAAAATGTTTATTCTTAGTTGAGGTTTTCTAAATCCATGGGGAAAAAAAGAAAAAAAACTCACCTTTAGGAAAATTCCAATTAGGTAGCTGCAGATACTGAAAAAAGAAAGAAATGCATAATTGTATGGGATCCATGGCATAGAAATTTTCTCATGTCAGGACTGCATTTTTGCGCAAACAAACAGATAAACCAGGGCAAAATGTACTGGCCCGAGTGGCAGCAGAGCATATCCATCAGATCTTTTTTTAATTGGGTTATTAATTTGGGCTCTCGGCTCTCGAAAGGAAATTTAGACCCCATATAAAAGACTTAATGCAATCTCTCATGCGGTGGACCTTGATTGGTTTGCTATTTCTTTTTACATACTTTAGATTTTGTTTGTCGAGTTAGACATTCTTTGATTAACTATTTTTGACGATTAGAACTAACTATTAAAGTAATAAACTAATAACAATAAACTACTAATTATAACTACTAACTATTATTTTTATTTTTAATATTTATTTTTAAAAGATATTAAATTTAAAATAATATAAAAAAAGTTATTTTATCTTTCAAAAAAATATATAAATATTTTCTTATTTTTCTTATATTTTAATCATTAAAAATTATCAAATTTAATAAGTTAGTATTTTTTTTGTTACCTTACTTATGAGGTGCATATTAGTAAAAAGATTTTTCATATCTTAGAAAAATAATTACTGTAAGCGGCAAAATTATCTTTTTTACATACTTATTTCTTTTGCATCTATTTATAATCCTTTTATATTTTTGCCAACAATTTTAAGGATAATTTTATATTTTTACAACCATGGATATAAAAACAAATCAATTTGCTTTTATTACTAATCAAACTATTTCTATTCCTTGTTAGACTTACCCAATTCTACTTGCTTTTAAGTTCTTGCCAAACACCTCTAAGATTGAAACACTAGCAAGAATTCATTTTTTCAATTCTATACATTTTAGATTTTACTTTTGCTCCTTTTGAATCAAAACTAAATTTTGATTCTAATAATTATAATAAAATATTTCTTGTTTAGGAAAAAAGTTAATAAAGTTTGTCATCACATTAGTCTTAATATATTATCTAATGATCTTTTTTATATCTATTAAGAAGTAAAAGAAATATAAGAGAGAATGAATAAAAAAAATATATGAGGGAAAATATTAGTACACTAAAGTTTGCTATTACTAAATATCTTTATTTTTAGATATTTGATGAAAGGAATGTCTAGGATCAAATTAATAAATATCATAAACTGCTAAATAGCCTAAAGAATAAGAATATTAAACTATCAGAAGAGTATGTAGTAGGCTATCTTATTAAGAATCTTCCACAATTTTGGAACGATTAAAAGTAATAGCTTAAACATAAGAGAAAACATATGCTATTAAATGATGTAATTGTTCATATCTTAATTAAGGGCAAGAACAAATTTTGAATAAGAGAAGCAAAAGTTAAAAAGATGGCATTAAAGGTAAATGTGGTGAAAGAAAGGAAAGGAAACAAAAAGTCATCATAGTCATCATCACCATTACAACTTTAAAAAAATATGATAATAAGTTCCAAAGGTACGATAAGTTTTATACCAATAATTCAACTTTTAAGAAAATAAGTGTTTGCTATATGTGCAAGAAACCAAGGCATTATGTTCCTCAATAAAATTATAAGAAAGAGAGTAACATACTTGTCAAACCAAATGTCAATTTGGTGAAAATAGATATTATTATTGTTATTATTTCCTAAGTCAATATTGTCTCTAACTTGAAAAAGTGAGTAATAGATTCTAGTGTTACAATGTACATTTGCAGGGACAAAAGCACATTTACCTCCTACACACTAATAGGAGATGAAAAGGAAAATGTCTTCTTGGGAAACTTAAGAACAATACCTGTTTTAGATAAGAGTAAAGTCTTCATCAAACTCGTATCTAGAAAGGTGTTGTCCTTAAATGATATACTTTATATCTTAGATATTTGTATCAATCTAGTTTATATGTCTATACTAAGAAAGGTTATACTAAAAGTTTCTTTTGAGTCTAATAAAGTTTTCATAACTAAAAATGATATATTTGTGAAAAAGAACTACTATAACTAGGAGTTTTTTTTAGTTTAAATATACTTAATGTTATTAATAATAAAAATACATCTACTTCTTTTACTTATATTATTGATTTTTAAGATTTGTGATATGTTAGATTAGAACATGTGAGTAATTTTTATATTAAAAAGCTAAAACAATTGGCTTGATCTTTTGATCACCCTTATATGGTGATATAAGTAAGTATAGAGTATGTGTTAAAGCCAAATTAGTCAAGAAGAGTTACAAATTAATTCATAAAGAAATTAAACTTCTTAATTTAGTCCATTTGAATTGGGGTAATTTAAAAAATATTATAACTAGAGGAGGCAAATGTCATTTTATGATTTTTGGAGATAATTATCTTATATATTTTGGAATATTTTTGCTAAAAGATAAGGATGATGTATGTGATGTATTTATCAAATATAAGAATGAAATGGAAAACTAGTTAAACAAAAAGATTAAGAGATGCAAGTTAAACAGGAGAGAAGAGTATAATTCACAATTATTATTAGATTTCTACGAAAAAGAGGGTGTTATACATGAAATCACACCATTTATTCACCTGAATCAAATGGAGTAAATGAGAGAGAATAAAAATTTGAAATATATGATGAATGTCATATTAATTAGTTTAGGGGCACCCAATAATTTATAGGAAAAAACAATATTTTCTATATATTATTTACAAAATAAAATTTTTTACAAGAAAATTGGTAAAACTCCATATAAATTATAAAAGTGATACTTTTTTGTTTGAATTATTTAAAAGTGTGAAGGTGTCTTGTAAAGGTTCTTTTGCTTAAATCAAAGAAGAACAAAATAAGTTCTAAAACTTTAGATTATATGTTATTAGTTATGCAAAATATAATATTGCATATCATTTTCTTATTATTAAAAGTGATATAGTTGAGTTTAATACTATTATTGAAATAAAGAATACAGAGTTTTTTGGAGTTTATACTTCTAATAAGAAAGGATTTAGTACTATCACATATGCCTAGACTTAAGTTAGATAGGGTATCCTATAGTGCTCCTTTTAAACCAAAATCAAGGAAAAGTACGAAACAAAGGAAAAAAAAGACATTTGAGAATGACTTTTGCACTTTTAATGAACAATGATCCCTTGATATACAATAAAACAATATCCTTTAATGATACTAGTTTGTAGTTAAAAGATATATAAAGTAAGATTGGCTTTTTAAAACAAAATTACACATGGAAACTTGTAAATTTACCTATAGATGCCAAACTTATAGGGTGTAAATAAAATTTTAGATGAAAATATAGACTAAATGGATCCATTAACAAACATAAAGTTAAACTTATAGCAAAAAAGTATACATAAAAAAAGATATTTAATACTTTGATACTTTTACTCTTATTACTAAAATTGCAACTATTAAGGTATTGATTGAATTGACATCTATTTATATTTTTTTTTATTTATCAATAGATATTAAAATTATATTTCTATATAATGATCTTGATAAAAAAAATTTACATGTCATGACCTGAAGGTTATGTAGTTCTTAGTCAAAAGAAAAAAGTTTATAAGTTTGTTAAATCTTTACATAAGTTGAAATAAACATCTAAATAATAGTGTAAAAAGTTTGATAATATTTTGATCTTTTAATGGTTTTTCTATTGTCAATGTTGTTAAATGTGTTTATACAAAAGTTGAAAATGATTCTTGTGTTATTATATACTTATATATTGATGGTATATTTATATTTAATTCTAATATAAAACTAATAACCAATAGCAAAATATTGCTTACATCATATTTTGACATGAGATTTAGGAAGAACGAATGTCATTCTAGGAGTAAAGATCACTAGAGGTCATATTAGCATTTTTCTATCATAAAAATATTATATAAAGAGAATTCTTAAAAAATTTGGATGTTTTGATGTTAAACCTATATTCACTCTTATGATATATCTATAAACTTATTGAAAAGTATTGGTGTATCTATGTTTCAATCAGAGTATGCACAAATCATTGGTAATTTATAAACTAAGTAAATATACACATAATGTAAATCATGATTATTCGAATGTTTTAACACAAATTATGAAATATTTAAAAGGTATTATAAGTTATAGTATATTTTATGATAAATTGTTTGTTGTACTAAAATAGTATAATGATACTAATTAAATCTCTTATTTAGACGAGGTAAAATTTATAAATAAGTTTATATTCATCCTTAGAGGTAAAGCAATAACTTGAAAATCTATCTAGCAAACAATTATTGTTTGGTCTAACATAAAATTTGAGTTTACAACTTTGGAAATAGCTAATGTAGGAATAGATTGGTTAAAGAATTTCCTAATAGATATATTATTATGGGCAAAATTAACATCATTAGTATTAATACATTATGATAGTCAAGCCACTCTTACTTATGAAAGGAATAAGTTATATAATGGAAAAAATAAACATATTCATCTAAGATACAAATTAGTAAATTAGTTATTAAATAATAAAATAATATCACTCGATTTTGTAAAATTAAAAATAAATTTAACTTATCTTCTAATTAAATCACTGAACAAAAAAATTAGTAGAGGATACATCAAAAAAAATGAGATTAATACGTATAAAAAATGGTTAAGAGTGATGAGAACCTAAACCAATATGATAAATTATGCCTTAAAGTAAGTTTATATAAGTGATAACAAGTCACTTCTTAATTTTATATGTATTATTAAAATTGTAAAGTTCTTTCTAATGGTGTAAATAATGCAAAAATCTTAATATTTAACATTAAGTTATACTTTTAATAAATTATATAACTTTTATAAATAATATATTACAAAGATATATATTTAATAGATTCAACTAAATAAATGTGAAGTGAAACTACTATTATGAAATTGTAGATAAAATTTTTAGAATTTTCATAAAATATTATTTATAATTATTAAAAAACTAATTCTTACAGTCATAACTAAATTTCTCTTTCCTCCCTGAAAAATAATATAAATATTCTCTCTCTTATTTATATTTTAATTAATAAAAATTATTAAACTTAAAATATTAATATTATTTATTTTATTTTACTTAAAATATGTATATTAATAAAAATATTTATTTTAATTTTAAAAAATAATTTTTATAATTTATTGCAGTAATACAATATATTTATAAAGATAAAATTATTTTTAAAAATAATAGTTTTATACATTTCAAATTAATATCTTTTTTAAATGCTTATATTTTTTATATTTATTTGTAATCTTTTTTTTTTTATTCTTGCCAGCCACCTCCCAACCCCCTCGAATTTTTTCTCTCACTATACCATTGCAATAGATCTCTGGGGCCATTCATCAAAAAGAAAGCAACAAAGAGGAGATTCATTCCGCGGGGCCGGCCCCCCCCCCCCCACCACCAAACAAGGGAGAGGAGGGGGAGAGAGGACCAGAACAAAGGGAGGGA
>CM034048.1:7834492-8109476 GCA_019804595.1 Bruguiera parviflora | reverse complement strand
CCCCCCCCCCAAAAAAACCAAAAATATGGACGCCTAGCTGAAAGCGAGCAGACTAACATGTTTGATGCAAAACATATACAGAGACAACCCACGAGCTGCCAGAGAGCGAAGACCTGATATATGACTGCATTAACGGCCAACAGAACCTGGAATCCCAAGAGCCACTGAATTAAACAGTAAATAAAGCACTAATCAAACAGAAACGTACCCTAGCTACTAGCTACTAGCTTAATGCATAGATAAAAAAGAAAAGGCAGGCTAGACATACTGCTCATCAACAGTCCCTTCTCGCCTCTGATCCGCCGGAATAATAAACTTTCAAGACACCATCCTTCACATCATACCCGGGCTCATTAGCTCTGCAACGTGGGCCTCTAAACAGAAAAGTTAAACAGAAGAGATGTCCATCGGGGCGAACGGGAACAGGTGTCCATCGGGGAATAGACGGCGCGTGGTCGAGCAGCAGGTCGATTTATGTCGGCTTGATATTTATAATCTAAACCCAAATTTTGTGATAAAAACATCAAATCACACGGCAGACATTTGAAATTTTTATCTAAATAAGATTGGATAGCGAAAATCAGACCATTAGAGCTAAGCAGGAGGAGGCATTCAAGTTATTGTGCAACGAGAAACTGGAAAAGATTTCCTAAAATAAAAATTTAAATATAAAGAAAAAATAAAAGAAAAAGAAGAAAAAAAAAAAAAAAAGGAGAAAGTGGAAAAAGAGGAAGAAAATGTTGAGTCACTGCCGATTGGCCTAAAGAAGAAAGGCGAGAGAGATTTGTTTCTGTTTTCAATTGGACAAAGAGCGTGCACAGAAAGAATGGGTGTGGTTGCGGATCGCACGACGTCGCAGAGAAAGAGAGTCGCGTTGCGTTTATCTTCTGAATTTAGATGCACTAAATAATTATAAATTCACCCAGAAATACAGAAAAGCTAGATGGACCTAGGAAACTTTAAGCGGTAGATACGGAGCGACGTCGCTTTGTGTGGTCGTAATAAAATAATTGAATTTTATGTTTTTTTTTTTTTTTTGCGCTAAAAATATAACAAAGATAAATAACAATCACGATACGATAAGACAAGACGTGCGAGAGAATGTTAAAAAAATGTAACGACCGTTATATTAAGTAAAAATACACAAATTATAAACCCAAAAAAAAAATAATTTTTTTTTATTAAAACCACAAACTGTATTGAATTACTTAACGTTACATTTGTTGCACTTTTCTCTTTCTTTCTCTTTTTTCTTTCTTTTTTTTTTTGTCATATTTATTATACATCCTATAATGTTTTAGAAGGATACCTAAATTTCACAATTTCAATTATTTTTATGTGAAATCTACAAAATGACGTCATATTGAAGACATCCTATCTGACCTGTGTTCTTTTTTCTTGCACTGTGACTCAAAGAAATAGTGTACTCGCGAGTTGATAAATTATATTTTTTATTATTTACTTTTAATTTATGTAATTAAATCACTTAATATTAATTTCTTTTTTATTTAATCACCTTTTCAATAAGATCGGAAACAAGCTGTGAAATCTCAAACAATTAAGTCGGCCTATTTGTTTTTATTCACTTAATATTTAACATACTATAATTATTCATATGGCTTCAAATGATACAATGAAATAACAATAAAAACAATTATAAAATAAAAAATTTCTAATTTCAGTGAAATAATAACACAAATTTTATCTTTTTGTAAAGTTTTAAAATTTTAAAAATTTAAAAGTAAGATAAAACATCTATCAAAAATTAGTACTGTCTATATATATATATATATATATATATATATATAAAGTCTCTTGAATATCTCTTTATAAAATTTAAAAATTATGAATTTTAAAAAAATTTGAAGAAATAATAATAATGAGTTAAGAAATTACCTCAATAAAAATTAATTCTATAACATTTTTTTAAAAAATATTAAAAAATTATTATGATAAATCATAGAGATTGAATTCAATAAGAAAAAAAAATCAAATTATGAATTTTAAAAAAATAAGAATTTTAAAAATCTTTTTATAATTTTTAAAATTTTTATTAGTATTTGCATGAACTTTTTTTTTTTAATAATAGTCCTCACCATTATTGCAAAATATAATTCAGAAGGATAATAATTTTAATATATTAAAATGTCGATTGAATAAAGGTAAATACGATGAACATAGTTACATAAAAAAATATATTCTTTATATGGTAGATTTTATAAATTGTCATACAATATTATTGAAATTAATTACATTGAAACAAAGTGATTTAATTTTAATAAGTTAAAGTTGAACCATGAAAATAAAAACTTACCACTTGCTTCTAATATTAATTTTAGGGCACTTTGTACGAACGGCTTTAGAGTGGTTTTAGGAACGAGAAGACGGTCGAGCCCGAGGGACGCGCGTGTCGCGGGGGGCAGTGTTGCTGGGCATTTCATTCTGGATTGCTCGACCCTATCTATGATCTCGGAAGAGCGAGACGTCCGGCTACAGCCGGTATTCAAAAATCTACAAGAAGATGGTCGGAGTGTGGTGGGGCGGGGGGCACCGTGGCCTGTGATGAAGCCCGATGAGTCTGCTTTTTGACAGACAGATGGAGTGCTCTGTCATCCATTAGCTTCTCGCCGTAGCTTCACCGCCCTTTATGCGCGCAGGCCTGGCGATGAAGAAGAGATGCAGTCTTGGTTAGCGGGTGTTGCCGTTCCCATGGCATTTGTGACGAGTGCATCGGGGACCATCTATCTGATCACCCAAAGATCGAAGCGTGTTTGCGAGAGATACAACGGAGTTCTTGTTGCAGATCATCTTCCTCCAAATGCTGGCCGTCCGGGATACCATTAGGAGCATTTTGGAGTCTGATACTCCAGGCAGCAGCGGCAACAGCAGCAGTGAAAAAGGCAACAAACCCACCTCTTGGTATCGCACGGCACCTGGCTGGAAATAGAGGAAAGCCACAAAACTTATAAAATACAAATAGCACTACATTCTCATTACTGTTGCAGATGTTTTAACAGGGAAAAAGCCTCCCCTTTGGCGCCCACAAACAACTCTTGCAAAGAATCTCCTTGCGAGATCTTGCTATGCTTCAATCCAACGTAGACCATACAAAAACCCTTAATTCGTGCACCATCTTAACACTCAAGAACAACAGGACATATCGTAATAAAGAGGGATCTGAAGACACCCATACTTCAGGATCCCAGATGGGATCTGAAGACACTCTAAAATCCCTATAAGCTGAAAGACAGATTTCCTGTCCCTAAGCTATATAATTTACAAAACATTATTAGAAAACATGACTCTCTCACAAGTGCATAGTTTTATGCAAGAACGAATGCAATCACCGATACATAAGGACAGGTAACCCACCCTAACTTACATGAAACTCCCCACTTGCCTGTGCTTCCTTGACTCGCTTCTCATACTCGTCTTCTTCTTCTTCTTGCTCCTCCTCGGCCTCTGCATCATCTTCCTTCTCATCACCACCTTCTTCCCCTCCCCAGCCAAAGCCTCCAATAGATCGGGATACTGGAGGAGGAGTTTTGGCCTCTTCCACAATCTTCATAATTTCTTCAACGCTTTGAAGAGAAAAGGTGGGGTTTTCTTTCCTGTAGTATGTGGCTTGAGCTGCCTCTGTCAGTTCCCTTGGCAAATTCTTCAAAAACCATGGATGGTTCTTGATTTCCTTAATTGTTATCCTCTGCAAAAAGCATACAGAATTCAGAGATCCAGTTACATCAGTTATAATAAAACTGAGGATAATAAAAGATTCAAATAATTATAGGTTGTCAAAGGATCACAGCTAAATAAACATTTTACAAAGAAGTCATTAATCTGTTACTGGTGCAGATACCCTTAGGCACATACTCTGAAAAATCCAAAGCGCTTATACACTATAGACCCCATCTTTTAGGAAAAACATTCAACTACACATGTTCAACATAATTGGAAGCCATTTTGCATTGGAATGGATGTAAAGAAGAGGAGGAATAAGCCGAAAGGTGCTTAAAAAGCAAAGGCATATACCCTCAACTAAATCTTAATCCCAAATAAACTCAGGGTGGCTACATGGATTCTTTCTGTATTCCGTTTAATTGGGATTGGCACATGAATGCACACCATCCAACTAACTGCATCTCAGGGAAAAGTACAGAACATCATTGGCCTATAGGAGTCAAAATTATGCATTGAAAAAGCATGGATTGATCAGGCTGTTCCCACAGCATAAGCTTGAGTAACTGCACTAGTGAGACACAGCACATCTAACATTGTGTTTGGGAAAGGAGAAAATGGGGCAGGGGAGAGGAAAATAAGGAGAAAAGTGGTTATGCTTGTGTTTGGAAAATGTTTGAACAATGTGGGAGAAAAATAGGGGAGAGAAAAATTTCAAAATCCTCCTCCATGACCCACCCAATCCATTCCTCCTAATTCTAGAGGAAAATTATCAATTTCCTACTTGATTCATATAATGGCCAATTTACCCATATTAGCTCTACTTATTAACACCCCTTGATTTTGGTAGATTTTTTAGAGTTGTGACAGATATTATTTTCTTTCTTCTCACTTTCCTCTAATCCAAACAAAAAAAAATTTAGCTTTCCTTCCTCCAACTACAGTTTCTCAAACATGGTGAAGAAACATGTTCCATCCTTCCACTTTTCATTCTTTTAATTTTCCTGTCTCCCTTTTTCCAGACAAAGACACGTGTTCCAATTGACCCAGATCCAGATTACCTGCCAGCCAGCAGCCAGCAAACATTTCCCCAATCTACAGCAACAATTGAAAGTTGATGCTTTCATACATGAAGAGTCATATTCAGTTCAAGAGCATTGTAGGAAACCCAACTAATGGAAATTTATGAGGTAACAAAAAAAAAAAAAAATGATGGAAAAATGTAGGATGAAATGACTGAATAATTTGCATTTTTTCTCAGTTGTCATTTCTTTGGCGAAGATAGGAGAAAAAATGAAGTGGCAATAATTCAAGAAGTTCATAGGAGACAAGCATGCCTCTTTTTCTAACAAAGCCCCTGACTAAATGCATAGGGCATCACATTATTCCTCCTAATCATTATTGATGCTCGTCAGTGAGATGACAAGACGAGAGTGCTAGGTCTATTAATTCAGTCATTGCATCAGTGATAGATATACTGAAAAATAGCACATCGAAAAGATTTTATTTCAGAAATGAAGGTTCTAAGTTCAGTCCAAAAGGATGCAGCTATCTTGGTTTCCTAATATGGATCGCTTTCAGAAATGGATGTCCTGATGCAAAAGAATGAGGACATCGGGCCCAGTTTCTTCTTAAAGACTTTGTTCAGGTAAGGAACTTGAGCCAGACAAAGGTTTATTCACTTTCCCTTCATTTACTGTCACACAGGACCATAGCCAGAGGTGTTTATGTTTTAGTAAATGATAAATTCCTGGGTAGGCTTGGTCTATTTTATACTTGTAGACCTAGAAAGTAACATGGCATTCTCAATTTCCATTGAACATTTGCAAAGCACTTTGTATGCATATCTGACCCTTCCTCAAATCTCACAAGGTGAGAGACTTGGGAGGCCCCTCTTACTTTGTATGTACATTACCACTTTGCTGGTAGGGCTTATAGCCATATGGTAGATTGGCTCTGCCAAAGAATTTTTCTGATAGAGGACATTGGCCACATACAGAATGACAAGCATGGACATTCAGAAATGTAACCCACCATTCATGGAAGCACTCCCTCGGCATGCAGCATAGTGAGGAAATAAAACAAAAACAACGAGCAAAGAAGAAAAATAAGACCCTTGCTCAATCATTTTAATTTCCCAAAGTGACGATTATCTTGTTACAGAAAAATTTCCTTCCCCTCATGTGAGGTACAACTAGAACCTTGCCATAACAGCAATATCACAATAAGCAATGGTAGTTGGGCATCTGCCTGCACATTAAATTTACCTTCTGAACTAATTTCTTCCTTTATAACAGTAGTTCTAGAGCCACACTATCCAATGCAAAAATGAACACATATGTATGGGCATTTTTCAGCCAATTCCAAAAAATCTAAGTCCGTAAATATGAATAAACAGGAAGAAGGCACACAATGGCCAACTATGTATTAATGCCACCCAATTAGGAAACAACTGACAGGTTATTATACCAATCTTTTTCAAAAAGAGGAATTTAAGAGGTAAAGGCAAAAACTATTGATAATTATGGATTATATTACCTGCAAAACAAAGGTGCAGACAGCATTAGATGTCATAGAACTTCTAAATTGCCAAATATATGACTGATGACTTGAAATACTCAGTATAAACTACCAATGGAAAGAAAAATTCATTGTACCAGTTGATTCCCCTTAAAAAATGCCCAGCTATAATACCTTGGATGGCTTGGCAACAAATATGCGAGATAAAAGTTGTCTGCAATCTGGGGATATGTGCACATAGTCAGGGATCTTGTATTGAACAGCCATTATTCTCTGCAGAACAACCATATATAGAGATCATCGAATGAAAGCAGAATATCCCCAAATAGAATGAAGGTAAAAGAAAATCTAGTACATTGATTGTCTTCCTGAAATTTTTTGGATCCTCTTGGTCTTCAAATGGATATGCCCCCACCAGCATAACATATAGAGTAACTCCACAAGACCATACGTCGGCCAACTAAACAAACACAAGTAAAATTACACAAGCTTATTGAAGCATGTTGATGTCCTCTGTCAAGATTTTTTCAACTACGATGTAAACAAAATTGAAAATAAACCCCTAATTACACAGTTTATATATTTCCACGCCCTGAATCTACCAGGTCATAGACAGCTTAGATGCTTTCCTTTCAGCCACATTTAGTCTAATGAGCAAGGGATTGAAGTCATAAATCAATTACTGGTTTATGGTGATGGAGATTTTTCAAAAAGTAGTCTATGCCATGAAACAATTTCTTAGCATAGACAATGAGGATCTTTGAATCTTCATATCCTATGATGCACATTGTTTTTTATTCACAACTTGAACAATGACACTAAAATTAGAATACAAACTGGAAAGGGACACAGGCAGAAGAAAAACATAGAAGTAAAAGAGAACATATAATGTCCAGAGCAATGCCCAACTGAAACACATAAGAGAGCAGAGGCAATATTTTCTACTCTCATGTCCAGCATGAATGATAGTTAAATAGTTGTATGGCTGCAGAGGCAGTATTTTCTACTCTCATGTCCAGCATGAATGATAGTTAAATAGTTGTATGGCAGCATTTACCAATCAGTATTTAAAAATTCAATTTTTCTTCAATTGAATCAAATTCCTTGGTAACAGATTTATTCATGATTCAACTTTTTATGGGCTTAATACACACTAAATTTGATCCTTTGGGCAAATTATCAATTGAGAAATGAACAAGTAACCATATATTCACAACTATTAGATTTCTTTATTTTTTTAGAAAAATCAGATGCGCCAGTTTTAAGCCTTGATCTGGTTTTCTTTTGGGCGCAATTCATAGTACAGTTGCAGCCATGGATCTTTAACTAATTTAGCCAAACAACAAAGAAATAAACCATCTCAAATTCACTAAAACATTATGGGGACAATCAACTATACCTATGACTCCATTGTATATATTACAAAACACAAAGCTGATGGGGGTGACTGGCAATCTGATGGGCAGCAAGATTACCATCAATAACACTGTTTTACATGAACAATAACACCCCTCCCTTTTCTCTTAGTGGGAACAGCAAGATGTTTATTTCCTATTTCCAATGCAAGTCCTGCCCTATAATGGATGAGCTATTGAAAGGTAAAAGTTCCAATCTAACTCAATGTTAAAAAAATATATATTTTTTCCTCCCAAGCAAATAGTAGAACAGCAGACATTTATGCAAATACTTAGTAACATAAAGCAATAAGTATGCGAACTTTTCTTTCAAAAAGTTAAAAAAAAAAAAAAAACAAAAAAACAAACAAGAAAAGTTAGTAACCAAAGTACATGTAATATGAGATCTTAGGCATCTCTGCATCTAACCTGGTCAAACACTGTTGAGTATCAACAACTAATTACTAATGAATCATGCAACATCTAATGTCCTGCTCTGGAAGACACTTGATAAATTAGTTGGCAAGACATTTACAGGAAATCATGGCCTCCTTCCCATTTTTGCATTAACTTATCTCTGATCAAGGATGCCCAATGCATAATGCATGTTTGGTAGACTGTAATACAATGTATTGTAATGAAATAAATTTCGAATGGAGTTTCCTAGCAAAATGCAAATAATATCAATTTCTTAAGAGAATTTTCTTTGGTAAATATGTAAATTTGGTTTGATTTCATTCCAGTGTTGCCAAGTATATCTTAAATGCCCTTTGATGGCAAAAGCAGAGCAAGGATTTGAAACTAGTATTGGATTCGAACTGATATACACTATTTTACTGTTAGGATATTAGACCTTATCAGCTCTCCAGTGAACAACATGTAATTATCTAATAAATTGGAATTAATCTGAAACATTTTCCATGAATTACAGTGAATATGTTAAATAATGTATAAGATCCATGATACCTTGCCATCATATTCTCGCCGGGAAAGAACCTCTGGGGCAATATATGCTGGGGTACCAACAGTAGATTTGGGTCTTGAATGTAGTAAAGATGACTGCACTAATAAAGATTATGAGAAAGTACAAATTGCCAAAACATATCAAACAAAGAGTAATAAAAAACTGAAAAACCCAAGTTCTCTTTTCTTCCTTTTTGTGAAGCAGACCTTGGAATAGCCAAAATCACAGATCTTCAGTCGGGGTGCTGGGTTCCCATCCAACAAGGTGTTTTCTAGCTTCAAATCTCTATGGCATATTTGCTGCAATTTTTTTTTTTTTTACAAAAAAAAAAAAGAAAGAACAAAAAGATATATAAAATGGAACATTTCCTCTCTAGCAGCCTCAAAGTCAAAATAGTCTAACAAACAGAAATTTTTTATTCACCATGGAATGACAGTAGCTGACTCCAGAAATAAGCTGCTGGAAGAAGTACCTTGCCTGAAAAGGAGTGAAGAGAAAAATTTCAGCACATAAGCATTACTTTCTTGTTTCTTCTGGGCTGCAAAAGCATGGTGATTTGGCCAAATCAAAAGGGGAGAGATGGTAAACCTCATCTTCGCTAAACCTTCCAGCATTGCATATTCTCTCAAAGAGCTCTCCCCCTGCAGCGTACTCCATCACAATGGCAAGATGTGTTGGAGTCAGAACCACCTGCAATGATCAAAACAAAGTCTACAATGACATATTCATAAAGATTGGTTCTTTGGCACCTTTGACACACACACACACACACGCGCACACACACACACATATAAATCAGTATATATGTAAGTTCCGACTAGTTCATAAAGACTTCTAAACATTAAACCCATGAAACAGAATGAGATAACTGGAGTCTTAACCAACCTCCTTGAAGCGAATAATGTTGGGGTGGCGGAGTGATCTGTGATTGATGATCTCCCTGGCCACATTCTCATCAATCTGAACACGCAGAGAGCCAATTGAAGAACATCAGATCCATGTTCTCTAAGTATGATGTCGTTCAAAATACATTGTATATGCGTATATATTCATATGGGGGGTGTCATTGAGTATGCCTATTGAACTAAAAAGAAAAGGGTTTTCAGCTGAGAAAAAAAAAAAAAAAAAGGAAAAGAGGGAACTGACCTTGCGACCGCGGTCGATGTACTTCATAGCCACGAGCTCTTTTGTGTCCTTATTCCTCATCAGCCTCGCCACTCCAAAATTCCCAGATCCTATATCCTTAACCAGCTCATACTTCTCCATTTCTTTTCTTTTCTTTTCTCTTTTATTATTTGTTGCCCCCCTCCTCCCCCCCCCACCCCAAAAAAAGAGGAAAAAAGGCTAAAAAATCCCAAAAAAGAAAAAAAAATGATAGTAATCGAGAGAGGAGAAGAAGAGGAACCCTTCAACTGTATAAAACACCAACGAAAAAATCAGGCTTCAATTCATCACATCACACTCAATAACCCACCCGAAAAAGATTAGATTCTGTTTTGTATAGAGAGATTGAGAGAGAGGAAAAGGTCGTGCGAGTGGCGGTGGCAGCAGTCGAGATCCGATGCGAGTCCAAGCCTTTAAGAAGCTTGGGAGAGACTCGAAGGGAAGACTTCCAAAATCCTAATAATAATAATAATAATAATAACTAAATTGAGTTTATTTTTTATTTAGATGAAATTTATGGTAACTTTTTTATTTACGATGATATTATATTTTTAATTAATATAAATAACCTTTATATAATAGACATATTATATAAAAATTACTTATATTCATTAACTTTTATTTTTATTTAATTATATTTATTTAAAATTCGTTTAAATAAATAAAAAAATTTAATTGTTATTATTTAACATTTTAAATTTATTATTTATTGCATATTTAATGATATTTATTTCTAATTTTTAATTTTTTATTACTGATAATTTTTTATCAAGAATTTTTACCAGTTATATAATTATTAATAATATAATTATTAATAATAAATAAATAACAGACATTATATTATGACATATTTGTAAAATGTGATTTTCATTTTAGTTTTTTTTTTTTAAGAGAAAAAAAGAAAACACTCTCGAACTCAATAAAATCATTCAATAACGAATTATGACACATCATCTCCATCATTTATGAAGATCGTGCGGCCGAATCGAATCTCACCCGTCCTGCCTTCGGAGAATAGGTTGATTACTTGATAAAGGAAAACCAACTGGTCCAGCGGCCCAAATTATCGATCACCAGACCAAAGGTTTTTTATTTCTTTTTTTTTTTTTTTTTCCTTTGGGGGGGACTGTATAGTTTCATTAATGAGATTAAAAGAAAAAAAACCAAGACTATATACAGCCTTCCCCCCCCCCCACCATCACTGCACTACTCTTTTTGGCCCTAAAGATCAGCTTCTCTACTCTCATGAAGTATACAGCAGATGACTGGCTAGTTACAAACATAGCACCGATAGCCACATGTTCTCCTGTAAATCAACTTCACCAAATTAACACTCTTGCCTTAGCGTCTTTGCTACATACAAGACAGCAAGCATCCTGCAGTAAAATTTTTTGCACCGTACCAATGATGATCTTATTGAGATTGTCAAATCTCCCCCCAGTGGCACCCATTAATACCACCAAGTGAATGCCTTACCCCTAACCAGTCAAATCTCTACTCGGTGCCTTACCGAGTATATAAGAAGACTTGAAAAATAGCCAAAACCAGTCAACCTTGCTCGCATACCTTATATATCAGCACACCTAACAGAACATAAGGGGCAAACTAAGCCTTGCATGTATAATGGGCTGATAGTGCAAAAGGGGCAGAGCAGGTGGGTTGTTATTCTTTTTTCACTATCAACGTTACTTACAAATTACCTTTGGCCAATGTCGTAAGAGGTAAACTTTCTTAATATAATATTAGTATAAGGTAGACCCTCTCAACAATTTGTCAACATTGCACACAATCATTTGGAGGCCGACCATTGGCAAACAATAGGGACAATAGCCTAAGCATGAAGTGGAAATAACATGGCAAATAGTATTAAAAAAGCAAATTAAACTGTTGACAAAAGCCATTGGTTATAACCCTTTATTTATAGCCACCTTATGCTTATACCATTGCCACACGTGGCCACGAAAATCTAGAGGATGTGACAATTCCCTAAGAAGAGTAATGTATTTCTAAGACATGATTATCACCACATGACTAAATGTAGAGATCCTTAACCACCCCATCAATAAAAAGGTAGATCTTATCTTAAGCTCAAAGAACCAAGAAAAAAGATATACAAAGGGTAATGAAGTAAAAATAAAATAGTAAGAGGCAAAAAAATACATGCTAGCTAATGCAAAAAAGTTTTATTAAAATGACTTGAATTAATACACTTTTGCCTATGATAATAACAATCACTCAAACACATACATATAGGCCAACATAAGGCTCTTTAAGTAGACAAAGGGATGGTGATGTACACAAAGTGCCAAAAATACAATCAATCATCACAAACTATTAGAGTTTAGTTGAGTAAGACAAATGATGCAAGCCTTAAAGAGTACTATGAGATTTATAAACAAAGTAAGGAATTCAGAGTTTTAACAAAGTTAAATTAGATTTGGCAATATCAAAAAGAAACCTTAACCCAATGTTTATTTAAGAAACATGAGGTAATGGTATCAATTAGAATTAGAACATCGTAAGAGTAATTTCGATAAATTCCAAAGTTCTTAAAGGAACTAATAAGAAAAATCTCTTATATATCTCTTTTTAAAGTGAAGAATCAATTAATTAGTTCCCATAAAAAAGGATTACACACTTATATATAAAGTTCAAAACTAAATAATAAATCTAAAATAGAATAAAAAACAATAGACTTACCTAACAAATTATTAAATAAATGATTAGATAGACTAAACTTAAATTAAGATATTGTTCAACCCATTATAATCATAAAATAGTTAAATAACATGCATGACCTGCCTAAAGAAATGCGATATACAACTAAGTTTAAAATTTAGTTTAAACTCTTCAAATAAGTTATCCTTGAAATTTTATAAAGGGACAACATTATTATCCTCATTGAAAGTACTAATGGATACCTACTTTAGGAACATGAATGCCTTTCTTTTGTCCACCTTAACTAATGTAGGTGACAAAAATCAATGCCTTTTTAAAAAACTTTATTGACACCTCTGTTATGGCCTTTACCTTCAACTTAACCTACACAACTATGATGAGAGTAATATCTTTAAAGAAAATCATTAATCACCTAGGGTTATGCTCCTTAAAGTTTTTAATGGTCTCTCTCTCCTTCAGATAATTGCCCAACCGCTTACATAAATCAATAAAAATAACATCCTGATCTAAAAGAGCAATAAGTAGGGGAGGAAAATGGCTCAAACACCACTTTAGAAAAGTTATGTTATTAGGCATCTAAATAAACATAAAATGCATTTTATATTTCATATTATCTTTAAGGAGTTGGTAAAAACTCCACTTTGATCCTTTCTAACCTTTGACAACAAAATAGTCACCCTAATTATCATTTGAAATGGCTAAAACCTTAAACATCTCAATTAAAGCTTGATTGGTAGGATGCAAATTAGTTTGTATTAACAGAATAAGCATCCTATAAACTGTCCACTAACTATTTAAAGTAATTTGTTTTAGCTCTAATTCATGATACTCCAAAAATTCTAAAATTATTAAGGGTAAGTGAAAATTGATGACAATTGCCTCAAGAACCTTTTGTGATATCACTATACATCATGAAGAAGAATTACACCTTTTTTCCTAGTTAAAGGGGGATAACACCTTATAACCACTTAAAAATGATGTAAAAAACCCTAAAAAGACGTGGCTTAAGAACCTAACACACACAAGAAATCAAAGAACAACTAGGAAAGTTAAATTAGAGTTTAATAACACAAACCTTAAACCCAATATTCGAAGGAACACAAACCTAGGGTATTTAAGAAGAATATAAATGTCAAACTCCAAAAAAGAAAGGAATTGAGAGTGGTAAATCAAATTGAACACTACAAGAAGAAATATCTTTTAATAAGTTCTTTAGTTCTTAAAATAACCAAAAGAGAAAACACTTGTTTTTTATTTCACTCAAAATTATATGATATGATATTCCAGAGTATATAAGGAGGTGTCTATTTATAGTCTAAGATAATAATCTTAAAGAGATACAAATTCCTACTTCAGATAAATCCTTATTTAAGAGGAATTCCTATTTAGGGACAACTTCCAACATAGACAACAAACTCCTAATTTGGAGTGAATGCTATTACTTAGTCCTGAATAAGTACTTCAATCATATTAATAAAGGCTTAACTCTCTTTTAAACTTGAATTTGCACCACTTGAAATTTAATTGGTCTAAATGTCCTTAATCAACTCATTTAATGCCTCTTTCATCTTTTTTGGCTTTAACTCATGTTATTGGGTCTTCTGGAATGTGCAATAGACCTCTTGTATCCTTTGAAGCCTTCTTCCTATCATCTTTAAGGTTTTTATCATTCCCTCTCTCCTTGAAAGGATTTATTCTCGAATCATCAGCTTGTTTATACTTGATGATATAAAGAAAAGTCTTGATGAATTTGATCTACTTGGTATGTCTTTTGTTCAACTTTCCTTATCCTTTTAAGTGCTTCAAGGATTTATGGTCAGTATGGATGACAAACACCTTAGGCCAAAGGTAATGTTGTTATGTCTCTAAAGCTCATACCAATGTATACATCTCTTCATCATAAATAGGATAATTAAGGTTTACTCCATTAAACTTTTCATTAAAGTAGGCAACTGGGTGCCTCTCAATGATTTTATTGATTGCTTGACAGTCAACACACATCCTTTAAGTCTCATCTTTCTTGGGTACAAGTAGGACAAGAACAACATAAGGACTTATGTTTTCCCTCACATATCTTTTTGAAATAAGTTCCTCAACCTACCTTTAAAACTCCTTTGTCTCCTCAAGATTGCTCCTATATACTGGCTGATTTAAAATGGATGCACGAGGGATAAAATTAATTTGATACTAAATTCCTCTCTTAACTAGCAATCCATTTAAAATATTGTCAAAGAATACATATTCAAATTTCTACAATAGAGCAACAATAACATTAAGCAAAGAAAGACTAAATTTGTTAGTGTTAAAATAAGTCTTTTTATATAAAAGTACGATCATAGATTATTTAGCATAAAATGATCTTTTAACATTACTTTCTTTTGTATAGAAATTTTTTTGTTTTCTTTGTTCTCTTTTGTGTCCTTACATTTTCTCCTTTCTTTTTTCTTTTTTCAATCTCTCTTTTTTATTCACTTTTACTTTTAATCCTTAATTGTTCTTTATAAGTTTGTTGAGATGATAATGGTATAAGAGTGATGGGTTTTTCATTTATTACAAAGGAATATCAATTCTTGAAGCCATCATGCATAACTCGCATGTTAAATTGTCATAGCCTTCCTAATAGAATATAACCTACATACATAATTACAACATCACATAAAACTTCATTGTGGTACCTTCCGATAAAAAATGACATGAGCACTTGCTTATTTACCTTCACTTCACCATTCTTATTTAACCATTAAAGTTTATATAGCCTTGGATGCCTTATAATAGGTAAATTCAACTTTTTAACCATAGTTGTGCTAGCAATAATAATGCAACTCCCTCCATCAATAATCATACTACATGCCTTATCCTTGATAAGACACTTCATTTGAAAGATGTTATCTCATTACAACTTATTTTCTTCCTTCACTTGCACATTTAATGTTCGCTTTATAACAAGAGCTACTCCATTAACCTAATACTCCTCTTTATCACTTTCACCCTCTAAAAATGACACAGAATCATCATCTGATTCACTTGCAGTTTCAACATCCTTGTTACCTCTTAAGATCATTACACATTTATTTGGACATTGAGATGCAATGTGACCCTTACCTAAACACTTTAAATATTTAACATTTCTATTTATACTTAGTTGAGGGTCAGAATTACCTACCTCTTTACTAGAACTCATATTCTTATACTTGAATAACTCAACTTTGAATTTGTAATTAGCTTTCTTGCCTTTTTTACTCTAATTTAGCTTATAAGATGAGGTAAAACTCAAATTTTGCCCAAACCATATGAAACCTTTTATTTAAGTTGCCTTTCAACTTTCATTATTATGTGCACTATGTCTTCTAATTCTACATAGTGTTGCAATTCAACTATATTTGATATGTCTTTATTTAGCCCTTATAGAAATTGAGCCATGATTACCTCTTTATCTTCTTTAACATTTGCCCTAATCATAGTCATCTTCATCTCTTTGTGGTAGTCCTTTATACTTTTAGTGCCCTAAATGAGCCCTTGTAGCCTTTGATACAACTCCTTGTAAAAATGATTAGGGGCAAGTCTCCTCCTCTTGATAGCTTGTATCTCTTTCATGTATTGATAGACCACTTACAATTCCTTTTTTTAATCAAATCATAATCAGTAAATTTAACAACAATAAGCTTTACCTTTTTCTCCTTGAAATAGTTGTAGTAGTTAGAAACCAATTCAACCTTCTTCTCTTATTCTAAGCATGCATCAAAATCATTCTTACCTTGGAATAAGAGAATTGTCATTTTAATACTATCCAAATCATGATCATAAGTGTATTGTCTCCCAAAATCTCTCTGATTCCTTTTATTGTTGAGAGTTTTAACCATAATAGTTTGATCATCAAATTTACTATCTTCTACATCATCTTCATAGTCATAGGTATGTCTCAATTGCCTTTTTACTTTAGGAGCCTTATATTCCTCATGCCTCTTTTATAACTTTGGTATTGTATTAGCTTGCTCATCTATCCTCTTCCTCATATCATTAAATCTGATATTCATGCACTCAAATTATTGTTGCATAGTTTTGATCACAAAGGATAATCATTAGCCTTTTCATAAGCTGCACTTTTGTCTTTAGAAGTCATAGTATTACTTCTACATAAACTAATTAGGATACCTCACAGAACATTCCTTCATGTGTTTCACTCAAAAGAAAAAAAAAAAAAAAGGCGTCACACTCCCTTATGTTTACACTTTTTATGGCTTTTTCTTAATATGAACTTGCACTCTTATTTTTTACAACTTTAATTTCCCCTTTCAACTCTTTAAAGAACTAAACAAACTAAATCAAGAGAATTAATTTTGAACATAATGAGATAAACAACATGAAATTGAACAAATTAAAGAACAAAAAGTCAAAAAAAAGGAAAAAGGATATCAAGGTAAACGAATTTAATGAACTAAACTTATAAAAATCAGAATAGAGGGTTAAACTTAGAGAACAAACGTGGATAACATAATAAGAAAATAAATGATAGAATTAAAGTTAAACAAGGAAACTATATTATTATTATGACTAATATGATCAAATTGTTAACTTTTATAAATAACTTGAATTTGATATCTTCTTTCTTTTGTTTCTTTTCTTTCTTTTTCTTTTTTCTTTTTTTTTTTTCATTGCTCTTTCTTTCTTTTTTTTTTCTTTCCTTATACTTAATATAAAACAACAATAGAATATTTAGACATATCAATTGGAATTAAAATTAACACATTTTTTATAGTTATGATTTTAAACAAACAAGTAAAGACAAAAGGATTGCAAATAAACAAATTATTGCATTAGAATAGTAATGCACCTAATAAACAAACTAATAGAAATAAATAAATCAAGAGGTAGAAAATTGAAGAATGAGTTGTTTTAACTTGATTTAGAGTCAAACTTTAATACCAATTGATGTGATAAAACCCCAAAAAGATGTGGCTTCCCAATGTACACAAAGAATCAAAGAACATCCAAGAAAGCTAAATCAGACTTTAATAACACAAACCTTAGACCTAACATTCAAAGGAACACAAACCTAGGGGATTTAATAAGGATATAAACGTCACACTCTAGAAAAGAAAGGAATTGAGAGTGATAAATTGAGTTGAACGTCACAAGAATTAGTACCTCTTGATAAATTCTTTAGTTCTTAAAAAACTTAGGGAGAAAACCCTTACTTTTTATTTTACTCAAAATTGTCTGATGTGATGTTCTAGAGTATATAATAAGGTATCTATTGATAGGCTAAGATAATAATCCTAAAAAGGCACAAATTCCTATTTCAGATAAATTCTTATTTAAGAGAAATTCCTATTTAGGGACAAATTCCAACAAAGATAACATACTCATAATTTGGAGTGAATGCTATTACTGAATTCTGACCCATTAGGTACTTCAATCAATTAATAAGGATTGGACTTTCTTTCAAGTTTAAATTTGCACCATTTGAAATTTGGTTGACTTGAATGTCTTTAACCAATCCATTTAATGCCTCTTTCATCTTTTTGGCTCTAACTTATGCTATTGGGTCTTCTAGAATGTACAATAGACCTATTGCATCCTTAAAAACTTCTTATCTATCATCTCTAAGGTTCTCATTAAGAGACATTACCATTGTATCCTTACGAGAGACATATGACTTAAAAGACTTAACAACACACTCTATGTTGGCATAAGAATTTGAGATTAGACAATGAGTCATAGTTCTTTTCATATGAACCATGTAAGAAACTAAATGAACATTACAAAAGAAGAAATGTACAATCCCACAAAAAGACACCAAATAATAATTTAAAGGCATTAGCACATTTCCAAGACAACCATCAGTGGATAAGTAATACTTTTAAGAAAGCAATCAACCAACTACACAATTATTTGAATTTTCAACTATGAGATCCCCTGAGACATACCTAAGTGATAGTGCATAGGCCTTTTTTAAAGGGAAAAGTAATGAAGAAGCCTACAACGGATTCCTATGACAAACCCAAAAAACTATATTAATGGGTTAATGCAACCCCCTTGGGCCTATAAGAGCTTGAAAGCCTGACCCTCAACATTTATTAGAGCCAATAGGTTGTGGACCCCCTTGGGTCCACATTTGTTACATCAACATTAAAGCCTACTCATGCAAAGATAAGTAGGTCAAATCTGCCCCTACTTAAGGGAACAATTCTTTCTTTCTTTACATATTTAAAAACTTTAGTGCTTTTATTGACATGATTATTAGAGTGCTAATGTTAGAATCTATTTCTACCCTTAGCCATGTGTTTTTCTGTAAGACATAACCTATGCTCGACAACTAGACTCTTGATTTGACCAACTATTTCTTGGTCCTCCCACATATTCTCTTTAGTAAGCATATTTCATTAACACTTATACCTGCCAACTACTCACATTTTGATCTATTTTGGAATGCATGCATATTTTTGAATTTCATTTGAATTTAAGTTCAATCTCCTAATTTCTCTTTTATTTCTTTTTTGATGATTATCATTATAAAATTGTTCCGAAGAGATGTCACCATTTTTGAATCTCGCTTGAAGAGGATACGACTCGGTGTAGTTATATATATATATGATTGATTATTTCTATTTTGTCATATTATAATGAATCATCTTTCACTTATGCATGTTGTCACGGACTTGGCTTTGTTCTCCCAACGACCCATGCGGCTTTAGCAATTCACCTAACTCGAATGCTAGTTTAGCTTGCTACCAGAGCTAGAATATTGCTAGTGGAAGATATAAAGATGCACACAAAGTAGATAAGCGATATAAAGAACTTGGAGATTACTATTTGGATTTCTTACAAATGAATTCCCCAAGGCTATATATAGACATCCACCCTCTCAACAGAAGGTTAGGATCTATTTGATCTAATGACACTATTTTCTTTCTAGAGTATTCTACCTAACTCTATATCTTCTAAGAAGATAAGTGTGTTATCTAACTTTATATCTTCCTAAAAGATAAGGGTGTTATCTACAAGATTCTAGAGACTTCCACATAGTTCTAGAATTAAGGAGTGGTGGCTGGAACAAGCCTCTTCAATGGGCAGAATCATGCGGCACATGACATTCTCCCCCACTCAATCTGGCGACGCCTTTGTTGCATCCCTCTTATATGCCTCGATCACATCAATGTTATTCCACAAGGTAAGCTCATGTTCCTAACTTGCTTTGCTGTCCAGTAACCCTTTCTATTTAACAAAGTACTCGATATAACTTGGATGGGTGCCTCTCCTTGGAATGATGTGATGTGCCAATATGTCTTCCACATCACGATCTGGCATGGTTGTTATGGCAGTAGGTGTTCTCTTTGATTCGCCCCTGCTCGGCTCCTCCTTATCAAAATGGTAAGGTTTTAACAAGCTTACGTGGAATGTTGGATGCATCTCGAGGTGTGATGATAAAGTTAATCGGTAAGTTAGCTTGCCAATCCTCTCCTCTATTGGGAAGGGTCCCTCGTAACGCCTTACTAGACCCTTATGCACCTTAGTAAACCTTCAGGTTTAATGGGAAAGGAGTTTCACCATCGCCAAATCTCCTTCCTCAAACTCCAAGTGTCTCCTCTTAGTATCAGCCCATTTCTTCATTCTTTTAGCTGCCTTGACTAAGTGTATCTGTGCCATGTTAGACTTTTCATGCCAACCCTTGGCAAACTTGAATGCAGCAAGACTAGGCCCTTTGTAGCCAACCGCCAAAGTGTGTGGAGCCATTGGTTGTAGTCCCGTAGCAACCTTGAACGGACTAGCCCCCGTTGACTCACCTTTTTGTAGATTGTATGAGAATTGGGCTATGTCAAGCAACCTAGTCCAATCACTCTGGTTAGCACTTATGTAATGCCTTAAGAACAGCTCCAATAAGGCATTAACCCTCTCTGTTTAGCCGTCAGTTTAGGGATGAAAGCTTGTAGAGAAGTTGAGTTCAGATCCCATCAACTTAAATAGCTTCAACCAAAATCTTCCGATGAAGCGAGTATTTCACCAAAATCTCCCCTGACAATTGTCTTCGGGATGCCTCAGTATTTCACCACATACTTGACAAATAAGCGTGCTACATCTTCAGCTGTAAACTTTAAGGGTACAGGGACGAACACACCGCACTTGCTGAATCGGTTTACCACTACCATGATGTTGGCACATCCATCCGACTTTGGTTGACACATGATGAAATCCATCGAAACACTCTCCCGTGGTCTCTCCAAAATAGGTAGGGGCTTCAGTAATCCCAACTATTGGTGTTGCTCCACCTTGTCTTGTTGGCATACTAGACACGTCTTTACATAGAGCTCAATGTCATCTCGCATTTATGGCCAATAATATGCTTGCTCTACAAGTGCCATCATATGACGTATCCCCAGATGTCCTGCCCATTTTGAGTCATTGCATTCCTTAATAATCACCTTCCTTAATCCTTGCCACTTTAGCACATAAACTTTATTGCCTTTGATAGTGAGTAATCCATCTTCAAGCCAAAACTGGTGTGTCTTCCTCCTACTTGCCAATTCCTTCAAACTCTTAGCTTGTGGATCATACTCCAATCCCTCCTTTACTTGCTATACCAAAGGGAAGCTTGGACTTGTGATGGCAGCTAGTTCGGCCTTCTTATTTAGTGCGTCAGCCACCAAATTGACCTTGTTCGGCTTGTATTCCATCACAAAGTCGAATTCTACCAAAAAAGCTTGCCACCTCACTTGCTTTGGTGTTAACTTCTTTTGATTGAGGAAGTAACTTGTGGCAACATTGTCCATTTTTACAACGAACTTGGACCTCAACAAATAATGCCTCCAAGTCTACAGGTAATGCACCACTACAGTCATCTCCTTCTCTTGGACTATATAGCGGCGCTCGATTTCGTTTAACTTGCAATTTTCATAGGTAATTGGATGTCCCTCCTACATTAAAACACCACTGATTGCAAAATTCGAAGTATCGGTATATACCTCATATGGTTTAGTGTGGTCGGGAAGAGCCAACACTAGCTCATCAGCTACTGCTTGCTTAAGCACTTCAAATGCTCCTTGGCATCTAGCATCCTAACTCCATGTTTGATTCTTCTTCAACAAATCAGTGAATGAAGTTGTAATAGAGGAGTAGCCCTTTATAAATCTTCGGTAGTAATTGATGAGGCGTAAAAAAGATCGTAACTCAGTCACCTTTTTCGGTGGCTCCCAGTTATGGATAGCTTGCACCTTGGATTTGTCCAACCATAGTTTGCCTCCGCCAATAATGTGCCCTAAGAATGTGACATCTCGTTAAGCAAAGGCACATTTCTCTCTCTTCACATACAACTCATGTTCTTTTAGCACTTGGAAAACTTGTCGTAGATGTTCAATATGCTCGTCCAATGTCTTATTATAAACAACGATATCATCCAAATACACTATGACAAATTTATCCAAAAACAACTCAAATACTCGATTCATTAATGTGCAAAATATGGCAAGGGCGTTAATGAGTCCATAGGGCATAACTAAGAACTTAAAGGAGCCATACCTCATAACACAAGCGGTATTTGGCTCATCTCCTTCTGCAATCCTCACTTGATAATATCTCGATCTTAAGTTCAACTTCATGAATCGCCGCACTTCACCTAACTAATTGAACAAATTAGTTATCAATGGAATGAGATATTTATTCTTCACAGTTATTTTGTTGAGTACTTGATAATTGATGCACAACCGAAGTGACCCATCATGCTTCTTTTGGAAAAGCACGGGTGCATCGTATGGAGCCTTTGACGATTGAATATTACTCGTATCCAACAGCTCCTTTAGTTGCCTTCTGAGTTCCTTTAACTCGGGGGGTGCCATTCGGTAAGGCACCACAGCAGGGGGTCTTTCACTAGGGACCAACTCTATCATGTGGTCCACCTCACGTTTAAGTGGGAGCTTCTTAGGCAATTTGGGAGGCACCACATCCTTAAACTCCTCCAAGATGTGAGAGACTTCCTTAGGTAGGACATTTGATGAGGAAGTATCCTTTTCATCCTTCAGGGATACAAGGAAGGTGGGTTACAACTTCTTTACACCTTTAGACAGCTATATGGACGAGATTTGCTTGGATGAAATATTAGTCTCCCTAACCAAAGGCACTATGCATGTATTGCCTTCCTCCAAGACGCACATTGTGTTAGCAAAAGGAATAGGCATGGCCTTAACACGGTCCATAAACTCCATACCAAGCACAATTGGATAATCATCCATAGGTACAATAGAAAAGTCTACAAAGCCACACCATTCTCCCATACGTACCTCTACACTATGAGCAATGCCAAAAATCGACTTTGGCTCTGAATTTATTGCCTTGAGCCATCCTCACTCCTTGTTGTATTTGATGCCCAACCGCCTTATTTCCTCTTCTTGAAGGAAGTTATTAGAAGCTCTAGTATCCATTAAGGCTTTAACCACTTGGTTACTCACCTTTGCTTCCACATATAATCGTCCTCTCTTCTCAGTTTTAGGCACTTCGACTTTGGCTTTGATGGCATTGAGGATTTGTAAGGATCTCCTCCTTTTCTCTTCTCATTGCTGCTGTTCCTCCCTTTCTTCAGCTATGGCAAAAAGTTTGGCTTTCTTCTAGCAATCCTTAACCTTGTGCGGTCCATCGCAAAAGTAGCATATGAGAGGAGGCCTGTCATTGCTTTGACCCTCCTTAGTGTTCTTTCCTTCCTTAAGACCGTTAAACCTGTGAAAACGTCCTTTGTTTGAGAAACTATCTCCCCCACTCTTTCCCTTACCAACCCTGTCCTTATAAGACTTGGGTTTTTTGAACTTCTTGAATTCTATTAGTGATTCGGCAACAGAAATAGCGGTGGCGAGATCTTGAACACCATGTCTTTGGATCTCCAACTTTGCCTAATTTTGCAAGCTATCTTTAAATGCAAAGAATGCTTCCTTGTCGGGGTAATTTGAAATTTCCAGCAACACTTCAGAGAATTTCTTCACGTACTCTCGTATGCTTCCTTTTTGTTGAAGACACCTTAACTTTGTTCTTACCTCCTCCTTGGCATTCTCTAAATAGAATTGCCGCTTAAGTTCTTTCTTGAACTTGTCCCACGTGTTGATGATGCAAGTACCCCTTTCAATATCGCTGCACCTCCTTCTCCACCATACCATTGCGATGTCTATGAGGTATAAAGTAGCACTATCAATCTTTTTGGCATCCTTCGTGACACCAAGTGCCTTAAAATATTGTTCCAAGCTCCATAAGAAATTATCAACCTCTTTCGTATTCCTCAACCCATTATACGCCTTGGGTCTTGGAACATCCACCTTTGGAGAAGCTGCAACTACCATTGGCAAGACGATGCTTCCACTTTGAGCAATTGCCTTTTTGCAAAGGATTAGCTCATCCTTGGTCTCCTTCAACTCATTGAAGACTCATTCAAGCTCTTCCTTCAATGGCCCAACCTCAAAATGGAGGGCCTCTTCCAAGTTCTTCACTTAGTCTAGACACCTTGATAGGGCTTGGTTTAAGGCACCTTGCATCTCCTCACAAAACTCTTCACTCTCCCTCTCGAGCTTGTCGATGCGCTGGTCTGCTACCTCAAACTTCTCCTGCCTATCAGCCACGACAAGTTCAACTTTCGCGAGCCTTGAATTGGTGTCTTCTAAGACATCCCTCGACCTTGATCTCTCCCTCTTTAGTTGCTTTTTCGGCTTTCTCAACCACGTTGGTAATCTCACTGTGTGGACCAAACATCCTTATCAACAAAGTGTGCTTGCTGGTTACAAAAACGAGACTCTGATACCACTTGTCATAGACTTGGCCTTGTTCTCCCAACAACCCGTGCGACACTAGCAATTCACCTAACTCGAATGCTAGTTCAGCTTGCTGCAAAAGCTAAAATATTGCTAGCAGAAGATAAAAAAATGTATACAAAGTAGATAAGCGATATGGAGAACTTGGAGAATACTATATTATTTGGATTTTTAACAAATAAATTCCCTAAGATTATATATAGACATTCACCCCTCAACAGATGGTTAGGATTTATTTGATCTAATGGTCACTATTCTCTTTCTAGAGTATTCTACCTAACTTTACATCTTTCAAGAAAATAAGTGTGTTATCTAATTTTACGTCTTGCTAGAGGATAAGGGTGTTATCTACAAGATTCTAGAGACTTACACATAGTTATGGAATTAAGGAATGGTGGCTGAAACAAACGTCTTTAATGAGCAAAATCACGTGGCATGTAACAACACCTTTTTGGAAGTTTAAATTGATGGCCATCCTAGATCGATTCGTAAGAAAAGCGTGGGGTATTGATATTAGCCACCTTATACCCTAGTTCATGGACTGGATTTTTAGTTCATTAAACTGGTCTTAAAAAAAAAATTATATTAATGGGATTATTGATTGGAGTCATACTTTCTAAGAAGCGTTTCTCTCTACATAACCGATTTTCTTTATTTTTCTCAAATAAAGTGACGGTCAATTTCTTTGGAAACGAAGAGTTCAATATTCTTGTATCGCTTAAAAAGGGTTTTCGTGATGCCTTCCTCTCTCGCAACCCAAGATGCCAAGCACGCACCAGGCACGCAAGAATGGGAAAAAAACAAAAGCAAAAAAAAAATTGTTTACCAGATGGCCACAATCGGTTTGGAAAGTCGGCAATTTCACTCGATCACATTAAAAAGTTACCATTGCAAAATATCAAAATACGGGCAACTAATATTTAAAATAAAAGAAAACCTCATTTACAGCAAAAATTAAAAAAAAAAAGTTAAAAAAAAAAAAGAGTATGGTTGTAAGTAAATTTTAGTGGGTGGGGGGGGGCATAAAAGCCAAGAGCCGTGCACAGAGAAGTGGCAAACGGAATTATGGAAGTACCGAGTAACGGCAGCCCAATCCAAAACTCGTCAGATTGCGAGGTGCCGCGGTAGTTGGGCGTGTTTTTGTGAGGTAATTAATGGTTAAAATACGTTTCATCGACTGACACCAATTTTCTTTTCTTTTCTTTTCTTGTTATTATCACTCTTATTATTATTAGAATATAAAAACACTTTTCGAAGCTTTCATTTCTTTCAACGAGTGGCAATTCTAGAACTCGAGCGAGCTCCCTCTCTCTCTCTCTCTCTCTCTCCCCGTGTCTTTTACTCCGTGCGTTTCAGGCTACAGACAGCAAATCAGAGCTAGAATAATAGAGGAGGAGGGGGGGGAATCCAAGACCTACCGAAACTTTGATAGATAGACCCGATTGACCTTATCTGGACCCCTCAGATCCGACGACCTACGACGTCATGCCTTCCGCCACCGTCTCGTCTTCCTCTCTCTTCCCTTTCGTTACCGTTCTCCTCCTCCTTTCTGCCGCCGCGCTCGCCTCCGAGTCGGATCACAGGGTAATTGATGCTCTTGGCTTGTCCTACTAAAGTCGTTACTCGTTAGATCTCGTTGTTGTTGTTGTTGTTGTTGTTGGTTTTTTTTTTTTTCCCATCAATTTTAGCTGCCCTGTTTGACTCGGATCTGCGAGTTAGTTCCTGAATTTTGTTACATGCTAAGGCAACTGAAGCGTGTCTCCGTTTCATTGTTCAACAATTAGGGTTTTTTTTTTTTTTTTTTTAGGACACTTCATCATTTCTCCGTCGTGTAATGTCTACGGAATTAGCGATTGGGATTTAGATCTCTGGTGTGTGTGTGTGTGTGTTTGTGTGTATTGGTTCTGCGTTTCCTTTGCGTGTCTATATGCTAGTAACAAATAGATATTGTTTTTTTTTTTTTTTTTTGACTATCTGCCTTCCCTCCTAGCGGTGAAAGAACTATCTTTACAAAAGGGCACGGTGTAGTTTTATGTGCTGTCCCTTTTGTGTTCAGTTGCTAGTTGGATCTGATTATGACCTGTTCTATGTTGATGCAAGTATCTATTTTTCAGCATTTGTTGGACATTTTACATTGGGGAACAATCTTGTCCTTTCGAGTATTTCTTGCTAACATGTTCAGGTTTAGTCGCGCAGTTTAGCATCTAAAAACTTCTTCTTCTTCTACCCCCCCTTTTTTTTTCTTTGTTATATTGTTTTTTATGAGCTAATTATGACATCTCACTTCTATATGTTGTATGGTTTCTTCCCTAGTCATTATTGAGGGGGCCTTTGCTGCATTAGTTGACCATGTTGTCATCAGGATGTCATATGCCCCTTGTACGGCTCAAAAATGTGGATGCTACTCTCCACTTCTCTCCATTTTTTCATGTTCAAGATACTAAAGTTCTAAGTAAAGGTCTGTTCAGACAGTCGAAAGTTGTTGGTGCATTGTCCTGGCATGGTGAGATCCTGTTTGCTCGCCAGTGGGCATTTATCTTATGCCCAAGCATTAGGTTTACCATTTACATTTGCACCAAACAATGGATCCAAGCTCTGATTCAAAATCTTGTGTACCGCTTAGCCAAAAGGTAGCTTACCCATTGTTGAAATGTGACTGAGGATCATAATACTGGTGAATGACATGTGCAAATTCTTGTAGCTAAGCATATTTGGAAAGGATTTAAGTCCTATGGATTATTTACATTTTGCTAACTAGGTCATGATCTTGCCAAAGAACTATGCCATCTAGAGCAAATCATGTCAGAAAGAAGTGGGATCAGTTGTAGTCTGTAGGCTATGAGAAGAACTGATCTTCTTGTTGTATGATTAGACCACACATGATATTCTCTATTCTAGTAAGGTCAAGCAAATTACGGTTTTATGTGAATTTGTATCATTTTTCACTTTTGCTAATCTTTTCTGCAAAATTAAATGCATTCCTTGCACATGTTAGCATCTACATCTGATATATTGAAGTGTGTGGGTGTATATCTATTATATCTCAAATGGAATATATAATTTCTTGGATTTTTTACCAGTTGGAATTGTTCTAGATGCTTCTTATGACACCCAGTTTATTTTTTCCATAAGGTATTAATATTCTGCTGTGCCTTATGTAATTCTTTTTTCTTTTCTCTTTTCCTGTTCAATCTTGTTTTAGTATCAGCGAGATGAAAATGTTACCTTATGGGTGAATAAGGTTGGTCCTTACAATAATCCACAAGAAACGTATAATTATTACAGCCTTCCATTTTGCCACCCTGATGGCAATCCTGCGCACAAGTGGGGTGGTCTTGGTGAGGTCCTTGGTGGAAATGAGCTTATTGATAGCCTGATTGACATAAAATTCCAGAGTATGTAACACTCTATTGTAGTATTTCTAACCTCTTTTTTCATCATTAAAAATTTATTGTTCTCGCCACTTGGTTCTATTTCCTTTTTCTGGTTTATCTTATGTTTAAATGATTTTGCATTTAACAGAGGATGTGGACAGAGGCACTATTTGTCAGCTTGATCTTGATGAAGGCAGGGTCAAACAATTCAAGGATGCAATCGAGAACAATTATCAGTTTGAATTCTTCATAGGTATGCCCTGCATTGTACTCATGATAAAATGTGGAGTTGCAATAAGTGGCGTGACATTGTGAAACAAGGTCTTGGACATACAGGCTTTAGTAATATGGTTTAATGTGCATGAAGCATCTTTTCAATAATGCATTGGTAAAACAACCTTCTGCAGTGGAGGTCAATGCAGCCACTGCTGCTGTTGTTGAAGACTTGCACACCAGTAATTATGTTTGTGACATTGATAATGAGGATGATTATGGTCCTCTTGCTTTTATTGTGCTAGAACTCCTTAATGTGACTACAAATTACTTTACTTTACATTTCCATAATAAAAAATTCTTCATGTGTCTGGATGTTACACAGCAACATATTGAAAACATATCATCACTTCCTCAAAATGGCCTAGACTTCACGGTTATTCTTCATGTGATACTAAAAAGATGAGGGCATATTGGAACCTATTGCATGCTTAGTTGTGGGGTCTAAATTTCAGTACTTTATCTTATTCTGTATATGTTAAGAGTTTATGGTCCATTTTCTGGTGAAGGACTTACTCTTTACTCTTTTGGCCTCCTATTTCATGCTTCATCATTTGCGTTCTGATTGCAAGTTCAGATGACCTGCCACTATCGGGTATGTCTTTGCCAAACTCTTCATTTGATTTCTGTTCTCTTCTTCTTGCACAGATGCACATGTGCATACAAGCATGGGTTAGGCATATGTTGTTAAACATGTATCCTCATTGTTATTTCAGGCTTTGTTGGTAAGGTGCATCCTGATAAGAACAGCATTAGTGGCAAGCATGTGCTCTACACCCACAAGAGTATAACTGTTAGATATAACAAGGATCAGGTTTGTGGTTCCTCTGCACTCATTTGACTTCAGTTATTGGTATGGGCCTTCATTATTTATCGTGGAACTTCTATTCTTGCAGATTATTCATGTCAATCTCAGTCAAGGGAGCCCAAAGCCCTTAGAAGCTGCAAGAGCACTGGACTTGACATATTCTGTGAAGTGGACTCCCACTAATATCACTTTTGCACGCCGCTTTGATGTCTATTTGGACTACCCTTTTTTTGAGCACCAGGTAAAATGTAATGATGATATATTTTATAAAACAAATATCAAGCAATCTCATTTCTGTGTCCTGTTTTGCAGTTGCCTCACAAATTTTGTTGATAAGGTTTCATTATTGGGTGTAATTTTCTTTTATTCCCCTCCTAGCCGTGACCATCTTGAAACATGCAGATCCATTGGTTCTCAATTTTCAATTCATTCATGATGGTCATCTTTCTTACTGGCTTGGTGTCAATGATATTGATGCGAACTCTTAGAAATGACTATGCCAAATATGCACGGGAGGATGATGATCTAGACTCTCTGGTGAGGCCTCTCTTGATCTCTGACTTTCATAAGCATTGCATTGTTGAGATTTATTTTGTTATTTGCTTGAGGATCCTTTGATTGTTTTCAAATAGTGACTTCCATTATATTCTCATTGCCAAAATTTTCTTAAAAAAAAAAAAAAAAGGAAATAAAGTGGTATCTTGATTATTCCAGATTTTATTGTTGTCAACATCTGGTTTTTGTTTTGCCTTTTTTCTCTTTTTTTAATCTCAGGAAAGAGATGTCAGTGAAGAGTCTGGTTGGAAACTTGTCCACGGGGATGTGTTCCGGCCACCTCGCTATTTGGTCCTTATTTCAGCTGTTGTTGGGACAGGTGCTCAGCTGGCATTGCTTGTGCTTCTTGTCATCTTATTGGCAATTGTCGGAACATTATATGTGGGGTATGTTTATATGTAACTTGGGCATCCCTCCTCCTATTTTCTTGATTAATTGTGGATGGTTTGTGGGTTAATCAGAGTTGAGACTTATATTAGGCCTTATTTCTGCTTTTTGAACTCATATTTTTTAATCTAGTTGATGGCTATTAGTGGTGGTCTTTCTTTTTGATTTTTGATTGTTCTTGCTACTGTTGTGCTCCAGGAGAGGAGCGATTGTGACAACTTTTATAGTATGTTATGCTCTCACATCATTCATTTCTGGTTACGTTAGTGGAGGGATGTATTCCCGCAATGGGGGTATGTATATTCTTCATTAATTGGCTGATTTACTGATACTTTGTGTAGTTATCACTTATTTGCAGTTCATTTATGTTGCCAGGTAAAAATTGGATAAAGTCAATGATCCTCACAGCTTCTCTGTTTCCATTTATGTGTTTCGGGATTGGGTTCATCTTGAATACAATTGCTATTTTTTATGGTTCACTGGCGGCAATTCCATTGGGCACCATGCTGGTGGTTTTTGTAATCTGGGCCTTTATTTCTTTCCCTCTAGCACTTCTTGGTACAGTTGTTGGAAGAAACTGGAGTGGTGCTCCCAACAATCCTTGTCGTGTGAAGACCATTCCTCGTCCAATACCTGAGAAAAAATGGTACCTAACACCTTCTGTAGTCTCCATGATGGGAGGACTTCTACCCTTCGGCAGCATATTCATTGAGATGTATTTTGTCTTCACATCCTTCTGGAATTACAAGGTCAACTTTGCAGTTTTTGTTTTTTCATTTTTAATTGTCTTTTTTGTGCTCATGGTGCAACTAAAAGTACTGGGCAGGCTTGCAGTGCAGATCACCAAATCCTCTCTTGTTGGCCAAATTTTGGTGTCTGATATCAGGCATATTCAAATGTTCAATGCCTGTGTCCAAAATAGATGATAGAAATTAAGTTATTGGTCTGCTTTAGGTTAATTATGGAACCTCATATAAAAATATTATCAAAGACATCAAACTACTGAGGAATAGGGAATTTATTATCTGGTCAACTTTTCCTCTCTTTGTGTAGAATAAACCATCTTTCAAAATCATAAGGTACCAGAAGGTTTAGATGGATTTTGAACTTGGTTGATTTTATTCTGTGGGTTAACTTCTCCCACTTTATGTAAAAACTATTTTGCATTGGTTTTTATTTTAAGACAAAGCTCTATTAAGGAATGCACAAACCAACTGTTGCTAAAAACTTAGTACTTGTAGTTTGGTTGGTGTCTGAAAGTTAATAGTGCCTTTGTGCTGCAGCTGGGTAAATAGGGTTTGATTTATTGATTGACCCTGCTTCTCATGGCACCTAACAGGTCTACTACGTCTATGGCTTTATGCTGCTTGTGTTCCTGATTCTGATCATTGTGACTGTTTGTGTGACCATTGTGGGAACATATTTCTTACTCAACGCCGAGAACTATCACTGGCAGTGGACATCATTTTTCTCAGCTGCCTCAACTGCTGTTTATGTTTACTTTTACTCCATATACTACTACTACGTGAAGACTAAGATGACGGGCTTCTTCCAGACCAGCTTCTACTTTGGATACACTTTGATGTTTTGCCTTGGACTAGGAATTCTATGTGGTGGGTTAAATTATTCTGTAGTCTGTCATTTTGATGACTTTTTTTCCTACATTATACTGTCCTTATTCTTGAATCTTACTTTTTCCTCAGTAAATTTGATCATCTTATATTTCATGGAGGGTAAATAATCTCAGGGATTTAGTTGATGAACAGTAATTTAGCCATTGAAATTTGTGAGAGGAAAATAAAGAATCTTTTATTTACCTTTTCTACCCTGGCATGTAGTATCAATAGCCCGTAAGCTTAATTGCATTGTTAGTAATTTGCCACTGCGCACTAGGTTCAGATTCAGGGCTTCTTTTTGCATTTTGCAGTCTGGATGCAAATTTGAGAACGTTCTCTTGTATGTGCAGGAGCCGTAGGCTATCTAGGCTCTAATTTGTTCGTGAGGAGGATCTACAGAAACATCAAATGTGATTAGAACCGTGACGTGGGGGCAAAATTGGACTTGGCAGGGGCTTCTCTGAGCAATTTCTGATTGTTGGCAGATGAATCACACGGTAGAGGGAGCATATGGTTGTGCACAGGATGGTTGCTGCAGAAGAGTCACAGGGTTTGAGGATTTGGGGTTGTATTCCTTGTTCTCTGGATCAGGGAAGGCCCACGAGATTTTTTCAGATGTGAAGCCCATAAATTAGAAATCAGAGATTGTTTTTGTAATCGGTGAAGCTTAGCAAATGTGCCAGACGTGTTTTGTTTTTCCTGTATTTTGTTTTTTTGGGAAATAGGTGCTCCATTCGAGAATTAATGCCTGGTCGCCCCTTGAACTTATTTTGCCATTTGCAGGACTTGTGGAGACTGAACTTATTATCTTTTATTTGGGGGGGGGGGGGCATAGGCTTCGAGGAAACTAAATTTTGCTCGAGAATTATGTGCATCTGTAATGCTTGTTGGCCCTGCGGTTCTCGGGGGGCTTCTCAAATATTAATTGGTGGCTGCGTTCTTCGTTGATTGATTCCTTCGCCAAATGCGAAGCTCACTCGCGAGAAATACTCGACAGCCCCTCCGCAGGATCTCAAGTGTGTGTCCGTGGCTGCGTTCTGCACTTCGAATTTCTGGGTGGTCAGAAGATGCCCGACGCTCTTGTCTTGTCACAAAAGTTGCGAAAACGCAACTCGCTAGTCAAGACTGCCTCTTAGGCACTCGGCGGGCACAAAAAAGGGGGCCGTGAGGGGTCTGGCGGGAAGCAGAATGGATTGCGACGAGGGATACGATGAAAACCCCTCCAAATCCTCCCGGCCGAAGAGGCGGCGTCATTGGGACTCGGGCACGGCGAGTAAATTAGCGAGTAAAATTCCATTTAGTTCGATGTGCGATTTAAACCGAGTCGCGCACAAGCCCTGCAAAGAGAATTGCACGTCATTGTCACAGAGAGTAGGCTCTCTCAATTGAGGGATTTTCGTAAAGCTTAGGAATCGAAATCGGAAAGAAATTTTAGGATAAGTTTTGTTGGGGGGGGGGGGGGAAAGTCACAAAAACCCGTATGGGGTGGGAATAATAACACGTGTTATATACCACGGTAACAATATTCTGTGAACGCGTCCGCGGCCGTGAATTTGTCACGTACGGATAGATACGGAGAATCCAACGGTTGTGCGGGCGTTTCCAGGGCAGACGACTTGGCAACCAAATCGGAAGCGTAATTACTACGTACTAAAACCCTGAAGCCTTCCAGCTTCTCGCTCGCTCGCTCGCTAGCTGTCTGCGCCGCGAACGGCGAACCTCTGCGTCTCTCTTTCGTTTACTTTCTTCACAATAACTCGTCGATTTTTGCAACTGAGAATTTTGAGGAAAAAGGAAACAAGGAAAGAGAATGGGGAGGAAAAGAAAACAAAAGGTGGTGTTGCCGCCGGCACTGCCGACGGAGATGGCAGAGGACGAAATTGAGGTCTCGGACGAGGACTTGCAGTTCGTTCAAGAGAACCGGGATTATGCTGGCTTCGTTTCTTCCTTGGACACCCATTCCATCACCGAGTATTAACCCCCCCTCTCCCTCTCCGTGTTATTCTGATATGTGAGGCATTGATTTTGGTGGATGCGTTCATTGTAATTTTGTGTTTAGGCACGTCTCTCGCGTGGCTGGTCTGGAAGAAGATGCTCTGGAGGCTTCGTATGAGAAGCGCCTAGGGAAGAAGTCACGTCAGAATGAAGAAGAAGAAGAAAATGGACAGCTTCAAGTTGATCCCGTTGACGCTCTTCCCGTCAAGACTTTGGATGGTCGCCTCTTCTATCGCACTCGTAAATCTCATCTCTCTCTCTCTCTCTCTCTCTCTCTCTCTCTGCTTTTTTTTTTTTTTTTTTTTTATGTTGCCCCTGAAAGAATTAAGAGATTCTGAGATTGTATGCTGGGTTATTGCTGGTTTGTTTGCGTAATGATACAGTGAAAGAATCCGAAAACCGTCAAGATGAAGATGGAACTGCTGACGATGAGAAGGATTCTGGTGCTGATAAAAGTATAGTGAGGTTGACAAAACCAGAGAGGAGGGCTAAGTTGAAACGGAGTAAGAAAGAGGCAAAGAAACTGAAGGAGTTGGGTGAAACGGATGAAGTGGAAAAAACCCCGCAAGCAGCTGTGCTGGTACTATTTCATTTTTAAATTTCTTACTTGAGAAGTTGCAATGTTTGCTTTTGCCATTGTCTCTGGCTACATATATGTTTTATGCAAATATACTACTCTTATTTATGTGCATATTTTTGACACGCTTCCAGAAGGATTGTTTTTCCATTGCGGTTTGAAGCTGTTACTTTGTTTGTTGCTATTCAGTAACCTAAAATAAAATGATGTGTTGACAAGTTGCCGTTCTGCTTCTGCTATACCCAACTAGTGCTTTTCCACAGTTTATTTTGGTCTGTGAATTATATCGTAGTTGAGTTATTGCTTCGATGTCATAAGTGATGTCTACCATGCTCTTAAAATGCTAAAAGATCCCATGGTTATTATTGGTAGTCTGTTAAACATTGGAGCCAGAAATGTTCATCATATGCCCAGAAATGCTCCGATTAAGAGGGGGGCTAAATCCAAGCTTATGGTGAGACAAGAGGGAGAGGGCTACCCAAGCTGACTTAAGATTCTTTGGTTAGAAAGGATCTAGAACAATTGTTCCTTGCATGAAACTCATTTTGTAATACAACTAGACGCAACCACGGTTCTGGTTTGAATCGAAATCGAACCAGTTTGGAATTGGAACTGAGTTGGTTTCAGTTTGAATTGAAACTGTGGGGAGGATTGGTCTGGTTAAGGTTTGCCGTCTAGGAACTGTGAATTGCCAATTTAACTGATACCTTTAAAAAAATAAAAATAAAAAATAAAAAGCTCAATCAATGGTCAAGATTATCTTTGATATAATGGTTTACATGAATTTTGTCCATTAAAAAGTTAAGATAATTCAAATTTTTAGAAAACGGAGGACTGAACAAGACCAAATTGGCTCAAACTGGACGATTTTGAATCAGACTGAACCGAAATTGAACTGAAACCTAGAATTGAACTAGAACTGGCAGTTCAAACTGAGCCTTAACCAAACAACCAACTTGCAGTTTGGTTAAGGTTCCACTTAACATTTGAATCGGAGCCGGTGGTTTGGAACTGAAACTGGAACTGAACCAAACCGAACTGGGGTGATGCCTAAATACAACATAATGGTGAGACAAGATTCATGTAGCCAAAACCAAGTAAATTTGAGATAAAGGTTTTGTTGTTGTTGTTAAGCATTTGAACTATCATGATGCCAACATCTAATGTTCTAAATTACACTTCTTGGCTCTATTTCTTTTTGGACATAGCCCAGATTCTATGATTCTGGAACTTTGTGCATCTCCTAATATTGTATTCTTTAATTAGGATGAGGTGAAAGAAGAACTGTCAGTTGAGGAGGCATTTGAAAGTAAGAAGTATAAACTTGCAGAGCTGGGAATGTCATTACTGGAAGATCCAGAGTCCAACATAAAGTTACTTAAAGAGTTGTTACAATTTTGTAAAGATGGGGATCCCACTATTGTCAAACTTGGACTTTTATCCCTGTTGGCTGTTTTCAAGGACATTATCCCAGGGTTGGAAATTATGCATTTCCTGTTGTGTTCTTTAGTTTAATCTCGATCAATATTTTTCAGTAGTCTGCTTGTATGGCAAATGTAATATCTTACTGATAATTCTAGTGTGTATAACAGCTACCGGATTAGGCTTCCAACGGACAAGGAGCTAGAAATGAAAGTTTCTAACGAAGTTAAAAAGATGCGGTACTATGAATCGACCCTGCTGTCAGTATACAAGGTTTGACTTGGTACTTATTACTGTTATTTTGAAAGTTTGAATGCATTGAAATCTCTAAATGGTATCTAATTTCACTTTACCTTTTGAATCCTAAAACTGAAGAGTTAAAAGGGAAACTTTTCAATAGTTCTTGGTGTAAAATGAGTGAAATTGTATCCTGTTTCCTTTTCTTCTTCATGATCAATCATGAAATATGAAAATTGGCTATCCTCTCTCTCTCTGTGCCTTGGTTTTTTTGGGCAGAAGGTTTAGTAGCTTTGGGTATTATTTTCACTGTATATTTTGCAATACATGATTGTGGCAGGCAGTAAATTTTTGGATGATTAAGAGGTTTCATGTAAATATATAATTAAGAGGACAAATGCATCAATCATATGTGGATGTTTGGTTGCAGAAGATTAGTGCAAGTTAAAATCACATCCTTTTTCATGAAGAATATTTGCTCACTCAATTTCATAACTATTTGTTGTAATTCAATAAAGTTTGAAGAAGTCTTATCATGTTGATTGGGATAAATTCTGAAAAACCATGATGGGAGAGGAAAGGTAGAAAAAACCTAAGAAATATAGGCTGAATTTTGGGGGAAAAAGCAAAAAGAAAAAGGGGAAAGGAGAACACTATAAGTTGGAACCTGAATCATTTGGAAATAAAGTTGCAATACACTCTGAATTATTGCTTAGATTGCACATGCAGTTTGTAATAGATAAGAAAAAAAAATGGAGGGAGCCTCACAGTTTGAAATAAGCTCAATTCACTGTCAAAAATGCAAAATTCCAAATAAGTTTTATTGTCCCTTTCTCTTTTTCCTTTTTAAATCTTACTCTCTTGCTCTTTTTGGAAAAATTATTTTGGTGGTGCTGTCATGACACTTAGTATCTTTTTTTTTTTTTTTTTTACCACATAACTTTGCATTACTTTTTCATTAGCAATTTTATCTTATCAATCCTACTGTTGCATCCTATGGTTCTTTGGTATTTGTGCATTCTTAAGTCTACTTTGGAAAAAACGAAATTATTCCACAATACTTACCCTTGACATTCTTGTAATTCAATGGGTGTAAAAAATCAAATATTCTTCTTATGGGGATAAATAATGAAACAAACACAAAGTATGTTTTGTTTATGAATAATAGTTTGTCCAATATTAGATATGAATGAGTGCCTGACAAAGCATATGATGTTATGTAGATAAATGAATATATTTTTTTTTATGTATTTTAAGTGCTATTGGTTTAATATTGTTTACCAGAAAATAAGTTGTTCCAATGATATCTTTTATTGCATGGGCTAATTCCTGTAAAATACAGCTATAAGAAGATATTTATGTGTTTCATTTAGTTGCCATTTGTTAGAATTTTATGAAATGGATTGTATAAGCCCAGTGGCATTTATGCCAGTGGTAAGTATCAATACACAGTATTTTTGGGACAATTAATGATCCTTCGTTTTTTTTTAAAAAAAAAAATTCCCTTCAAATTGGTCATTTTTGTGGTAAATCTGTTTTGTTTACCTCTTACTAGGCATACTTGCAGAAGCTGATAACTTTAGAAAAACAGTCCAAGTTTCAACATGTGGCTGTTCGCTGTATTTGTACATTGCTTGAATCAGTTCCGCACTTCAACTTCCGTGAAAATTTGTTGGGTGCTGTTGTGGCAAACATAGGCTCCCCTGATGATGTCATAAGGTTTTGCTATGTTTCTGCCTTCTCAACATAGATCATGGAACTGAATTCATCAATTTAAAATCGTTGTATTATTGTTGGAAATAATTGCATTTTGGAGCTTGTTTTGGAGTTATGTTACTTCCAATGTCTTACTAAAGTTATTCCTTTGAGATAATTTGAATTCTGTTATGCTTTTCTTGTGGTCTTCTCTGTGCAGCATTTAGTATTCTGCCCACTCTTTTGGTGCCCATGGTTGATTCTAATTTAAAGAAAATCTTGCTAGTGTAAATTTGCCACCTATCACACTTGTTTATTTTGATGAAATATATGGTGTTTTATTCTTCAAAGAAAGAATATATATGGTACTTTTACAGATAGACTTGGCAATAATTTCCCAGCTTTTTTCTTGTTCATAGAATGATGATTATTAATCATACTGGCTGTTTAATGTGAAAATCTCAGAGCAAATGTAATGAACATGATGAAATGTTTAAAATGGTTATTACTTCACATGAGCTTTATAGTCAAGAAAATAAGGTATTATTCGGTCCTTTGAATTTTGTAATTTTCTATGACTATCTAGTCTTCAACTATTCTAATTAAGATTGGTTCCCTGGTGCTGCTTCATGAAGGCAACATTCAGTTTTTAGCTGGCCTGTGTGGATGCTGTCAATTCGAACTATTGGATAATATTCCATGCTACTTGGTTGACAGGAAACTTTGTTGTGCCACTGTTAAGTCGCTTTTTACAAACGAGGCAAAGCATGGCAGTGAAGCTACTCTAGAAGCTGTCCAGTTAATAGCAGAAAATGTTAAAGCCCATAATTGTCAATTACATCCTGACTCTGTTGAGGTTTGTGATCATTAATTTTTGTATATGTATCACTGTGAGAAATGTCCTGTGTAACCTGGAATTTTGTACGTTTGCTTGAACTTGGAGAAGTTCCTCCGTCCCTTGTACATTGCCTTCTCTTTTCTGCCCCACTTTGGGTGATAGATTGAAATTATTAAAGGAAATGCTCTGGGATTTTGTCCTTTAAAGTAAAGCATTGTTCCCTGAGCTGACCTTCATGACGTAAGAAAGGGCCTTTGGGATTAAACTGTAGACTCTTTGGAAAAGGATATGGTGGTTTCTGATTGGTGTCCTCTGAGATAAATATGAAGGTATATTGCATAATATACATCTAGTTTTTAGTTTTTGAAGTCAAAGCACATAATCTGTTCCTGGACCCTCAACCTAACCAACTTGAGAGTTCCTGCATACTTCCTCTCTTGCACTGTATTCTTTTAAGTAGAATTGTTATTTTTGTTTGTGCATTGTGAGGCAAATACATATGCTTTGTGGTTTTGTAGAACTTTTGGTTTTCTGAGGCTTTGCAAAACACAAGCATTATGTCTTTTATGTTGATTGATTGTGGCTTTTTTTATTCCCTCTTTGGAGACTAAATCTAATTAACTTAAGGCGATTGCTTTGGAAAGTGTGTTTTCCTTGATTTCATTTCCTAATCCCTCTGTTGAGCCTTATTTTTCATTTCTATTATTTTCAACTGGAAGTCAACTTCTGTTTCACTAGATCATTGGATGTCATTATGTACTTTCCTGAACATCTTTATCTATTTAGCTGTTGTTATTCTTGTGAGTCTATATGAGACATCTCATATTCCTTCTGAGCTAGATAAAAAATAAAAAATAAAAAAAATGAGCACAAGTGTGCTTTGTTAAACATTTATGATTCATTTTTCAACTCAATGAGTCTCTCTTGGGTTGGTTATGCACTTGATGGAAAGTGGGATAAATGTTGGTGCATTTGCCTTCAGCAATAAATTTGGGTGGGTGTGATATAGGTTTTCAATATACCCAACAATCCTATTTTATGATTTTGCATGCATGGAAAAGGCACAGAGTCCATTCTTTTGGAATTGTCAGTTTCTGGCAACAGTGACCTCTGTTAAGTTCACCTCTGCAAGGACAATTCGTTGGCCTAGAGAGCTTCGAATTGCTGTCTCTCTCCCTTCCCTCCTTCTCTCTGTTCCCATCTATCCCCCCTCTCCTCTTTTTGTGGGCATGCTTCCTCGCTATCTTGTTTGGCATAATTTTGAATGAGAAATGAAGCAGGATAAGGGAATGTTGGACAAATCAGGTCCCTAAATCCAGTTTTATATGTCATATGACATTACTGCTTGTCTGAATGACTTATGGGTGAACTCCCATGGTAGGCATGACGTGTCCCAGCAATATGTTTGTTACTAGTTCATACATGTAAACATGTGATGGATGTTGTTGGGCAGGTTCTAGGACTTTATTAATTGTTGATGCAGATTTGCTGCCATAAGAGACAGAAAAGGAAGTTATGGAGCTAGTTTTTTTATAAAGGAAAATCCTTTTTGCATCCATTATCTGGTTATATCTTATGTGTGCCTTATTTACCTCATTACTACCCCAATACTTCCTCAGGTTTTCATGTCACTGTCATTTGATGAAAATCTTGGAAAGTCTGAAGAAGGAGACAAGGACAATAAAGTAAAAAACAAGAAGAACAAGAAGAGAAAGAATGCTGAGGAGCAAAGTCGATTGCATGCAAATGACCGGAAAAGGAGTAGACAAGAGTTGTTGACAAAGATGAGAGAGGAGGTGAGTTCTGCTTGTGTTTCACTAGCTCCTTACCTTTTCCTTTCATAGCAGCCTTACTCACAGTCCTGCTACTCTCAAATTTGCTTATATGTATTTTCCTCCACGTGGATTCTGTTAAATTAAGTGATTTTGGGTTGATATAATGTCTTATGGAATGAGGATGAACAAGGCCACATGCACCAAGTGGAGGCATGAGTGAGTTGGTGTCCTTTAACATGAATTGCCAGTGGCACTGAGAACAAATTGAATGGCTGTAAAGTCAGTTCGCCAGTTGTTGTGTTGTATTTTCTCATTGACTTATCTGCTTACCCGGCTTTTCATATCTTCATTTGTCACACTTTTGATGCTTTGAATTATTTTTCCTCTATTTAATGAGAAAGAAGAGCAGAGGCAAATGGATTAGTATTCAGCCTTCTCTTAAAATAAGCCTTCTCTTATTTTAACCTCATAATCCTATTGTTTCACCTTCCAGGGTGAATCTAAAGGATGACACGCCCCATTTTTTCTTTTTTCTTTCGCAAATTTCTTGATAAAAATTAGACACAGTAATTATTATATTGTAAGAACATTTAAATCTTAATAGTTGGTGTATTCCATTCACGAAGATCATGAAATGGACATTCTTAATGCTTTATACAGGTTGCTGCTGATTATAAAGCTGCTTCTTTTACCCTTGACGTTAAGGAGCAGAGAAGGATGCAGTCTGAGACACTCTCTGCTGTGTTTGAGACATATTTTCGCATCTTGAAGCATACCATGCAATCTATTATGGCCAGGTTTGTTCTCACTACTCAATTTTTAACTGCTGCGGAGATTGAGTTTGGATACTGCCTAATATGACATGTAAAACATAATCTGCCACTTTGAGTTCATCCAGTGGATGGGTGTCATTCTCTTCCCTATGGTCTTCTCAACACCTTAGATAACAATTGCATTTTCTTTTTATATGGGTCCAAAGCTCTTTGGAGGTTAATTGGAATTTTATAGTGCTAATTATTCATTCTCTTCAACTCCCAGTGATTAGTTTAAAAAAGGAACTCTGTGCTACATTCACCCTTATGGGGCCCCAACTGGATGATCTTACTGTATTTGGATGTTGTTAACAGTGTAAAACTTTACATCAATCAAGTATAGAAGCCCTGGCCCAGTTTGTCATGTATACAGGTTTCCAGTGAACCCCCTGATAGCATAAGCCTTTCAGTTGGCTTGGAGCTCTTGTAACATGTGTTAGTCAAGGTGCAAATTGAGTTATAAAATTCTGATCCGAATCTAAGGCAAATGAGTTTCAGCATACTAACCTGACCAATGCCCATGGATAACTTTGCAAATTAGTATCAGCCCCCACAAGCCAAACCTAGCTCTGTATGTACATTTTCAAACTCCAACTGACCTACATAAGGTTTACAGCAGTTGAAATTGTGTGTGTGATTGGAGTGGTTGGCCCATCAAAAAAACACTTTGAAAATGATTATAAGCATTGGTATACTGCATCCATGCAATTGCTGGAAAAAGAAATCCAGTTCTTTTTAATTTTTGGTTCATTATGTAGGAGTGGAGTTTCCGAACTCTTTCTCATCTATTTATGGGAGAGATGTGGCTACCATTCCCTCTGCCTCATCCACTAAAACCAGCAATAATTAATGGGCTGTTGTAATTGTGTCTTAAGATCACATGAAGGAAAAAGTATAAATACTTTACTTTGGCCAAGTGGCCGAAAATTTTCTTAACGGCACAATGGTGCATTCCCTGGTCCACAATTGTCTTCTGTTTTTCAATTTCTTTCTTACTTTTTGAATTTTATGGAAGATTGGAAATAAAATGTTTGAAGTATATAGTTACAGGATTTAAATTAGTACATTCCGTCTCTCCGGAGTATTCTTTCTTCCATTGAACAATATTCTGCCAAAGCTAACCTGGTTGTGACTGATTTTCAACTTTCACATGTTCTCTGTTTCTACTCATACCTTATGTTTAATGTTAAAGCATTTTTTCCCCTTATGTTCTTTTGTTTTTATCATTCCCAGGTCTGAAGCAGGTGATAGTTTAGTTGGTATTACGTCTGGGGCCTATCCTTTGCTTGCTCCATGCCTTGATGGATTGGGAAGGTTCTCTCATCTAATTGATTTGGATTACATTGGAGATCTTATGAACTATCTGAAAAAGCTTGCTGGTGGTGATGTTCACTCTGATGGTTTACCTGAGAAATGTTTTAGACCCTTGACTGTTTCTGAACGTCTTCAATGCTGCATTGTTGCCTTTAAAGTGATGAGAAGCAATCTTGATGCCCTGAACGTTGATTTACAGGATTTCTTTGTGCAGCTGTATAATATCATCCTTGAATACAGACCTGGAAGGTTTGTGTTATATATGCTGCATATAAAACTTATTCTGTGGTGAAATTATATTACTTCCGATGCTTCAAAAGCTTCATATTTTATTCTGTCCAGTTTCTTCTAGGGATGATTGACTATCAAATGGATGTTTATGAAGATGTATGCAATTTATGAAACTCTAACTCAATGGGTTCTCATTTTTTCTTTGTTTATCTAATTTGAGAGCAAAACTTTGACATTGCACTCTTCCCGCCAAAGGCCCATCTATCTCTATCTTTCTCTCTCTCTCTCTCTCTCTCACTCTCCCTCTCTCTCTCTCTCGCTCTCTCTCTCATACACACACACACACCCACCGACCCGCCCATGCATGGCACCCTTACACTCTTGTTACAAATGCTTGCTCAGACAGGTGCTCCAACTAGTTTTCCAAACGTTGATATAAAAGTGTATTGGTCCCGCCAGTATTGAATGCTACAGCATGACTTGAACACTGGCCTTCATGTGCCTTTGTAGACTCCTATCTTCACTCCTAGTAGCATTACTAGTTCTTAATGTCTCTTGCAGATTTATTTTTGTTTCCTTTCTCTGTCCTATGCTTTGTGAAAATTTTCCTTTTTCAAGTGAACTTTTTCATCTTTCACACATATCACTAATAACAACCATCTGTCTAGCTGGTGCCTTATACCTTATTACATCTGAAAATGTTTACAGAGATAAGGGTGAAGTATTAACAGAAGCGTTGAAGATTATGCTGTGTGAAGATAGACAGCATGACATGCAAAAGGCTGCTGCATTTGTAAAACGTTTGGCGACATTTTCTTTATGCTTTGAATCAGCAGAATCCATGGCTGGTACAATTTTGACTTACCATTTCCTGTGACCACATGTTAAACATACTTTCCTTTATATTTGTTTATGTCCATTTCTGCTTATTCTTGGCACCTTTTCCAGCTCTAGTGACAATGAAGCATCTTCTTCAGAAAAATGTGAAATGCCGCAACTTACTGGAAAATGATGCAGGGGGTGGCTCAGTTTCCGGTTCTATAGCAGTAGGCTTTCTTTTACATTCTCTATATTTCAGTTTTACGATGTATGATGCACTTTTGGTCTTTTCACCATCATTGGCTCCTGATTAAGAAACACTGCACGGTGTTCTAATTTCACATTAACAACTATGAGAAATATGGGCATAGGCTCGCCAACTTAGCTCAAAAAATGTTCTTTTGTCAGGTTGGGAAAAGTCAAAATTCTTGCAAATTAACATCTCTTCCCCACGTAGTGTGTATACTGCTTTCTCTCCACTTACTGAGATATCTACCTCCACATATTATCTGGTGATTTGTGGCCGCATTGATCTCCTATACTTCAAACACTGATGTGGCATTAAACATCTCAAGTTCTTATATCCTGTATTTATGCAAAATCCACCGTGACTCTTTTTGGGCTTTTAAGTAATAACAACTGCTGTTTTAACGCTTTATTTTACTTACTTTACATACTAATCTCTTCTTTCTGTTACATACATATTCATGCATAGAAATGTGGGCACATGCATTTATCTATTTCTATTATCTACTCAGCAGTGGACATGATGCTTTGATGTTTCTTTTCATGAGGCTCATATTATGAATTGACAAGTCTTGTTTTGATAAATTTGTGAAATTTGCATTCTTGCTTTATTCAATCCTTTGTCCCTTATCTTTTTCTTACCGTGGGAATTTGATCAATGAAATGCATCATCCTTGAAGAGTACTTCTCCATTATTTGGACTACATGTCAACATGTTGCACAACTGTGAGATCGCAAGATAACCATACAATGATTTGTATTGCTGTTTTGACTCCCTGCAATGAAAATGCATTGCTCCCCTACTGCTTTGTTGTTAACGTTTGTAGATATTCCACTCAAGGAAAAGAGAAGTAAACACCAACTTAACATCTCGCTCTTTGATTGATACGCAGAAATATCAGCCATATGCTTCTGACCCTAATCTAAGTGGTGCGCTTGCTTCTGTCCTTTGGGAACTCAATCTGCTTAGCAAGCATTACCATCCAGCTGTTTCAGTAATGGCTTCAGGAATCTCGAGTATGGGTAGTGCTCAGAACCAACTTATTCTCCCCACTCTATCTCCCCAACAAGCATTTATGGATTTTGCACTTGATCGGGAGCTATTTAAACCAAGAGTGAATACCAAGAAAGAGAATAACAAGAGAAAAAGAGGAAGTGGATCTTCCAAATCAAGAATTATTGAGCCTACAATTGATGCAGCAAAGTCAGCAGATGAAGATGAGTTGCGAAAGAAGCTTTCAGATCATTTTTCGCTACTTTCGGACTTTAAGGAGAGCGAGAAATTGAGGGTTGAATTAGATCAGACAACAATGGCACTGCAGCTCTATGAAGAATATAAGCAGCTCAAGAAAAGAGGCAGGAGGAAAGTTTAATGTCAAAGAAAAATGGGAGTTTGCTTGGGTGGCCGTTAATCTTCTTGGCACTTGGAGATTTTGGAAACTATAATACATCCGTGTTTCATCGAATTTTAGATTGATCGAAGTATTTGTTGGATATAATAGGTGGGATGAATTTTGTTTTATGGACTTGATCCTTTTAGTTGAATGTTCTTCAAGCTTTTAAGTCTACCAGCCAAAGTACCGGAGACTATGCCCTGCAATTGAGATACCATCACACTACTGTCAAAATTAACGGGGTTGGTTATTGCACAGCAGCATGTATTGTCAACTAGATTACTGTTTTTGCTATGCTATGTTTTCAGGCAACTTACCGATCCGCGGTTGCCTGTTCAAACCAGTGTCATGTTTGCGTGCAGGCAGATTAGCCATAATGTTCCTTGAGAAACTAATTGTACATTACTCAATGTGGTTTTCATCAAAAAATTAAAAATAAAAATGATTTATTTAAATGTCAGCTTCATTGGCAAGCAAGTCGTAGTTTTTAAGATTTAGGCTTTTCAAATTTTCGAGGGGTTAATATCGCAAGTTAGTTTGACTCTCACTTTGTAGAGTTCCGAAGTAACTCCTACGGCATTATTACTCTTTTTAAACTCTTGGTATCTCCGCCCTGAGCTCTAGTGCCTCTCCCCTTGCCGAAAGCATTACCTGCCCAAAGGTTCTTTAACGACTTTACATCTCGACGGTCGCTCAGCGATACCTCCGGACATGAACTTCTAAAAGTCGAAGTAAGCTTCTGGCGGCGGTAAAATTGTCGGAGTCTTAACTCCGGGATTAAGCATTAAGTACTACTCGCTCCAACTAACAACAAATGGTCCGCCAAGCAAGTTAGTACAACTGGGTCCATGGTTCGACCGCTCTGCAAATCTAAGTTCTGTTTCATGCCTCTTCACGCTATTCATAACCCACCCTTTGGTTCCTGATTTGAAATTCCCATAATTAGAAAGAATTTTGGATGCCATAATAATAATAATAATGATAATAATAATGGGCTGCAATTTCTTATTATTTTCTCTTTTTTTTATATATATATATATATAATTTTGGCCCCATAGCCAGGCTCAGATGATGAGAACAAGACACATACAAGAATAATAAACGCCATTAGGTTCAAATCTCCCCTGGCCTCTACACCTTCTCAAACGTCTGGATTGCGGAAATTGCTGTGCAGCAGGAGATCGGGAGCAGGCAACAAACATCCCATCCACAAGGAAATTGTCTGATGTGAGCAAATGAGAGATTAATTTAGTATATAGTCCCTTATTGACAGCTGGTTACACTCTTACACAGCATATCAAAGAATTTGTCTATCACAACCAACTTTTATTCCGTCTACAGACCACCACAGCTTAACACCCATGAACACACCACTATGTACAAATGTGCATTATTTTTCTTTTCCTCTAGCACTCAAATCCATTTACATGTTATCAATCAGATTTCTATACCATGGCCCATGAACCGTGACGGAAACAGTGGCCACCACTACTAATACTTCAGCTGCTTGCACCACCCTTTCAGTCAACATGATGGCTCCAATTTGTTGGAGTGACATTTCAGCTAATTTTTTGCCCCGGTGACCACTGCCCCCGAGCACAACTCCTCTGGCAGACAAATAGACAGCACGGGAGACCTTCTTAAAAACTGGATCCCCAGCCTGCAAACTCTTGGCTAACATTCTACCCATGACTACTTTCATTGATTGAAGCTTCCCAGTGCCTGTGAGCTCGGTACTATTGCTTAAGAACCCACTTATTACATCTACAATTTCCTCTATACCCACATCATCTACACGGTCTAGGGCTTCCAACAGTTGCCTTGTGCATTTTGAAACAATGCCTTCCATGTCTTCACTGCTAGTCGTAGCTTTTTCCATCAGGAGTGCTTGCCGGCAAACAAGAATGCTGCATATAACAAAATCTCAGATCAGTTAATAAGCCGGTTGAACAACTGCACATAATTTAGTCTGGAAATAAAACAGGTAAATAGAGAAAATTAATGGAAGGCATCCATTTAGTTGGTCAAGCCATCAACTCCAAAAGAACAAAAAATCATTTGTAAACCTAGAATGTGTGGCATGCATAGCATCACTTGCCTGGTGGTAATTACAATGACTTTTTGGAACTGGGCCTGTACAGCCCTCAATCGATGCAGGTTAACTAACAAGGTCTCAGGTAAAGCTTCTGGTGTCAAACCGGAAACTGCACTTACTAACTGCAGCAATCCAAGCCTCACCAACAAATCAACTTTTTCACCTTTGCATCCAGGTTCTGGTTGTTCACTACCTAATCAAGGACCCAAAAAAAAAAAAAGAAAAGATTTCAGGATAGGGCATGACACACTGTATTTACATGTCCATAAATAACAAGTTTCCAACAGGACATAATGTTTCCAAGAAGATATATAACAAGATATAGAAACCATAAACACCTGAAGTGTTTAAGGCAGTTGAAGCAGACATTCCCTTTCCATCTGCTTTGACAGGAAAGCTCCCACCAGTTCTAAGGGTCGTGGAAGGCAGAAACACCTGACATGAACTTTCACAACTCATCAAGGCTGAGAGAGAGCTGTTGTGTTCCTCCCACTCCTGATCTTTGCTATTCCTCACTGAAGAAAGCCATTGCCTTGTTAATGGTAAAGAGCTACAGGCATATGTGTGAGATCCATAACGGTTGGCAAATGCTTTCTTTAGATAATCCAATCCAGCCGGTCCTTTCAACAAGGGCTCCATCATTCTTATACGTGCTTTGCTTATCTCTTGTTTAAGAGCCTGAGTAATGGTTAAATCATTGAGTTGACCATCAAATGCTTATGAAACTAGAAGAAACGTTAAAGAAAATTCTAGGAAATCCCAGGCAAATAAAACTAGAAGGTGTAAGTATTTATCTGCAAACAATTAAATAGATGAAAGAAAATAGAAGACATCAGGCAACTCTCCTGAAAATAACAGCAAAAAGTCTTTGCAAAAGCCTGCATTGATGTAGAATTCTTAAGAGCAATGAATACACACCTGAATCTGCTCAAGCACAAAGCGCAGACCCTTAATCATTGCAGTGGCATGTGAAAATATGGAATCATCCCTGGTTTGACATGTCTCAGTCAACTCCTTCAATAATTTTTGGTGAGTGACCTTCAGTTCATCCTCTTGTGCGGCAGAGGAGAGCTTTTGCAAAGTACCCAAAGCAAAGTCCAGAATCTTGCCCAGGTAAGCAACATCCAGGTTGCCTGACTTCAGCAACTAACCAAACAGCCAAAACACAGGCATCAGTCTTAAAATAATTATCACATTTGGTCCACAGGGAAAAAAAAACATTGCATCAGCAATATTTAGAGAGTAGTGTAAGGCTACCACCTGAGTGAGAATGTCAAGATCAATAGCATCAACAATCTCCTGTTTCCAATTCTCTGGAGCCATCTCACTTATTTCATCCCTGACCTCTCTCACAAGCTGGACAACTCGGTCATATTCGGGTTCCACCTGTTTCACAGATTCCAAGACACCATCCCAAAATGCTTCCTCCATTGTCTTCCTTATCTTTTCCTACATACAACGACATGAGGAAACAAATTACCCTCCAAATCTTAACCCATTATCAACAGGTGCATAATTTAATCTTTGCTGATTGAATGCTGATTACTGGAAAATTATAAACACAAAGAGAAAAGTGGATTTGTCTGTTTTTTTTTTTTTTCCTTGTCATTCTTCATTAACATTTTGAACAAACTACAGAACAGATCAATCAACTTAATAGGCTAAACTCAAGAATTGGCTACAGACAATGATTGAAAAGAATACATCTATTTCTAGATATTTTCCAAGAAATAGTAAATATACCAACCTTGATGCTGTTTTGACTATTATTCGTAACACCAAATCTATTAACAAAAGCATGGCGCTCATGCACAAATTCATTTACAATGTGTTCATTCTCTGCCCATTTTTCAACAGAGGAATCCCAGGGGCCAGCAAAATGGCTGAAGCCGCTTTCAGAGGAACCTGATTCTTTTGGTGAGGAAGTATCATCTTCCCTGAACAAGGAGCGAACTACACGACTTGGCCTCTCAGCATGCTCAATCGCATTATTTCTATCCCCTGATGTAGCAGTAGATGAAGTACCAGCTGGCGAGATAGGAGTGCTGATAGATAAGAAGTGTGTGATTGATGAGCCTACTGGATTTCCATTTTCCTGAGCTTGGAAGTACTTGGATCGAGTTTCAGATAAAGCACATTCCATGCGCTCAATCCCAGCATTGCCACTCAGGTGCTGTACTTTTTCCCTCAAGAGTTTTTGATCATCTATGACCTGTATCAAAAGAATAATAATACATGATTAACGAAGTGGGAAGCCCATCAAAACAATTCAAAGACAAAAACCTAATGGGAAATGATACTGACAAGGAGAGCATGCAAACTGAACTGAAAAGAGAACTGATGATACATCTTAAATTTAGGCTTCAATGATCTTACTAATTGACAGCATTATCAAATTTCCAAAATTTGCAAGAAGGTAAAAAGGTCAAATTTTCTTTCTAAAAGGGAAGTATCCAACATCTATTTTCTAGAATAACAGCAGGACAAACCATTTCACAATTTTATGCAATGCTATTTCCAACATTTGTTTGTCATGTAAACTGCACATTTTCTCATTTGAAAAGCCAGACCTGTTTCTGTATAGCCTTCATATCATGAGTAAGAGTCTCATTCTCCCCACTTGGAGTCATCTTGCATTTGTCAATCATAGAAAGCTCGAGCTGACAAGCAGCCCTCACCAAGTCCTCCTCCAATAGCTGAGCATCCTTAACCTTCCACACCACAAAGCAATTCAGGTATGAGCACCATGCCTTATCAAAGGCTGCAAGCTGGGACCTGAAGGTGTAATGCTTTGGCATTGATGCAAATTCCTCATCAAAAACCTGCTTGGGCCCATCTAATATAATCCTTGTCAGCAGTTCAAACTCTTGAATAAGTTCTTCTGCTGATTTTGCCAAAGCAATCTCACGCTCTCCTTGACCACTTAAAACAGCATCTGGATGGCCCAAGATCATATAGGCACAAAGAACTACTCTCACTGGATACCTTGATGATTTAGGTTGACTTATGGGCACCTTCCTACTAGGACCTGCCTTCTTTGCCTCTCTGCTCCTTGTAGAACTCCTGGGCGTTGGCTTTTTCTTGGGGGTAGCAACTCTTTTCAGAAGATGATCAATATTGTCCAAGCCAGGTGGATTATTGCCAGTAACAATGGCCCTGGAGAATCTAAGCCGACTCTCAAATCGATCTAACAAAGCCTTAACCGTCTGAAGGGTGGCAGTTGATTCAATCAAACGAGCAAGTTGCTCAAATGGCATTGACTTGACCAAGCTCTTATCAATTTTCAAGGCATCATAATCCTTTGCTAGGTCTAAAGTAGTCCCCCTTGACCGAAGGAACTGCCTCCAGCACCTAGAAGAAAAAATCCGTTAGCCTAAATATGTACTGTTCAAGTGCAAACTGGCTTTTCTGCAATAAGATAAAAAAATCCAAATTAAAAGGGCCTCTTTTTTCTTCTTCCAAAAGATGAGAAAACTTGTATACACTTTGGCTGTTGGCATTGGCAAGGTAATATGTCACTCACACAGAATATATGGCCGTATTGAAACACCCCAATTATTTTACCAAGAGCATGAGATTTCAATTTCACAAAACACAAGGATCACAAACACAATGGTGTGTACCATGCATGCCAATGACTTGGCAGGTCAACAAAACTTTAAGAGAAATAAACACAGTACATACCTGGCTAATTTTCTAGAGAGGGAATCTGCCTGTTTGTGCATCCTATTCCTATTCAGTTGAACAGAATTGTGCTGCCTTGCTCTCTGCCTCAAATATTCAGCTCTTTGTCTCTTTGCCTAATCATGAAAAGAAATTAAAAAGAAAAAACCAATAAATGTAAAGAGAACTCAACAATGTAAGACAACCAAAGAAAGGAAGTTAAGTACAACTGGGAATTGAGAATTCAGTAACCCTCGTGAATTAGAATTCAGAAATTGATCAAACACACCTGGCCGGCTTTAGATGGTAGAAGAAAAGCAGAAAACAAAAGAAACAAAGCATTCCTGACACTAGTAGGGATGAGAATTACTTCGCAGATTTAAATAGATACTTAGAGATATTAGTCCTAGTAAGAAAGTACTCTTTAAACACCAAACCTTATCACAGTACGATTTAACATAAAACCTAGCTAAACTAGAAAATTGACCAAAATTAAACAAACTATAGTAATCCAACAATTAATTGGACTCTTGAAAGAAAAAATATAATGCTGTTGGACTTCTAATTATTGCTATCTAACTACTAACTGGACTATGGCAGTTCCTCATTGGTTATCCACAGATTCAATTATCAAGAAGCGTATCCACGGTTTCTTCTACCAATATCTCCTAAAACATTGCTACTTCCCCTGTAGTAGATCGAATTGTTGTTAATAGATCAGTAAAGCAAAACTATAACGATGTTGGACTTTAAATTGGTTCCAGTCACTAATAATTTTATAGAAAATAGACCAAAAGAAAGAGGCAATCAATCAAAAAGAGCATTCATACTCTTTGCAGTCGATCTTCCAACTGGTCCCTCATTCTCCTTCTCTGAACTTCACGTTGATGAGAGACAGATTTAGCCACCTTTCGCACTTGCAAAACCCTAGCACATGCCCTCTTCTTTTCTTCTTCCAGTAATCCTACACGCTTCTTCTCAGCAGCCAGACGCTTTTGGTGTATTGCAGCACAGACACCATCCTTATACTTGCTCTCGCGAGCTATTCTTTTAGACATTGATAGAGAAGTTCTCTCTTTCAATGTGGCCCTCTTTTGCTTACAAGCCTTTATAATAAGCATTCTATTCGCCTCTGCCTGCTGGACCCTTCGTTCCACTTTTGTGCAGAGCCTCTCCCTTTCTCTCTTGAAACGGATTTCTACTCCAGTTTTTGCTGCCTGCCGCAACTCATCCAACTTAGCTAAACGCATTTGAGCTTTTGCTAGAATGCTCAACCTTTAAGACAAACAATCAGATAAACACATGAGCTTACATGTTCTCAATAAGGATGTCATGGGTTCTGTATTAAGCAAATGCTATTTATTTAAGATACAACGGGTAAATATCACATACTGCAGTCAAGACGAAAAGAGAGCAAGCTAGGTTTGGAGGATGTGCACTTGTTCTATAATGTATTCTAAAATTGCAAAGTGATATACAGATTATACATTTAAGGACAACACTGATTTCTATTTTCTGGTTTTGTGTTTATAGCATTAATGATCCCAAATAATAAAGCAAGATAATAGAAATTGCGATGATGATGGTTGCAATGGGACGCCAATCAAGAGAAAGTGTAAATGAGTGAAAATAAAATGTTGTTCTATGAATTTAAGTTGTGAATTATGGTTATAATAAACCATGGGCACAAAGATAAATAGATGTCACAGGAATTCTAACACGTGTTAACAAACTACAGACAAAAAGAGCGGGAATTGCAGCAGATATCTGTCATAAAAGCATAAAAGATTTTGTCAGAAATCATTAACAACAAGGAAAACAAGACAACATATTGCCGAGGCAAAGATTTGGGTTGAACCAACACACCATAAATAGAGCTTGCAAAAGGACAAAATCACAAGAACATCAAATTTCTTAGGGCATCAGCAATTAGCAACATAAAACTGATCAAAGATGCTGTTTTGGTGTAACTCAGTAACCGCCAAAGACTCAACCTTTTCTGCTCTGCAGCTTGCAGCTTTGCCTCAAGGCGTTGGGCCAGATCTTCATCTTGAGACAAATACCTTGGTGGACTTCTTGGCTTCCCTCTTGCCTTGCTTGACAATTTCTCATAGAATTGCTGCAGCAGCCACAAAAACATTGTCAACCAAACAAAAAGAGAGATGAGACCATATATTCCAAACAACAAAAGTAAGACAAATTAGGTTTAATTGATAAAAAGACTCTAAAAGTCATCAAAACTCAGAGCTCCACCACAGCAGGAGATTGAACATCAAAAGGATACCGATAAACACAATAACAGAGAAGGAAAATAAAGAGAGGTATCTCCCGTTGGACCATACCAAACTGCAGAGTACTGGGGTGATTCCAACGGTCGGTGAAGGTGCTGGTACAAAATAGACCCGCCATGTAAAAATGGAAAATCAGAAAGACTTTGGAACTGAAAATTCAAACACAAAACTAGCAACGATGACCCGACCCCCCCCCTTGCGTAACACGAGGGGAAAAGCAAACATTCTAAAAATTAAAGTTTCGGCTTTGGGAAATCAAAAATATCGGGAATAAATTTGAAATTCGAAAAAAAAAAAAAGAAAAAGAAATTAATAGGAGGAAAACAAGATGTTTGATAAGTTCTAAGAACATATATAAATAATTAATTAATTAATTAAGAAAAAAATTGTTCTGAATTATGCAGATAACAAGTACAAGTAATTCTCTACAATAATCTTTATTAGAAAAGGAAAATAAGCGCAAGAACAAGGAACAATAACAAACTACAGTTCTTGATTGCAAGGAATTTTACAAAAAAAAAAACAGAGAAAAAAAGGAAAAAAAGTTAACTGGAGATTTTCAATCCAAGTAAAGAAGGAAGTTATTTAGAACAAAATAAAGACGGAAAAAACAAGAAGAAGAAAAAAAAGCGCTAAAAACTTTTTTTAAAAAAAAAAAATAGACCTGTCTGCGGAGGTCGGCGAGTCGAAGTTTAGCTTCGATTTCTTCAACTGAACAGGGAGTCTTGGGCTCCTCTAAGAGCAGTCGTCGGAGCCGTGTTGGCACTCTCGGCGGCGAAGAGAAGGAAGCAGCAGCGTCAGTCAAAGGAAAATCAAGCGCGATTCCGCCGGCCACCCTCTCTGTCTCGGAATACGGCGGCGACGATTCCACTCCGGCGGCCATAAATATCAAATCCCAACCCCCCCAAAAAAACAAACAAACAAACAAACAGTAGAAATGGTACAGGTGAATTGGAAGCGGACGAGGCCGCCGGGAGAATATTTAGCGGATAACAGAAAGTCAGATACGGAGAGAGAGAGAGAGAGAGAGAGAGAATGGGTGCGCCTGTCTGTCAATTTATGATTGTGTCGAAGAAAGAAAAGGTCGCGTCGACTGAAGCAGCCCTGGTTGTTTCCGTCCCTTCTTCTTTTTGTGTGTGTGTGTGTGTGTGTGTGTGTGTGTCTTCTCGGCTTCCGAAACGCCTTCCTCCAAAAGACGGGAGAGATACGCTTCCTGCCTCTGGACTTCCCGTTTTCTCGTTTGAGTTTGTTTTTTAAGTCCCTTTTTTATTTTAATCTTTCTTCAAGGGACGTGTCCGACTGGTACAACTCTTCTTTCCTCTTCTTTTCTTTTCTCTTTTTCTTCTTCTTCTTTTTTTTCTTTTTTTATAAATATTATATTATATTATATTTAGCCACGTCATCAACAGCCTTCCCAACGGTATTCTTATCGTCTTATGTTTTCTTCTTCTTTTTTTTTTTTTGTGGGGGGTTACCAATCTTATATTTTTGTTTAAAATTATATTTTCTTAAAACCGAACTAAACAATAAACCATAATTATTTTTTTTTATTTATAATATTCGCATATGCCTCTTAGCTTTACAAAACCAATTATCTTTTTTTCCTTTCTTCTTCTTTTTTTTTTTTTTATGGAGGCAAATACATATATTTATGTACAAAGAGATTATAAATTTTATTATATATAGGCACACACCGACACATTAAAAAATACTGACGTTGGAGAGAACAAAACAAAGTACCGTATAACATCCATGTTTGCACTTTTACCAATTGCACCGAACGAGTCCCCCTCCCCCCACAACTCCCTTACCATCTGGCTTTGATCCTATTAACTAAATTAAAATTAAAATTTAAAAGTAACATAATTTTAAGAATTAAAATTCCCCGGATTCACAACTAATTTAAAAAATTTAATTAGAGATTAGTTCCTCCAAAATCTACAAAAAAAAAAAAAAAAAGTGAACACCAAAAGGAACTTTAACTTTTTTGACTTCCACTCCATATATATATATATATATATATAAAATTATTTTATTTTTGGCTTTCTCCCATGAATTTAGTGTAGTTGATGAATCATGGGATACCTTGCAAGCTTTTGGATAACGTGAAGAGATTGACAAGAGAGCACTGCAAGAAACCCACGGAGCAAAGATTCAAGGAACTTGTGACGAGTAAGGAGGCTCTCCAGGGTGTCCCATACAGAGATGAAATATTTGAATTAGGAAAGTACCCTTTTCTTGCGTCATCTCCCCGCGTCCAACACCGTCCAGATCTCTAATTTGGATGATGCGCACAAGCATTGAATATGGGTTTTGCAGTTTTTTTCTTTCTTTCTTTCTTTTTTTATTAATAAATAAATAAATAAATAAGTTTTAAGGTACGCATACGAGGGAGAAGGCGATGAATGAGTTTGCGGTAAAATTAGAGAAACCGAGAGAGGAGCTGCCATGCAAGCCGCCACGAACGTGCATCTCTCTCTCCCTCTCTCTCTCTCTCTCTCTCTCCCTCTCTCTCTCCCTCACATTCAAATTTTAACCGTCTCGCCTCTGCATTGTTCAGTCTCCTTCAAAATTTAAGGTTCTTTTTGAAAACTAATCGGAATGGCTCCAATTTAAGTTTGCAATATTAGTTCTGGATTAGGGGGATTTATTTTTTAAATTCATAAAAATTCAAGATTTACTTTATATTAATTTTTATTTATTTGTTGAAGAATTAGCGTTAAAATATAAAATTATATATTAGACATATAATTCTTTTTCCTTTTTATAATATTACGATAAACCCAATCAAAATAAATTATCATTTTATAATCTAGTGTGGTTTAATTTTTAGACCAAAAACATAAATGCGTAATTTACTGGCTCGGCGCTCCCCAACCACACTTCCTCTTCTGTTATTCAGGTTTGGAATTTGCCAAAATCCCCCGCGCCACCCCAAAAGAGCCGCCTTCGTACATCAATCTTTTTAAAAATCACCCTGAATCTATTAGGCAAATCGATACAATTGAGAATTGAATTTTGATTAAATTCGATTTATCCTAAAATAATATTAATTTTAAAAATTAGTGTGTGGGACTAATGAATGAATTAGTTAAATTGCAAATGCATTATAATTTTTTTTAATTTAATTATTTTTGAAAATTAATAAAAATTTAAATAATATAAATAGTAATTTTTATCATTAAATCAAGCGCAGTGATATAAATTTATTTTTAGCATCTCGATTTTCTTAGAAATAAGAATTGGACAATTTCATATTTTTTTTTCTAAATCATGAATTGTAAAAATTAGAGAAAACGTTTATATAATATATTTATGTACATTTCAAAGAAAAAATGAAAATATATGAAGTTATATGCTATATTATATTAATATTTATTTTTTTTAATTTAGATTAATTTATTTATATTCAAATATTATATTTAAAAAAAATATATAAATTACTATAAAATAATATATATATATATATTGCATAAATAATTACTTATGAAGAGTTAAAACTAACAATATAATAATAAACGTGTAGTTAAGAGTTATTATCACACGACGTATGCGCTCGCATTAGAAGAAATTCACAATTTCAGCATCACCCAAAATATGCTTAAATTGATTAATTATAATAATGATTAGTAATCATGATCATTAAGCGGAACAATTAATTAATTATAAACGAAAAGTGCGGGAACCAAAGCGCCGTCTGATTCGGGGTCGAATACTCGAGAAAAGTTGAAACCGGGCGTGTTAGGTGTGGCGAGCGATTTCTGCACCGCATGAGTAGGAGAGAGGAGGAGGAGGAGGAGGAGGAGGAGGAGCGGCTGCCGTCGGAGTTTTTAAAGCCGCCCCCGCGCCACGCAAAGCACGTGCGAATTGACCACCGGTCACGCGCAAGCTGTCCGAAAGGAGGATCAATGTAATGGCGCTGTTAGCGTTGGGACCCAGTGGGCCACGCAAGTAGAGGCGAGGCTTCGATCTGATTGGTGGATTGAAGCGCCATAAAGATAATCTGGCCCTTGATAATGATGATGCAGCCTTTTTTTTTTTTTTTTTCGTTTTTTTCTGAGAAAAAAACAAAAACAAAAACAAAAAACAAAATTGATTATCTAGCATTTTGGCTTTGTCTCTCTCTCTCTCTCTCTCTCTCTCTTTTGTTGGTCTATTTTGACCTTATTCTTTTCTTTTTGATTGAGAATTTTCTGGCTATTTTTCAGCAATTTAATAATATTGGTATTTTAATTGGTTGAAAATCTTCCGTTTATTTTGCAGCGAAGGGTGATAGAAACCTCCAGGGAATATAAACGTATTGATAATGTTTTAGTTGAAAATTCCATCTTTATTTTACTGCAATATATATTTTTCAGTGATTTGATTTTTGACACTTGTGAAGATAATTTCTTTTTGTTTTTTTTTGTGGGAATTTTTTTTTTCAGTAATCTTTTGTTGATACTGTGAACAATTTTGATTATCGATTCAAGTCATCGATCACATTCGTTGCGTTTTGATAAAAACGCATTGAAGTCTTGAATTAGGAGGATCAAAACGAATATAAATTGTGTGAAAATGAAAACTAATGTGACATTGAGGAGCCCGAATACCTTGAAGAGGCCGTGGTCCCAAAGTCTCTTCCTAGTTCTTCCCCGGACTTACCACAATGTCGTGGATCATGAATTCAATTTGTGAGGTAACGAGTCACCGTCTGGTCTTTTTAATGTAACGACGGCCCTGAGTCTATGATAAATTTAATTTGATTTAATTTTTTTTTTTTTAAATTACAAATTCTAAATCTGTTTTAGTTCATCCACTCGGTTTCCCCGTTCGATAACTAGAACAGGGTACGGTTGCAGTAACTGAACGGTGCAGTGTGACACCAATTCATTGGGCATCAGAAAGGACCGTGCGGGTTGATTGTGCAGTGCAAATAACTAAGTTCAGTCTGTACACGGAGTATAAAATTCAACCACGATTACTTGGAAGATAAGGAATGAAACTCTTTCCCATGGCGCCAAGTTATCCCAGTTTCTTCTTTGCTTGCAGAGACGGGGCTCATGTACCTCTCCTCTCGTCGGTTAAAAAATTAGTATGTCTGGAAAAATGTACATCTCACTCAAAAAAAAAAAAGAAAAAGAAAGACACCGTGTAAATATTTATCTATAAAATAATATTCATCTCATTTTTTACACAATAAAAAAATTTGTGTACAGGCCAATGATCTAAACTTAAATTTGATATAAGAAACTCAATATAATTCTACGCAATAGATTGGTTGGATTTTCTCAAATTTAATTTTTTAAAACTTTTTAAATCATATTAATTATTTTTAACTATTAAAAAATTAATTATCATAATAATAAAATTACTTATTATTTATTTTTATATAATATTAAATTAAAAATAATATAAAATAACATCTCCTTCTCTTTTCAAATATGTACTTTTAAGAATTTTTTTTTTATTAAAAATTATTAAATTAGTACTATTTTTATTATTTTATTACCTCGAGTGTATATTAATAAAAGAATTTCTTTTATCTACTATAACTTATTACACTAAAATATTATTATTTATGAGAATGAACATTATTCTTAACTACCATTTCAAACACATTTCAAACTTAATTTAATTTAATTTTCGTTGCGTTTGTATTCGTTATCTTTCTATATTTTTTAACATGGTCGAAATGCACTAGTTCTGCTTTCTAATTCGCTATCCCTGCTGCCATCACCGTCATGTTTCCACCTCCTGCTGAAGCGACGACTCATTATTATTTTTGCAACTTTTGCCTTTCGGGATTCTAATTTTGCATGCAACTTCCTTTCAACAGGGTCATGTGAAGGACCAACTCTGGATTGGCGCACAGTGTTTGCCCCAAGTCCAAGCCTGCAGAGCGCACAGAAAATTCTCACAAAAAGAAGCCTACAATGCCTTGTATTCCAAACCAAGGCTTAAGCTCCACGAGGATATGCATCTTTTCTATATTATTATTATTTTCTATCAACATAATATCAAGTTCAAGGGGCAATAGCAAGGGTAAGAATGAAGTTCCTGAGAGAGTTTTTATTCCCGTCATCAATTTGATTGGAATAGAGTACGATTATACTCCGACCTTTCCTCTTGGTGATGACGCCTTGGTGCCTGAAACTTGAGAATAAAGCAACTTTGTTTTTAGTATAATTTAATTGTCGAGTATAGTATTTTACTTTTAATCTAACAAATGTCATATATAATGTAGGTAAAGTATAATTATTCTGATAAAGTCTACGAATGGGTCAAGGGCGGTGGACATGGTAAGCTAACTATGCACATAAAAAATAAGCACAAGACTTTAATGAGCAAGGAGCAGACACAAATGCAAATTTTTTGGGTATGGTTCTTTTGACCCTAATGCATTTTTTTCTTTCCTGATGCTATAAATAGAGATAAATTGACTAGAATGATGGTTATTGATCATTTGTCTTTTGGTCTCAGTGAAAAAGTTGGTTTTATCAAATAATGTAAAAAATGCTTTAAATCCTTCAGTCAAACATGTATCTAAGACCACACTCACACGTACACTTCATAAAATTTACTATTGAGATAAGGCTACTTGAGCTAAATTTTTTTAAAAAAATTTAATATGTATCGATATGTTATGATATTGGATTGATAAATAGTTTTGTCATGCATACATAGTTTTGACTTGTCATTGGATTATTGATGAGTCGAATCTGTAAAAACGTCTTTTTGCACTCGGAGTATTTGATGGATGTCATATTTGATAATGCTTTTGCAAATACTAAAAATCTTAAAGCATTACTAGAGGTATATAGATTGTTTATTCGCAACCAAATTTGGTCTAAAAAGTTATTTAATTACATATTATGATCTTTTAAGTTTGAAAGAAAGGCCCAATTGAAATAGGATAATTGATTTTAGTAGGTAACGTATTTTTGAGTTATATGATGAGTCTTCTATGTTTACATTTCCCTTTGCTGACTAAATAAAAAACTAATTTAAATGGTTAAGTTAGTTCGTTTAAATGTATAATAACCAAATCTAAACAAATTCTACTTGAAATTCAAAGTCAAAAAGCATTTAAGAATATCAAGTTCAAATGAAGAGACGAGTGAAGAAGAGTTTGATATTCTTAGGTGATGGATCTAACATCAAAAGACATTTCCAATTCTTGCTCTCATTGCCAAGTATATTCTAGTAGCTCCCATTTTACCTGTTGTTGTTCAATAAATGTTTAGTGTGGGAGATTACATTCTTGATGATAATCATTACATTTTGTCCCTTGATTCAGTTAAGACATATGCATGCCTTAATGATTAGGATAGAATGACAATACCAGAACGAGAGTTGGTTTGTGAGTACCACGGAGACAAGGATTATTATAACTTTAGAATAGAAGATAAAACTTTTGGAATTAGAATGAATGCCCACGAGAGTGGAAGTAATTAAGTTTGCACTCAAAAGATAAGTATTAGGGTTCATTAATTACAATATATGAGCTTTTGTTCCTTTAACCCCTCTGAGGATATGTAATTTAATTAAAATTTAATTAAGTTCAAGCCTTTCATTTCCTCCTTTTCTAGTAAGTGTTGAAAATTTAAATTTTTTCAATAATGTTTTTTTTAATAAAAAAAGAGTTAGTATACAAAAAAAATATCACCTTTCCATATTTTCTTAAATCTACCATAACTTTTTAAAAGTAATAGTTTATATCTCGTAAAATTATTTTGTAATAAATTTAGTACATTGTTAAATGATTCTAATGACTTCTATTATCTTGCATACGTGTCAAGCTGGTATTTAAAAAATTGACCACATGGTATGTTGTGCGTAATTTAATTCAAAACTTAAAAAAATTAAATTAACTAGAAAAAATCAAAATAATTAACAAAAATAAAAATAAAAATAAATAAAAAAAATCAAAGTTTCTAAAGAAAAACATTTTTTCTCTTTTTCTTGGTTGCCATCTTTTCCTTTTCCCCGACTTTTCCTCCTTTTCCTTTATTTTTTACCTTCTCTTTTTTATCCCTTTAATGAAATCTATGAAAAAACTTATATATGAAGAGTTTCTAATAATCCATTGAATATTTATAAAGGGCCAATGATACATTTAAGAGTTAAGAGGATGAAAGAAGTATTAAATGAGTTAATTGAGAATATTTAAGTTAACTAAGTTAGAAAATTGTGTAAATTCAACAAATGATGTGAATTTAAACTTAAAAAAGGACAAAGACTTTATTAATATGATTAAAGTAATTAATGAATTAGAATTAAATAATAAAATCAATTCCTAAATAAGAGTTTGTTATAAAATAGGAATTTGTTATAAACAAAAATTTATAATAAAATAAAAGTGTTTCAATCTTTTAAGAGTATATTATTATCTTTCCTTTCACAATTTTTATTTCAATTTACAGATATGTTGAAATATATCATCAAATAGAAGATAATTATGTAAATTGAAAAATAATAATTTTTTCTTTTGATTCTTTTAAGAAATAAAAAATTTATTAAGAACTTACTCTTTTTATGACATTTAACTTGATTTATCATTCCTAAATTCGTTCTTAAGTTTAAGATTTGCATGATTGAAATATAATTTATTTTTCTTAGGTTATTGCTTGATTTCTTTTACATGTTAAGTCCTTAAACCTCGTCTTTTAGGGTTCATATTACCCTCCTTTTATTTTTTCAATTCCATTTAAAACAACAAAACTTAAGCTTTCATAGTGTCATCCCATTAAGCATTATGTGAATGAAAGACCACTTTTAATCTCTTAAACTTTATTGCCTTTTTATAATTTCTTCACTGCCATATGACACATCTCTATGGTTTGGCTTTCATAAAAAAATATCTTCTCTTCTTGACTAATTACCATACTCCTTAATTTCCACCCCACCAATATATGTTATTTGACTAAATTTAGTCTAATTAAGCCCTATCATGATAATCACCTTATTTTTATATATAATTTTGATTTTGCATATATTTGATTAAAAATAAGATAGGGATGACATAAAAAAGAAAATAAGGGGTTGTGTAAGACGAGGAGGATATATGGGAAGGAGTCAGGGAGGGAGGAGAGAAAAAAAGGGAATAAAAAGAATTTTTATTTTATTTTATTAGTTTCTTATTTTATATTGGTGTTTTTTTTTAATGATAAATACTAAAAAGGTACTAAACTTATGAAAGTTGAAATATTTTGTCATTAAAGAGAAAGTTTAAAAACAAAAAATATTTATAAAGCACTGATTGATCTTATAATTATAAATGAATATACAAGTTTACAACTAATATTATATAAATAATATATTCTCAAAATAAATTTTAATTATAATAATAATAATTAATAATATATAATATAATGACATTTTGAACTAATTAATGAATTTTTAATTTACATTATGTATTTTTTGTTATATTATCATTATATACACATTATTATTTTTAATAAATTTTTTTTATAAAATATTATTATAAATTATTATAAAATTATATATATTTTATAAATTTTGTATGATAAATTATAAGTATTATAGTGTGCGAAAAATATATTTTGAATAAATAAAGTACAATCGTTATAACTCATATTTAATAATTTATTATATTATCATACTATAATAAAATTAAAAAAATTATTATTATTATTATTTATGTATAATAATTAATATAATAAATTTTATTCAGATCGATGAAAAATTGATGCGTGTGCTTTTGTGCATTTTCACCCCGTCAAGAAGACTTGTGCACAATGCATACATTCAAAAGAGATTGAAAGATTATTTAAAAACTGGAATAATGCACTTGTAGCAAATCAGAAGGGTTGGCTCTTTTTTTGAAATATAAAATTATCGAGCTTTTTCCATAGAGTTAGTACTTAGTCTGCAAATGTAAACTCTACTCAGTGGTTTATGACATAATTTATAACATAATCAAAGGAGACAATGTCTGTGGCAAACATATGTACAAACTCTTTCCTTGGCAGCTAGTAAGGGAAAATATATGTTCCTGTTTTTGGTTTCAGAGCTCTCTTGTATGTGGTTCCTACAAAACGAAAGATATGTTCAACACTTCAACTCACCAGGCAGTTGTTAACCCAAATGTTCCCTTCGTCCATATTTTTTGTCCTGAGAATCTCGAACATAGCTGATTGACAAGTGTATATAAACCAGCTTCTCATACATATTCACGGGTTAAGCCACTTTGGATACACAGCGGAATGCAGCCACTGCTTAAATTCAGTCATAATTCAGCGGGCTCAAACTTTTACCGGCTTTATCTTGGAATCAATGTACAGATAGAGACTTAGCTCACTGGTTAATGACCTTGTATATGAAACATTTCTTCCAAATATCTGCATCTAACGACGCAACACAGAGAATGTAAGGATTGCAAACTTTCTTCTCTATCTAAGCATATCTCCGGCGTGCAATTGAGGGCCACTCAAGGCTGGAGAGATGCTGAAAGTATTGCCATCGCTGAAGAAAGAAGGGTGCCCAATTGGCACTGGCCTATCAGGAATAGGTGGAACTTCTATGTCTCCTTCCAACATTTTAAGTGCATCCAATATCGTTGGCCTCAGAGCCACCATTACATGAGCACATAAAATTCCAACCAGGACAAACCTCTCCATTATGCTTTTTGGGTAGGAATTTGAAGAATCTCCTTCTTTCAACAAAGAAGCATCCAAGGCCTGCTCCAACTTACCCGCTTTCACCAATGACCAAGCCCAGTCGGTGATCAAAAAAGCATGCGGTGAGCCCGATGACGATAAGTCAAGAGCTTTTCTCCCACACATTATTTCCAAGACAACCACCCCAAAACTGTAGACATCACTCTTCTCAGTCAGTTGTCCATAAAGAGCATATTCAGGGGCTAAGTATCCATGAGTTCCAGCCACTCTCGTTGTAAGATGAGACTGCCCTTCCCTACTCTGCTTTGCCAACCCAAAATCAGCTACTCTCGCTCTCATATCAGCATCTAGCAATATGTTTGTTGGCTTTATATCTCTATGATATATTGAAGGCTTCACCCCATAGTGCAAGTAAGCTAGCCCCTTGGCAACATCCAAAATTATGCTCTTCCTTTGAGACCAAGTCAACAGATTCCTGCCAATTTGATCATCTGAGGCTGGAAACAAATGGTCATCAAGATTCCCATTTGGCATGTAGCCATAAACAAGATATCTCTGACTCCCTTTCTCATCATAATTATCATTTTCATCAACCAAGCAACACCCTCTGAGTGGCACTAAATTGCGGTGCCTCAAATTGCTAATGATCTCAACCTCATTGCAAAATTCTGAATCAGCCTGAAAATCGGATTCTATGATCCTCTTAACAGCCACCACAGTACCATCAGCCAAAACACCTTTGTAAACAAACCCAAATCCTCCTCTGCCAATAAAGTTGTTGGAAGAAAAGTTATCTGTTGCTTTATCAAGATCCCGAATTTTGAACCAAATTGACCCAGTATTTGGCCTCAATCTCGGTCTAGACTCTTCCTCTAAGTCAAAACCAAAGTTTGCATTGCTTTTCTTTCTCCATTTCTTAGCATACCGAAAATACAACCCCAACAGACCGAACGTGACAGAAACAGCAACAAAAGCACCAGTTAAGCCAAAAATAAGAGCTGAATGGGTATTACTAGTTGAACCCGGGTTTGAATCCAATTGCAAGCCAAATATACAAGAGACAGCGCCATCACTCTGGGGGCCAAACTCATTAACAATTCCAGCAGCATAAAGAATTGCAAAGTAAAAACAATCGGTAGAATGACTTTTGTTACCATCAATGACCACCAGCATGGACTGAACTCTGAAGCCGGCGGCAACACATGCATCACAGGATGTAAGATCAGTGAGATCAGGCCTGCAGGCAGTATCAAGTGGTGAAGACCCATTGACTTTAGCGACCCAGTCTTGAGATGACTGTATATGAGCACAAGTATTGGCTGTTATAACAAACTGCAAAGGGTCAAAACAATGAGAGACGAGGTTGGTGGAGAGAGAGAGAGAATTGAGCTTTGATTGGAAATTGTCGAGGCAAGAAGTGGAGGTGGATAAGTTTGGGAGTTGAAAGAGAGATGTCTCTTTAAGATGCTCAGCGAGGGCTATGCCGTAGAGGGAGAGGAGGGTCTGGCAACAAGTTGAGGTGGACTTGTTTTGGGCGATGGTGGTCACGTTGTTTGTGGGTATATGGTGGTTTTGACAGAGTGTCCTGTTCCATGGCACGGTGAGGACATAGTTGAGGTCCATGGGACAAGTGGGGGGCTTCTTGTCGTTGTTGTTGTTGTCGGTGGCATTTGAGATCGGCAGATTGGAAACGGTTGAAGCAGCATCTGTAAGGGAGATGGTAAGGAGAGCCACTGCTGAAAGAAGCCATAATAACAGATCAAAATGGGTCATCTCTGCTGTTATTGAGACGATGCTTACGTGGGTTGCAGCTTACTAATACTATGGTCTTGATTTGCCAATGAAATGGGTCAGGCGATCATCTACGCAGAAAGAGAGAGAGAGAGGGGGGGAGAGGGGAGAAGGGAGGGGGAGAGAGAACGAGAGAGAGGGAACTTGGTCAAAACAGCGCAGCCGTCTCTCTTTTCCATCTCTAATCTCAGGGCTTTTCGGCTGCCGGCTGGATTGGTAGCTTTTGGATATGACAGCCCAGTTGCCAGTGCATGGGGCGTGTATCGAACGCACTGAGAACATACAGGCTGAAGCAGAGGGGTCAAACCGATCGGGTAGGACAAATTCAGAGTGAATCACTTTGGGTCGAACTCATTTTAGATCAAGTTATGTTAATTGTAGCACACGTTTCGTTCAGGTCGGATTTGGGTTATCCACGGGGGTCGAAGAAAATAATTTTTTTAAAAAACTTTTTCACTAATTTTTTATTTTATAAGTGAAATATATATATATATATATATATATATCACAAAATTATATGTTATTAATATTATTTATATATACTATTATTGAAATTATATTTTGTTAATTTTTTATATTTTAATTTGTATCTAAAGTTTATATATATATATATATATATATATATATATAATAAATATATTTATGTAATATATAAAAATAAAATAATAAGAATATATAATGTATATATATATTTTTTATATATAAATAAAGTAATAAGTAAAAATATAAGAAAATGTTAAATAATAAATTTATTATTATTATTATTGAATATTTATAAGGTTTATAGTAAAAATAATAAAAAATGACATTTTGTATATAAAATTTATAGTTTATTTTTTTTTTAAGAAAAAAAGTTAGGTCATGTGGGTCATGTAGGGTTTGATCCTAAATTTTTTAATTATTTCAAGTTTGGGTCATTTTCAACTTAAGTTACATTTGAATTAAGTTTAAAAATTTTTTTTTTAAATAGGTATGAGTTAATCAATCAAATTTAATAAGACTTTGACACCTCTAAGTTGTAGTCAACACATCACAGACTAATGGCTTCATTTTCTTTTATTAGGTGGGTTAATGAGCTATAAGCTCACGGATAATAAATAAATTCCATAAACACTTATAAGAAATTAATAATTTACTTAAGATTAATTTGAGTATTAAGTTCTATATCATAAAATTAGATTGAATTGTAAGATTCGATAAAAAAAATTAAAAAAATAAAAATTAATTAACAAAAATAGATATAATTTATAATTAAATATTTATATATACCAATTCAATAATAAAAAGGTGAATTGCAATAGTTATCTTTTTATATAAGAGAGAAATAACTTTTTCTTCTTTTTGTAGTTATCAAAAAATAATTTTTATACATCAATAATCTCTTTTATATCTAACTCTTGTTAACAAAACTCAACATTCAAATTTAAATAAAGATAAATCTTTTGTTCTTTTTTTAGTATTATTAATGAGTATGAATTTCACCAATTTAAGAATAGACTTCTTTTTGTCATCAAAGATCAAAAGTACAACCATAAAATTATAAACAATAAGTAGAACAATAAAAGTAAAGGTATGAAGTTATTGTGTTTGTGTTATAAGATGTACAATATGTTTTAATTCAAAGAAACAAAAAATCAAAACCTATTATGAACAAAATAAGAATTGTAGGATTAAATCACAATTTTATAGATCCTATGGTTTATATATAGAATTTGTCAAGATCCTACCTTAAAGAGATCTTAGTGTAATATAGCTCATAGATTTTATGTATATTTATAATATTGTAAAATTCTATTATTCGGTTCAAGATTTTAAAAACATTTTCCAGCTATTTCTCATGTTTGAAAAGAATTAAGAAAAAAAAAAAAAGAAAAATGCTTTCTTGCCATGATCATGCATTTAAGAAACTTTAAGTCTTCATGTACATAATTGACACAAATTAAGTATAAAATTATCTTTAAGTTTTGGCAAGAAACTTGGAAAACAGAAAAAAAAAAAAAGATGTGTTTTTCTCTTTTTTCTTACTGATTTTTCCAAAAAAAAAAAAGAAAAGTGAAACTAATTGAAGTAGTGGAAAATACCGATGAAAATGAGTACGTGACTAACTGATTTTTCCAACTATATTATTGTATTACCAATGTTATCTAAATTTGATTAATGATTAGTTAGAAGGAGTAAATAACCTTTAATCAATCCTAAAAGACATAACAATGTCCCTTCAATCAATCATCAACTTATTAATAATAGTTATTAGTATAATAATATAAATTTTAGAGTATGATTTTCTTCTTGAAAAGGAAAAGATATTTTCCTCTAAATTAACTTTACCCAAAAAAAAAAAAAAAAAACTGGGACCATCAATTTAAGTACCAAATGGTAGAGGATGAGAAAAATATTTATGTGGAAGATATCCGTTAAGTAAACAAAAGACTACCCATCTCGGAAAAAATCAACACTTTAGGTGCTAAGAAAAGTTGGGGATTCGACCCCTAATCTCTCTATATAATCACAATGGCGCGCTATCCGAAATTCTCTTCCTACGCAGGCAAATTTAGGACAAAGGCGAGCTTCACCTCATGACACCTGTCCCCTGTGTGGGGAAGAGGAGGAATTCGTAGAGCGGCTCCTATTCTTCCGTCGGCATATGAAGTTGACTTGGTTTGCCTCTCCGTTGGGCTACTCCCCAAATGTGAAATAATATTTTTTTAATTCTTTATATTTTAATTTTTATCTAAAATTTACAAATATATATATATATAATTATATTATTTATAATATATGTATATACTGAATAATATGATTTTGACTTTAATTCAAATATTAATAAGTATATTTAATTTAAATTATATATATATATAGAAAATTAATAGTTTTTTTGTTAATATATACAAAAATTCTATTTTAAAGTATAAAATTATAATAAATGTCATGAGAAAGAAATCAATTATTAAGTTAAAATGACTTTTTCAGGCATATTAATAATAATTTCAATTTGCATAAATTTAAATGTTTTCTTATAATATTATTTTATAAATACAATTAATTTCAAAATTTATGAGATTAATGTTTAATGAAGAACGGATGATAACGGAAGTCAACATTGACCAAACCGGGGTTGGGGATCAATCGTTGTGCTGGCCAAAATCTGGTCATCATCGTATGGTGCTACCGTGGATACTTTTCCACCAACAGGCGTGGCATAATAAAGTCCAGACACGTGGAAAATTTGGATTGGGGCAACACTGGGTCAACTGTTTTAATTTTGGGTTCGTATGATTAATTGACATTATGTTATTTTTATCGAAAATTAAATCTTGTGGTTAAGCCTACATTCTATTAAAAGTTGACGGGTTGAACTTAATCATGGTATAATTATTCTCAAAAAAATAAAAATAAAAAATATATAGAATAATGGGATAATTTAAATTGTTATTATTCTGGTCATTAGCAATGTGTCGTATTTTATTTGACACTCTTTACCTTTTCTCATTTTTCATCTTTTCCCCTTTTGTTTTCTCAAACAATTTCGCAGGGACAGAAGTTTGCGAGGCGCAGAAAGTATCATAAGCTCTTTTTGTATCCCCACCAATCCAACATCCTCTGTGTCCTCTAAAAAATGTGTTCGTTTTCTAAGAAACTTGCGGAACCAAAAGAAAAAAAGAAAAAAGGTGTGAAAGAAAATAAGGATGAAAAGGAGTTTTCTATTTTTTGGATTTCCCATTTGAAAGAAAGGCCATGGGACCCATCATTTTAACTTGCTCAAAATGCTGAGATATTGAAAGGAAACGATTGTTTAAAATATCAACGTTGTGGAAAAATTGCTACCATGCCTTCAAAGTCATGGCTTAGGAATAGGTAGTCTATAAAGGTAAGTGAGTAATTTCCTCAGCACTTTTCTTTCTTTTTACTTTCTATATTTTCACCTTTTCTTTTCTATCAACTTTCTTTCCTACCACAGTTGATGATGATACCCAAATAGTTAGAGATCAATGTGAGAAATTTGACACTTCCTTAAGAAAATAGGCCCACCCTAATGTCAACCGCGACGGCGCAAAGGCTGAAAATTCACAATTTGCAACTTGTTGCAAATTTGATCCTAAAACTTGATGAAGTCTTGAGACTACATATTTCATCCATCAACTATAAAAGCCTCGAGCATTGAAAATTGGTTTTTGTGTATTGTTCCGTTGTTAAAAAAAAAAAAAAAAAAAAAGAAATTATAGTTATTATCCCTTTTAGATTCTACCAAAGACTTGACAATATCATAGGGAAGATGGCATCATTTATTTATTTCAAAATATATTTTTTCTTTTATTGCTTCACATGATTCTAACAAAAATATACCATAAATATTAGGGCAAACGACAAAACAATTAGTCATTACCAGAACAATAAAATATATTATCCTATACCTTAAGATCAAAACTGAATACCCTCATTCTGTCCCGAGTGTCCCTTGAATTTATGTAAAAATATAATGCAATTACTACTACAATTAAAACAAATAATGTAACCAATGCAAATTCCTATAAGTATAGTAGCAGTGGCCTATTAATATTATTGATCATATCATATGATGTATACTGATATACTATAATTGGAAAAATAGCTTTGTGACCCCTACGATGTTACACTGTGCAATGTACGTGCAAGAATCTCGACGACAACGCTGGAAATTTCTTGACCATTTAGTATCGAAACAAAAAACATAAGAATTTTTGCCACCATTACTATTACATCTATCACAGTCCATACTCAAAGCTTCCTCAGTCTTAAGGTTGCTTTCTTTCATCTTCTATTAAAAAAAATACAGTTTAGAAAGCATAAAGATCTTACGGGTTAGATGCAGTATTCCTAATCTTTACTGTGACCCAAGAAAACAGCAAATCATTTTTAACCGAGAATTGCTTTTTTCCCACTGTAACAGGTACAGCGTTTTGATTAAAAACAATCTTAGGTGATGGTTTTATTATGCGTTTGGCCCTTCGCATGACCTGTGGCCTATCTGAAGTTGCTGCTCGATCTGGACTCAATTCCTCCGAATTGTTTTCTGCTACGGTATGCACTGGCCCAATTTCCCTTTTGTCGTCTAGACCCCCCCCCAAAAAAAAAAAAAGTCATTTAAGTCACCATATTCAACTCATCACAAATTGGTACCATTGACGGACAAGGGGTTAACCATGTAAATAAGCATAACTTGTTAAACCATTTGAAAAACAAGTGTTTGTTAATATTTTCACGTACCGAGCATCTTGCTGTCACATGGAGCTGAGACTTCTGTGTCTTTAATCCCATCGTCACCATTGTTACGTATACCAGAGATCGTGGCAGTTCCTTCGGTACAAAGTCACGTATCATCTCAAGAAGATCCCGAAATCCAATGCCCCTATCCAGCCCATCAGAGCTTCTTGTTCCTTTCTTTGCTTAACAATTTTGTTTTCATATTGAGTAAAGTAGCCTGCAAAGCAATATTAAGTTATCTTCAGAACTATCCACATCACCAATAATATTTAACCATCAATGTTCATTCCTCATTTACTCAAACTTAATTGGATTTCTCTTTGAGGCAACCTCTTCCTCCGGGTTGCTCTCCTTCGCTACTTCTTGCGCATTGAATCAGCCATATCCTTGTATTTTTGTCTTTCCTCCTCGCCGATCTTTTTCCATGCCTCACTAGTACAGGCCTTATAATTACCATACAAAGAGCATTTCTATTAGCAGATGTCTCCCCTCCAAATTAGATTAGTCTACACATCATTGAAACAACAATGATTGATATATCATTCTAACATATTTCCATCCGACTTATATTTGCTAGGCTTGACCCTCACCTTCCACAAATTAAGTTGTGTTCTGCAAACTACTATTTATTTATTTACGCATAAGACGACTAGCTTTATTCCCCGTGCCGTGCGCAAACAAGAAATTCATAAAACACTTGGTTTATTTTATTTTAATCCCTACTTCCTAGAATCTCATCTTCTTTACAATTGGGAAAGTTTAAATGAGCGAGAAGTGAGGATTGAAACTGTTAAATGTCCTTTACAGTAAGATAATGTTTGTATATACGATGGCATCACCCATTATCGACAATATGCCTGGAGGTTGACAAGAACAAATTTCTCATAATGCCTGCAGCAAAACAAATAGTGTATTACTAATTTAAAATCCTTTAAAAACCATCGTGAATAATGAATGTCTACCTTGCGTTATCAATCATCCGGAAATGGAAACTAAGGGCACCTTATAATTGTAACAACCTGACATGCATCTTATTTTCTTTTCTTGCAACAAATTTTCGTATCATAAGATATTTGACATGCATGTCATGGCTGACTTTTAGGTTAATGACACTGCTTTAATTGAAAGTTGCAAAACAAATAAATTAGCACACTATTTTCTATCCAGAGTGACTAGCACCATTTGTTAAAAACTATGTCAAGACAAATAACCTTAACACCTCAACCAAATAAGAAATAATATAGGAAACTGGTCCACTTACAATCACCCCATATAAAATCTTTGGTATCGACACATATATGCAAAAAAAAAAAATGAAAAATCAATCATCCAATAGTGCAAGACAGAACCTCAATTTAGATTTGGGCTTATTGTCAGGTACATTTATGGAGGATGATGGAATATGAAAACTCTATTTTTACAAATTTTAAGAAACATAGGGATAAAGAGTAGTGGGAAATTTAAAAAGTCAAGAAGCTGTTTCATACATATCAAACATTCCTTTTCTAAGAAAAAGTTAAAGTAATTTTCATTTCTCAAACATCTTCGTTGGTGATTTCCAAGACCTTGTTAATGTTCATACATAAACAGTTATGGATCTCACTTATAACATTTATATAATTAATAGTGTCAATTTTCTAAGCAAGACATAAAATCCCAATCTCGCATATAAAAGGAGCGGCACAAGAATCAACATAACTTTATAGTGAACATGCAAAAAAATCTTCAATTGGGAAAAGATAAAAAAGAAAAATTGGCATTAGTCTCAGGAGGCACAAGGTTATTGCAGACAATAGATAGAAATACATTCCATAACATAATTAGAAGACCTTCGAGGAATTATTGTCAAAGAAAATAATAATGTGTCTTGATTTAACTATATTTTCTTCACCAATTGTTTAATTTTTGTCAATTACAATTTCTTCATCAATTGTTCAATTTCTATCAGTTACAATCTCTACACCAGTTGTTCAATTTTTGCCAACTACAATCTTTTTACCAATTACTTCGTTAACTATAGTTTTTCTATCAATTACTTACTAATCAAGATGAATTCTTTTCAAAGAATACAAATTATGATTGTATTTTATATTAATGATATAATTTTAATTTGCACTATAAAAAGATATCACACTACATAATTGATGAATGACCAAAAAAAATCATGTACAAAATTTTATCAATAAAATATAATTTTCTCATTGACAATTGTCACCATATTTCATCTTATTAATTCACTTAACTCCTATTAATTATGGATAGAACCGAACTATACCTTCCACACTATTACTAAAATTAGTGAGAATAGTGCCACCAAAAATTTACTAAATCTAACATATGAAATATGGTTTACTCAAGATCAAACTATCTTGGGGTGAATTCTCAATTCTATAACTGATAAAGTTGTTACATAGCTCTCTAATTTAAGTGTTTTAACAACCATATGTTCCTTCTTGACTCAATTATATGCAGTATATAATAATGCTTGTGTCACACATCTGCGAATGCAACTCCAAGCTCTCTATAAGAGAAATTAAATAATTATAAACTATTTGTAATAGACAACCTTCCTTATTGACTAACTTGCCTCGATTGGTGAGAATATCTCCTCACAATAATATCAAAGTTACTTGTTCGAAGGATTCAAAGTAAAATATCAATGTTTAGAAGTATCAATCTTTATTCAAAATCAATACCAATCATTTACATGTAAGTCTTTACACAAATTACTCTTGCCTCATGAGGTACATCTTGATTTGCTTGAGCCAATCACTTCCACTACAACAGCATTCATGACCTGAACAACACACCAAAATGATAGATTATCACAAAAGTTTTTTCTTATGCAGATCGGTTATCACAGTTTGGGCAACAAATTTCATAAAGTGGGCAACAATTTGGCTCACAAAATTCAGCCCCAAATTACTCACCAAATGCAAGCAATTACAAAAATCAAAGGAGCGGCAGTGTTTAATGTCAACTTTGCAATTGTTTTGGTCATCGAGCTAATGTGTGTTGTGATTTTAGACTTTTATCACAATCTTCAGGTTTGGCACCACAGCTCCACATTGTTGAAATTCTATTACCACCATTAGTATTTTTAAATCCGTGGTATTTAGATTCTAATGCCGCACACCACGTCACAAAAAATTCATCTCAATTATTCATTATTTAATCCTACATAAGCAACCAATATATCACCATAGGTAATGGATTTAGCTTCTTTATAACTCATATAGGTATTTTTGTTTTTTAAAATTTTCATTTCTCTAATGTCCTTGTTGTCCTTTCTATAAAGAAAAACTTATTTTTAGTACGTCAATTTTCATAGGAAAATAACTATGATTTTATTTTCTCACCTAATTGTTTTTTTGTAAAGTGTCAACGTAAGGGTAATATTCTCTTTCAAAGGACTTTTAAATAAGGAATTTATTAACTAACAGGTTAATTTGAGTTTTCTCTTTCAATTTATTACTTGTCTTAATCTAGCTTTCTTGTTCATTAACATCATCGTCTAGGTCATACTGCATATCCAACTATTTCTCATATGTTCAACCAGTTGTCAATTACACAAGCAATTTATTTGACATGTGTATCTAGTAAGAATCATCGTCATCACCATCTGCTTACTTTTTATAGGTCCACAACTCTCGTAAAATTAATTCATTTTGACAATTGGTGGCCAATTTCTATAATGTCTTACCAAAATAACAAATATTATTGTTTCGTTAATGATTATTCTTAATTTTTCTAACTTTATGTGTTTAATTCTTGTGATCAATTTTTACATATCTTTATGGTTTTTCTAAATTTAGTTGAAAACCAACATAATACCCGAGTCAAAGTTATTCAAACTGACTATACTGAAGAATTTCTATTTATATTTTTTAATAAACTATTGCAGAAGTATGACATTTATAAACAGACATCCTATTCTCATTTGACCCTTTAAAATGGTTTAATTGAACGTAAATATAAACATGTGGTTAAAATAGGTATGACAATTATGTACTATGCATTTGTCCCCTCACTTTTGGGATTTTTCTTTTGAGAGTGTAGTTCATATTATCAATTGACTAGCTACTTTAGTTATATAACAACATAGCTCTTAGGAAATACTTTTTTCTACTGCACCATTAATTGAGTATCTTCAAGTTTTTAATTATGTTGTGTACCCAAACATATGACCCTATACTAAGTACAAATTAAAGCCTAGATCATATTGGTGTATTTTCCTAGGATATCCCTTAAGTGTCAAAGGTTATTAATGTTATTCCTCACATCAACAACAATTTTATATAGTTGTAGATATAATCATTAATGAGATGGTTTTTCTATTTGCTGTTTTTGTCATTAATATACTATCAAATGTGTCCCTATTAGCCTTATTGGAGTTACCCCTTTATATTCCTCTATCAACACATTTGCAACATCATGATTTACAAAGGTAAGAATTAAGAACTAATATGTCTCACTTATTGACACTTGTGCAAAGTAGTCTTATAATCTTTTTTTTTTTTTTTTGCTACTGAAACCATCTTACAAACCACTATCTCACAAGCTATAAGCTTGCCCCTATAACTGGCATCACCAGCCTACCTTATGATGACTAGATTTTGAGATAACACCATTCTCTATTGCTATGTACAAAAGGATCATACATATGCACTAACCACTTCAATAGTAATCTCATCCATACCATAGTCAAGTAGTAAAAGATCCAAATTAGCAAGCAGTTATGGCTGAAGAGTACACTACACTTTTGAAAAATTAAACATGAGACCTTATACCATCTCTTTGGACTTGTAAGCATATTGGTTGTAAATAGGTTTTTTGTGTCAAATTTCATACAAACTATTCCCTTATACTATACAAAGGTAGATTAGTTACAAAGGGCTTTCATCAACAATAGGAAATTGACTACAATGAGACCTTTAGTCTGGTAGTTAAACATATCATGATTCACACAATCCTTGTGACTGTATTTTCTAAGGGTTAGCAATTACGACGACTTAATGGTAAAAATGCCTTTCTCCATGGTTATCTAACCAAAGAAATATTTATGAATCAACCATTAGGTTTCATTAATCCTCACCATCTTCATCATGTTGTTATCTAAAATGGTCTCTTTATGGCCTAAAACAGGTACCGCATGCTTGACACCAACGACTCAGTAATTTTCTTATCTCCATTGGTTTTATAGCTTTTTTAACTAACTCATCATTATTTATATTGCATATTGCATAATACAGTATCTATGTTCATGATATATGTTAATGATATAATTCTTATAGGATCCTTTACAGTATTATTGTCTATTCTTTTAGAGACTCTACAAAAGGAATTGGCTATCAAAGACTTGAGTAAACTTAATTATTTCCTTGAGATTGAACTAAGACGTACTTTAAATGACATTCTTCTTCACCAAGAAAAATATGCAACCAATCTTCTCACATGAGCAAAAATGTAAGATGCGAAACTTGTGACTACATTCTGTGTCAGTGGCTTGAATATTCCATCTATCTATTATGGTGAGCTATTCTCAGATCTAATAGTTTATCTTAGCACTATGGGAGCATAGTAGTATTTTATTCTCATTCGGCCCAACATTGCCTCTGTTGTCAACACTGCATATCAGTTCATGCATGTAGTCATAAAGACTTATTGGCAATTTGTCAAATGCATATTGTGTATATTCCATTTATCCATTCGTAATAGGTAGCCTCGTAATATCCTTTTAACCCACAACAACAATTTGCATCTCTATGCTTTTTCAGATGTAGGTTGGGCTAAAAACCATGACACTAGACAATCATTTGGCGGCTTTGGCATATTCTTTGGCTACAATCTCATCTCATGGAGTTCTCATAAGCAATGAACAATCACCTAGTCTAGTAAAGAGGATGAATTCAAAAGCTTAGCTAATACAACTATTAAACTCATTTGGATTTAGACTTTCTTATGTGATCTCTGTGTCTCTTAGCGAGACCCTCAGGTTCTTGGGTGTGACAACATCTCTACCATTTGTCTAATAAGATATCTTATCTTTCATACTTGAACAAAACACGTGGAATTTGATTACCAATTTGTATGAGAACTAATCACTAAAAATCAATTACATATTTAGTATGTCTCTATTATAAACCAACCTATTAATATATTCACTAAAGGACTCTCTATAGCTCACTTTTGACTTTTATAGTCCAAGCTTATTATGTGTTTCGTCGCATCAGCTTGTAGGGGGGTGTCAAAGAAAATAATGATATATTCTGATTTAACTATAATCTCTTTACCAATTGCTTAATCTCCATCAGTTATAATTTCTCTATCAATTATTTAATTTCTGTTAACTACAATCTCTCTACCAAATTTATCAATTACTTAATCTTTTTCAATTATAATCTTTCCACCAATTGCTCAATCAATTATAGTTTCTACACCAATTACTCGTCAATCAAGATTAATTTTTTCTAAAGAGAAAAGATTATAATTTTATTCCATATTAATAATATAATCTTAACTTACACTATAAAAAGATATTATACTACTTAACTAACGAATGACCAAACAAAAAAATATACACAAAATTTTATCAATAAAATATAATTTTTTATTGGTAATTATCATTTTATTTTATCTTATTAGTCCACTTTTTAACAATTACCATCCAAGGTGATTATTCATTGCCAATGGAAAGAGAAACCTAAACCATGGAGTGAAAAAATAAAGTTTTTCTAAAAATTCCAGTATTTCTACTCGACTTAACTTCATCCACAGTTATTTCATCGTGTAAAGAAGCGTCTTTGTCTTCTTCCATGCTAGTTGAATCTACCTTCCTTTTCCACTAACCTTTTTTCCCCATATCAAACAACCTAATGTTCGTTAATACAAGCGTCCCAAAGAAATGCTTGAAAGTCTGTACCAATCCATTGTCTAAATTCATTGCACCTTTATGAGGTCTAACGCAGACCCGAAAAACAAAGCTTGCTCGTCTACTTTAAGCCAGAACCTTGTAAAACTCAGCAAAGCTAGTGAGTTCTCATTATATAATATTCCCCGGAAAGCTCAAAATTATTTAACCCCTTCCTAGCAGCTATAGTTTAGTGGATCTCCCTTATCGATTCTTAAGTTTTCTATTTATTGGTTTGTGCGATCTAAGAGGTATGAAAAGTCATTGCTTTTTGTTGTTTAATATTATTTGTCGTAGGATAGTCCTTGTGTGTTTATTCTGTGTCTTTGTGTTCTTTTTCTTTCTTTTTTTTTCTTTTCTTTTCATTCACCTTAATGCACTTACAAGAATATGCATTCTGTCCTTAAACCATGAACTGGTTCTCTATGGGATTCAGTTGATCACCATATAATGGAGGGCATGCGATATTGCAGGTTGGTTTCCATCTGAATTGATTTTTTTTTTTCAGTTTCTTCAATCAGTATATATGAGTCCATGATTCTCAATTCTGATAGGGTATGCATAAGTTACCATATAGACAAATCGCTAAACTTGGTCTCGTTATTGCCCCTTTCGTTCATCAATTCAAGCGGCATAATGTTGAGGTTCAAAACCTCCTACATATTAAGAGTGAACTTGTTGATATGTATGGACAACTAAGAACCAGATTCCTGATGCTTCCACTCTTTATGGACGGTTTGGTGTTAACAACACCAGTGATTACAATCTAGTGGTTTGGTATCTAGATTGGAGTTCAATGGACCTTTCGGGTAATTGGTAGATTGGTTTATTTGACTCTCTGTGAATAGGTTCTGTTGAATTTTTTCTAGAAACCAAAGCAAAATTCCATGGCAATGTTCTTAAAAGTAACTTAACATTTTTCGATTTCTAGTCTACTCTCGTTGCACGAATTCGTCTCCTATCCTCACTCTCGTGCTTTCATGAACATTCAATCTCACAATCTTGCAAAGAATTGTGCCCAAATTGCATGACTAACAAAACTGAAAAAAAAAAAAAAACAATTAAATGCTAAGAAATAGATGCAAATCTACACAGTTAACTAGAAAATAAACTTTTCTACCCTAATTGCGTGGAAATTGATATTACTCAATAGTTATTTCTCCTCATAAGCATTCAAGAATAATGAATGAACTTCAGATATCTTATTCAAAACAACAGCAATATTGAAATTATTTCCATCGATGTCGATAATTGGAAAAGTTTCAAATCTACCTCACACAATTTGGCCCCAACTCTGCCGCTAGATTTTGAATACAATCCTCACTCAAAGTTGCACTTAATCCACGTTGACGAATCAAAGTTGATGCCTCAACTTCCTAATCCTCTTTCCCCTTCTTTAGTTTCACTGTTCCAACTCCCCTCTAATAATTTTAAAACTTTAAAATTTAAAATTCAAAATTTATTTACAGTATTCATCTTTTTATTTTAACAAAAAAATAAAATTTCACTCATAGCCTTTGCACCCTTTTTGATTTTTGCCTACTTTTTTTTATTTATTTTAAATATTGCTCTCACATTTTTTCCGTCACTATTTTTCACTTTTTTCGTCAATCTACCATTAATTTCGTCACGCGGCTACCAGTCACTCACCACGAAAGCAAACTCTCACACCGTCACCACATCATCAAAAAGTTGAAGCCAAAAAAAAAAAAAAAAATCCAACAATAATAATAACAAATTTTTTTTCCATTTTTCAAAAATTTACTTTCTAATTTTCAGAATTCCTTTTTTTTTTTATATAAATATTACTTTCAAAAACTTTTAGCAATTATTTTATAATTTTTGAAAATTTACCGTGTCATCAAATTCTTGATGACGTGGCAAGTGATTCCGCGAGTGTTTACTTACATGGCAAGTGACTGACAGTCATACGGCGAGGTTAACGGTGGACTAACGGACTGTTGGAAAAGGGTGAAAAACAATAATAGAAAAAAAAAAAACGAAAACAGCAAAATTTATAAAAAAAACCAGAGAACAACGATGGGGCAAAAATCAAAAAGGAGGGGGGTGGGAGGAAATCTTGTTTTTTTTTGTTTTTTTGACCTTTTAATTTCAGTAACTACTCAGCTTTTCATTTTTAGGGACTATTACTTTTTTGCCCTCTATCTGGCATGACGAGTCACCCTCCTCTATCGGGTCGGGTCACTCTCTCCGGAGTTAGTGTGCCGGGAATATCTGTGTCGTGTTATGTTAGTGTCTTCGTATTCGCGTGTGTTTCTTAGATCTAAACTTCGAGAATATGCGCAAACAATTTAATTAAATTTAAACTCTTTAATTCTTATTCGTTTTTTATCAATTTTTTTTCTATTTTCTTTTACATAAAATTTTAAAAATTTAAACGCTTCAGTTTTTCTTAAAAGTCATTAAATTGGACCAAAAATAAAAAAACTAGAACCTGAATCGCCGATTTGAACCGGCCTAAGAAAAGATTCAATGCACACAATCCTTATTATGATTCCACACAAAAATAATCTCCGCAGATTTAAGCCCGTAACTTTTAGATTATAATAAAATAAAATAATAGTATAATACCATTACATCAAGCATCGCGGATGTTGCAGTGCATCGTACTACTCATACCGCAACCCTTAAAACTCTCTCGACATCCCTCCACGATCCCGATTTACGGTGGTGTCATCCTCCGTCGAAGGCCGTTAATGTGCTTCCAAGTATCGTTGCTAGTGTCTTACTAATTCATTCACAATTAACACAAGTGAAAACGGATTTAGAGCAAACCCCGAGTGTAAGAAAAATGGTGACTGAAAAATCTACCGTCTCGCTTACTTCCGTCCATCCTCTGCACGAGTGCGACTCCGACTACATGCCCATCCTCCGTTCCTGAATATAATATGACAATCTTCTTTATATTCATTGCCCACAAATTCGCAGTTTCCCCGTTCAACCGACAACGAGAAGAAACGTTGATCTCGGCTGAACGGGCGCATATATCATTTCTATACAAAGATACTTTCTAGTATGCCCTATGCTATCACTATATACGATTCAAACAGACATACAGAAGGGTGTAGAATCTAAAATATTGAACGTATAAATCCCCTTCCAAAACAGCAACTACTATTGTACATCTTGCGTGGCACGGCTTTCAGGTCTGTTGGTTTCGGTATAAACCTGCCCTTGGTCTCTCACATCTCTAAATATGGAGAGAAAAGAGTTGAGACCTTCAGAAGACGCACCCCCTAAGATCCACAGCAACAGTGAACTAAATGAATTCATGGACCCAGCATTCGAACCACTTTCTGCTTGCCGAAAATCATCTTGACCTGGGACCTGCGTACGGTTCCCTGCTCCGTTCAGGTTATCATGATCCAATTGTTGGTGAAGTACCGAAGCTCCCGCTTCATTTGTTTGGTTCAATCCAGGTCTCAATGCAGGTCCGGTGATCAGGTCTGCATTAACCGGACCTTCGTTCCCAGCGTTGAGCCTAGTGATGTGCAATGTTGATGCAAGAATGGTGGAAGAAGTGATATGAAAGTCTGGGTGTTGCTGAAGCTGAGATCGTCTGTTTTGAAGAAACCTTTGTAGAGCTGGAACCTTGGATAATGCAGTACAAATGAATGGTATGGATATTATTTTTACTTGCACTAACACAAGATATTGAAGTGCCACATGAACTCAAATTAAAAAAATGCAAATAAAAAGGACATTCTAAATACAAGAAACTCCCACACTGTAGGATCAGGGAAGGTAGGAAATAAGAGAAGAACATAGAAATTTCATCCATCAGTGATGGCCAGTATATTCGAACTACCCGTTGAAAAGTGAGCTGAGGCAGTCTTTTGTTACTAAGGACAAGATATAGAACATATATGGTTGAGAATCCATTATTAACGTTTAATTGCAAGCCTAGCTTCAAGATTAAAAAAAAAAAAAAAAGTGGCATCCAAGGAATTTTGTTGCTACCTCAAATTGGTTCCAGAAGTAGAGAATGAGATGCTGCATAAATGCTGCAGTAGTAGAAAGAGCCAAATACGAAAATCCTGAAAATAATTTGATCAGGGCTTGTAAGAAAAAACTAAAAATATCAATAAATAAATAAATAATATATATATATATATATATATATTACTAAGAAAAAGATGTGCATACAGAAAGATAGAGAGAAAATACGTCCTTACCATATGCATAGGAGAAGAAGTAGATGTGAAAAACCAGAAAATAGAGCAAAAAGAAGCGAGGAAAGAACTTCATTGATATTGGTGTGCGCACACTGCAAAGTTTATGGCAAATACAAGCTTATCATACAAGCAACAGTCAACATGACCATCACAACTTTATTTTGTATGAAGTACGATCGGGACACAATGAAACACTAGAGACCAAATAATAAATATGATATAAACATAAGATACAAAATTATACGTGCATAAACCGTGTTAATTACAGTGAAGTGTGTTTAAGAATGCAATTATGGCAATTAACTTATCATCAAAAGAAGGGAAAAAAGAGAGTGAAATATTTATACACTACCAACTCAAATGATGTGTTACTGATCTAAGGAACCAAGGATAAACATTTTCAATGTCCTGCTATTTACAAGAAACAATAGAGCTAGCGAGATACCTTATCAGTGTGAACAATTCACACAACCATACGAGTATTAGGACCATGAAAGCCAACAGCTGATCATCATAAAACTCGAACAGGAAAAACAAGATACCAATCATTATCTGCAAAATAATGTACATTGCCATTAATCATTAAGCCTCTGTGAGGCCACTTGACAAAATTGATTATTTGAAGGGAAAAGGTGCACACTACAACTGATGTCCAAGAAAACTGTAGAAATCCATGGTAAACCCAAAAGATAAGTTCATACAGGTACAAAGACAAGTGACTCGACCACATGCACAAAGATCAACTGAAAGGTAGGCAGCCGATGTCGAGCATGGTGTTGAAGTTGCACTGCAAAATGTTGCAACATAAACATCTGATCATATTCACAATCAGTAGAGCCAACTTGATAGATAAATGACTGCCAATGCCTCCACACTCGATAAAACAACTCACTGGATGAAGAGTATTATAAAGACAAACTATTGCCAGAAAGATTGTAGCAGAAAAGCTATCCATGTTTTGGATCCTTTTGCAAGAAGTTCAATCCTAAGGGAACCATTTGTTAGCAATTAACAATAATTTGAATAATCTCATCCCCTCTTGCCAGCTCTGTGCCAAATTAAATTGAAAAAATACAGTAAAATCCTCAGCATAAAAGTTGATATACTGCACACCTGTGAATTTCAGCATGCGAGTCTGTGTCTCTCGCAATGTAAACGAGACTGACATTGTAGTTGTAAAGAAAACAAACAGCGACATCATAAGCACCCCACACTTGGTAACAAGATAGTCTTCATGGAAACAAATGAAAAAGATAAACCATCAGAACTTTACAGCATCAATTGAAGATTATTCTGTTATAATTAGCACGAATTAGTACAATCATTCTTTTATAAGTGCAAAATTTCTCCAGTAACGGGACAATTTAAACGCATCTACAGCTAATGATGCAAACACGGGCATGAGAAAAATCATAGACTGAAAGTTCAATTTGCTAGTTCTACACAATAAAAGTTCAACAACGTTTAGTTTAGCTACCAGATAATCAGAAGTGTCTGGGAAATGAATTTTGCTCAGCTTATAAAACACAGATAACCATGGAGACATTTAACGGGCAAACAAAATCCTAGAGACTGCAAATTTACAATACATTTTCTCCGACTGAGAAATAAATTCTCCTAGCAGTCATGTATAAACCTCCTTCAACTGCCCTATACTCTCTCTCTGTCATTGCTTCCTACACTGCTTTTATGTTAACACCAAAAAGAACCAATTATCAGTTCCTATCATACTTGTTCTTTAGAAAACAACTTAAAACGCCACCTTCATTAAAACACCTGTGCCAGTATCCATGGAGTGCTTTATTGTATTTTTATTTTCTCTTGGCAACTTGATGCAAAAGAACTTACACCCAACTTTTTTCACTATTAATGTGACCTATTTGAAAATTGACTTTTTTCTAAACAACAGATGAAGGATTTAGAGTGGACAATAAGAAATACTATATTACATAGCAAAAAAGATTAAAAATGGTCAATTGCAGTTCCCCATGTTCAACTATTCAGGAAAAGTATTAATTTAGGCACAAGAAAATAGAAATATGGAAATATACTTTATTCACATGGCACTGTGCATCTTCTAATCATGATGCTGAATCTTTGTTGGACGAAGGACCACAAGTTATATAATTGGGAAATGCATGAAAAGCTATTACAACATCCTTTTAGGAGTGGTAAGCAATAAACATTGATAGAGGGCATTTCGTCAACAGACCTCCAAGTCTTGCAGGACCCTCTAGTGGTTCTTGTGCATAACTAAGGTTGTAAAATTCCTTTGTCTGACAGTTATAAAGATAACCTGCAATGGTCCCAAAACATGATTATACTCCATGGCAAGTGAACTGATTAAACTTCATCATGCAGAAAAAAATATATATATATATCAGGCACCTATCCATTCACAGTTATGCTAGAACCATAAATTGCTGACTACAACCAGTGGATAACATCCAAACACAGATGCACACAAATTTTGCTCTTATGAGGAATACTGAATCTATTCCTGGGAAGAAGATATTGTAGAGAATAATCCCTCATTGCATGACATGAAAAGGAAGGAACAAGTAGAACTGTGAAAGAAAGGTCAACATAATAGTTGTTATGGAAAACTTGTTCACAAGAATTTTATGGGAGTCAAACAAAATATTAGACAAATCTTCACTTCTTCATTTGGTTCAGTAATGCAGTAAATTGTAAGGAATTATTCCTTCTTGTATGGCCCAGTTGCAAGGGGTGGTGCTCTACCCAGAGAGCTTTTTACCATTAAACAAAAACTACTTGATCTAAATTTGGAGCTGAATGTATGCATGTCCTTTTCTTTTCTTTACCCACTACCATGCCTTAATCCCATGACCATTATAATGGTACCATGAACTTTTGGATGGTTAAAAACTCCCTTCTACCAGGCTGTTCAAGGCTGGTACATTTGCCAACTATCAAAATACATCATAAATCAGGTATGCTTTTCTTGAGAGGGAGCCTACTAGAGATATGTTGATGGGAGCAAATTAAAGCAGCCAATACCCATATTTTTTAAATTAGTTTGAATTTAAAATGACAAACAATACTATAGTGAAGTTGTTGTAATTGGTAAGTACTAGAATGACTGAAAATGATCCTGTGTAAAAATTACAGAGATATGACAAAACAAATCTTTACAGCAAGGCAATAGTAATTTGATATTTGTTGACTAGTCCAAATATAACAGATGATATTTTAGATAGCATCAACTATCAAGTATATCTCAAGTGGGTAAAGGAAAATCTGACATTATGACAAGTCGCCTCATACAGACAGCTAACCCAAGGAATGCTCATAAAGTGTTCTTATATATGTATATATATATATATATATACATACATATATATAAATTACCTCTGAGCATCAAAATTAGCACTATGATGAATCTGGAAATAAGCTGTTACCTTGACCAGGGGAACTGAGTAAACTATTCATCAATATGGTATCATATCCAACAACTCTGTTTATGAGAAGTTGCTGCCATCTGGAATGAAAATAAGTATTCATTAAGTGACAAATACATGCACAGGCATACAACTCATAAAGTGAAGCCACACATATTCTGAAACCTAAAAATGATTATAGATTGATCATTCAAAAGTGCATGCACCAGGACACAAGTTGGAACCCCAGCACATATAACAACAAACAACAACAGAGCCTAAATTCTAAATTTAGTTGGGACTGACTAAATGAATATTTTCTCATTATTCCATTTCATTATAAACTAAGTTTGGGGTGAGATCTGTTTATTCTAATCTTATTATTCTAAATCTTTCATAATCAAAGATTCCCAAGTCAAGTAAGGTCATCCTCTCCCTCTCGCTCTCCTCTCTCTATCCACTATGATCTGGTCAACCCTCTTAATCAGAGAATTTGTGTGTCTACGTTGGAAATAGTCAAACTAATGCGAACGCCACTCCCTCAATTTATCTCCAATTCGTGCTGCAACTCTTGTACTACTGATATCCTAATTCTTATTTGGTTCTTCCAATAGTAAGTGGCCTTAGATCCATCTAAGCATTCTCATCTCCACTACACTCATTTTTTGGACATGTTATTTTACAGCCCAACCACATACTTCAACCTAAAATGTCTGGTAGAAGAAAAATGCCTGTGTCACAACTATATTTCTATATATAAGAAAATTTCACATACGCCAAAATAAACCTATTGTTTTGTCATCTGATAACAGTTGAAACATAATATGTCCCACGAACCTTCAATTGTACAATAATTCTAACCTCCATGTTTTTTTTTTAAGCTTTCACTATTGCACATAAAAAATATAGCTTAAACAACTGCACTCTTCACCTTGCTCCTTTGCTCTTAATGTGTCTCACTCTTTCAACAATAATCTTATTGTTTTCAATCCAAGCAACCAAGAGTTTTGCACTTTAGGCATTTAATTAACTGTCATTGATTTATTCAAACCAAATTTTGGGCATGCAATCACTTGTTTCAATGTCCTAGCACCATTTCTTGAGCACTGCAGAAAGTAACATTCATAGAATTATATGTTATGATCTCTGGTTTGTGCATAGAAAGAACTTAATACTTTGAATGTTGGGTGGTACAGCCCATCGTTATTTGCATGTACAGGTTATAACAGATTAAAGGGCTTTTGATATTAAAAATATAATAATAATAATTAAAAGGCTGGTAACTTTTTGTCATTATTCTTGTGGATTTCCAAAAGTTCTAACAACTCCCTCATGATGTTTTCATCAGCCACCAGACTCTGGAAAGTTCCAGTCATCGCAAAATCCAAATGCTACACTATTTATCAAGCTAAAGCACCAAAACCAAATTCAATGACCCAACACAGTAGTCAGATTACTGATTTCATTTTGCCATGAACATGCATATTAAAGTGATTGCAAGGTCTTATAGGATAAAAAATAGTAGCCTTGGAAGGATTTTATCCACTGCATGGAAAAACTAAACTGGCCATGCTAAGTTGTGACATACAATTGGAAAGAAATGTAACCTGTTCCCAAAGCAGGAATGCCGAGCTGATATGCTAATGTTAACTGTGCGTATATTATGTTGAAACTTAGCTTCCTCAGGTAGCAAGAAATAGCCCTGAGACCAAATATGTTTGGTACATTAAACAATGAAAAGGAAAAAAAGGCACCACAAGCATGAAAGAACCGTTGGCAAAAAATCCAAATTTCAGCAATGGTATAATCAAATGGAGCAAAAGTCTTATGTGGTCAAAGCTGGAGAAATATTAAAAAAAAAAAAAAAAAGAAAGTTTACCTTTTCCATTGTGTATAAATAAGCTGGTTCAAATGCTTTGCTCCTCTTTTCAAGCCATTGCACTGAAACAGATAGACAAGTTCATACTAATGTTAAATATTACTATGATAAATGGAAGAAAACCATTACAAGTTTCTAAACTCTTCCATCTGGGGTACACACCAAGGACTTCAGAATTTTACCCCATTGCAAATTTGACATTAGAAAATCACATCTATTGAAAAGGTAAGCCACCATCACCCATATGGGGTTATAGTATATTCTAAACCACACAAAGTATTGAAGAAACTAAGAAACTAAATATAAGCAAAATGTATGTATTAGGCCATGCACAAAACCTAACAGAAAAGAGACCAATCCTGGTCCCTGCACCTAATGAAAGCCTTGTTTTTAATTTTGGAAACAGGGAAGAAAGGGAAAAGAAAATACTAAATGCATGCCATACTTAATTTACTGTGTGTAGCAAAATTAAACGTGTTGCATCTTAAAACAAAAACTTCCACGAATTTGAAATATGAAACACTAAGCCAAATCCTAGAAGGCTTCAAATGAAAAGGGAAAGCAAAACAAACTTGGAGAAAAAATCTGCTCACAACACAATTGCAATTGGCAACCACCATCAATCAACACTAATTAGGCCCAAGACAATTTCAAACCATTTTATGTCCATTAGAATATGCTAACTGGCAAAACAAGCAATAAAGGGGCAGGTTATTACCTGCGTGTGAATTAAGCCTGTCCAAGTGAAGTATTTTCAACCACTTGGGAACATCAAGATTTAAACGTATGCCTGTAATATTCTGCAGTTAAAATTTTAAATTCAGCAAGAAATACTTGTATGACACAACAAATCAGGCTTTGTTCCAATCACTATACATATGGTATCCTTTTAAAATTTATTGGAAAAATTTATATTTTTGAAGCCAGAAACTAGTAAAACATGAGTTACACTTAAAGGCAGGAATAGCAAATAGCAAGTTCAAAGTGCCGTCGTCTTCCGAACCAAATTCATCAAGAATAAGCAAAATTCACAGAACATGAGGTGAAAGAAAGAGCATAGAACAAAAATATTGAAGCCTTGGAGAGACTAAAACTATAGATAAGCGGACTTAATTCAAATTTATCGACAGATGAAAGCACTATTTACAATTGATGGAATTTCCATGTATCAGAGATGCCACCTTTGACAAAGAGTAGCCTTGATGATCTCTTGATACAAGATATCATAAGCAACAAGACATAACAGTGTTGAACACTAGTCATATGATGGTTAAACTGGTTCATGCATCGGTGAAGTCCAATAAAGCTTATATTGTTAATAATGAGCTATAGAGTTAGGAAAAACAAAAATGTCAAGCTGAAGGTTGAACTTAACAAAGTATAGCAATAGCTCACACATTAGCTCAGCAAAATTAGTATGCAAGGATAAGAAAATGCTACTCAATGAGAGAATCAGCAAAAATAGAGTTCAAAAATACAGAAATATATTATTGATTGAGGCCCTTAAAGAATGTGGAAATGATGAGCATGTTTACTAAATCTAAAGCTCCTTATAGCCCTTCCTCTGCATATGGAGAAGTAACTTAGATTCATTAATGGTGACATACTTGACATTTAAATGAATGGGGAGATCAATTTTTCCGTTTCAGCTGAATCAGGGGTTTCAAAAGCACAACAAACAGTGATTAAGATGAACTGGCATGACAAAACAACCTAATAACATATTCCAATACAAAATTAGCCCATTTTTCCATACATCAGGTCATTGGTCCAGGTGAGTAGCTCCAACTGAAGCAGCTTTAACTATCTGCAACAACTTCACAACAAATGTAACATGCTAGGAATGTCAACACAAACTGCTTCAGCAAATCTAATTCCTGAGGGTGCTTCTGAACCCAAAATTTGGATCCATTTGTTCAAGGACAATCTAATATATGGTTGGGGGGGTTGGGGGAGAGGGTGGGGAGGTTGAGAGTCAACACACATGGTTGTGCTATCACTTACAAGCAACTGCATGCGTGGCATGCTAGCAAAGTGAAAAAGGAACCTTATGTTATTCTTGTTCCCAATACCTATAGAGAAAGAAGCCTCTTCTGGACAATTTCCCCCAGCAATAAGCAACTACTGCCCTCTCAAAGGTTCAAACACTCTTAACATCAACAACAACATTATGAAAGATCCCCAAAACCACCCCTAAAGACATCCAAATTAGCTAAATATTAACTAAATCCCAAAAGAATTGAAACAAGAAGTTAACCACCATAGTTAAAGGCAGGAATCTAAATTTCATACATATATGAAATCATGGTAAAGAGACTACAGATCCCATTTCAATGCTGGATCAAAAAAATGTACCAAAAAATTGCTGGATTAGAAAAAATAAAAAAATAAATAAGAACTGTATAATTCGGGCTCACTTTCAGGTTACAAATGCAGTAGTATTTACACTCCAGCATTCCCTATAGATGTTAAGGTATAAAAATGAAAATAATGAAAATGAGAAAGTCAAGATCTAGAAATGTGCATAATTTTTCTCCAGTTAACTCACCCACAACTTTTGCACAGCTCTAATTATTTGCACTGTCTGACTCCAAACAAATGATAGACGCCTATGACACTTTTTGCCAAAATGAGTTGCAGCTGCTTTGAGCGCTTCCTTGGCTGATAAAGGGAACCTATTGTGTGTTTCAACTTTATTGGTTTTACCCAAAGTATCATCAACTCGTTTCTTAGAGCTTTCAGTGTTGCTAGAGCTTTCATATTGATGCTCAAGAAGATCATTATCAGTCTTCCAGAATTTCAATGCCAGCTTGCCCTTCCTAGCATTTGGACCAATCCAATTGAACCAAAACTTTGTGGCTACAAATGACAACCCATATCCACCACCATTTGGCAATTCCAATGTAGCTGTTATGGTCCTGCCATCAGGAACATCTATTGCATTGAGTTCAGACTCATTCTGTGACCACAGGCCTGCACTGGTAATCTGAGAAGCAGGAATCAGTCATCCAAATGCAAAAACTATGTGAACCTAATGAAGCTTGCTTTCAAGCTCACAAGTCAACAGGAACAAGGGTAATGACAAGCATATTCCATTAAATTTGACAATCAGATGTAATGAAGAATGTGTTTAGTTTTCTCATGACAAAGGTGGACCTGTATTATTATGTCAATTCTGCCCAACCAAAGCTTCCAAAGAGTTTCAACTTTGATGGGATAATGTAAAAAAGGCAGGGAAATAAGTAATTAAAAAGGCTTTAGACTCTATACAAATATGATTTATGAATGACCACATGTACCTTAATTTGAATAAGCTGGGCTTCTGTTGATTCAACTCCAGAAAGCTCACTCGAACATCCAGGCTTCACAGAGAAAATGTTTTTTTTTTTTTTTGTTTTTATAAATTCACATTAGAAACTCACCATCACTAATTCTAAAAAATCAAAATCAAAATAAATATAACTAACTGAAAGAAAACCTAACAAGAACAAGCACGAACTTTTTAATAATACTAAAAAATAGATGGAAAATTTCATGAAAATCAAAGTGCCACTGCACTAATCAAATGTTAGTATACCTTCATAAATGAAAGAAATGGATAAAAATAAAAAGGAACTTTTTAACACATTCACATAAATTTGTTTTTTCTGTTTTATTATAAACACGAAAAAAAAAATTGAATAAAAAAAAAAAGGAACCCCGACCGTCAACCCTAAATTTATAAATAAAAAAAATTTTTTTATAGAGAGAAAAAAGGAGGCTCGAACAGGCGCAATTGGGAATTAACCTAATTGAATCAAGGATTGACGACAGAGTAGTCTGAAGTATACTCAAGGGTACCTTCACAAATAAAAGAAAAAACCAGGGGTAGGGTACAGGGGGTTCCAACCTGCTGGACGTAATTGGCGTGCATGACAACGAGAATCGCAAAGAGAGTGATGGCAATGATGAGATAAATATACTCCAAAGCGGCCCTGACTTTTGGGGTCAGCATCTGCGAGAACCTCTCTTGCACCCTTATGAATGTTTGCTCTGGATCCATCTCTCCTCTCTCCCTCTCTGTCGTTGTTCGCTTTGTTTTAGCTCATCTCCATCACACCAGTGCTTTTCCGGAGAAAACCGAAAATGAGATTTGAAATTTGATTTTTATTCGTGGAATGAACACAAAATAAAAAATAAATAAAAATAAAAAGATCATAAATCTTCACCCCCACACACCCCCAATTTCGGCTTTTCTAATTATATAATATTGTTCTCCTAACCCCGGAGTCTAATAATAAATTATTTAAATTCATCTAAAATTATATATATATATATATATATATATATATTCATTTAATTAATATTTTCAAGATTTATTTATTTATTTTCTTTCTAGCAGCAGAAAGACGATGTTTACCTTGTTAAAGAAGCCTTTTGTATCATTGTTGGCCCGCTGCCCTGGACGGTGCTCGGTAAAGTAAGCGTGAACCCAATTCCAATTTGAACCTAGTTGAAAATTGTACATTAATTTCTTTATTGGATTTTCTTTTCACATGTTATCTAAAATATGAAAAATTTACATCGTTTATTTTTTACAGTTAGGTAAATAAAATTCTTTGTTTAAGCTTTGCAGATAAACATTTAAAATAGTTGCAAAAATGTCATTTTTGAATAACAAATCAGGTTATATTCACTCAACAACCTTCCTCTTCTACGCACTATATAATCACACTACAACCAACTCTAAAATCTCATTTACGTCTTCAAAATCTCTCCTCCATAGTCAATGCTCTGTGACATTTTTTTAATTTCAAGTAGAAGATTCTACAAAAGTAAATGAGAAATTAATCAAAATTATAATATAATAGTTCAAATTCAATACACTTATGTATCATAAAATTTTTATATATTGCATTTATAAAGTTAATTTTCTTTAGTATGTTTTCGTAATCTTAGAAAGTTTGTTTTATATTATTTAAATTATATGATACTATATAATATATTTTAAACTATTTTTTAAAATTTATTTAGTATTAATAACACACAAATAATAATTTACTAGTACTAGATGTGCTTGATGTACCAATATATTATATTTATTAAAAAATATTTCTTTTAGATTTTATGTAAATGAAAATATAAGATTATACTTAAGTTATTAGTTTTTAAAATTAAAATAAATTCAAAAATATTTATTTTTTCTAAAAAATAAAAAGAAAAATTTATGACTATTTTTTGTTTTTTAGAAATTATTTTTTATTTTTATTTTTTTTAATTATGAGTATTTGTATTATATATTTTTTAAATATATGTAAAAAGTTATTAGTATAAATAGAATAAATTATAATAAATATTAAATAATAATTGAATAACTTGAGTAAATTATATATGTGTTAAAGTTTTAGTTTTATTAAAATATTAAAAGTACTATAAATTAAATTATAATATATATTATTAATAATTATATCTCATTGGTTTTTTCTTAACTTTGGTAATTATATTATGTAAATAAATTGGTATTAGACTCGCAAAGTACATATATTTATATTTATTAAGAAATGCATTTTTACTTGTTTTTCATTTAAATAGAAAAAATTAAAAAAATAAATTATAAATATTTTTTCATTTTAAAAATAAAAAAACAAAAAAAAAATCTTAAATTATAAGTATTTTTTTAAGAAAAAAATGTAAATTTAAAAATATTTTTTCCTTTCCAGTGAAAGAGAAGGAGAAATTTATGATTAATTTTTTTAAAAAATTATTTTTCTTTTCTATTTTATTTTTCTTAATTATAATTATTTATATTGTATAAATTTTAGATGTATGTAAAAAATGGTTAATATAAATTAAATAAATTATAATACATATTATATCATAATTAAATAAATAGAATAAATTAGAGGTGCATTAAAGTCATAATTACCAAAACTATTTTAAATGATCAAATATCAAGTTATAATTAGGGTGAGTCAAGGTTAAATTTACAAAATTGAGTTTTAATTAATTAGTTAATTAATAATTTTAATCTTATTAAATTCAGTTAAATATAAATAAAAGCGTAAAGAGAGATAGAGTTAATTTTAATTAAACTAATAAAATTAAAAATAAAAAACTAATTACAAGTAAGATTAATATATAAATACATATTTGACAATAAAAGTATTTACACTATTAAATTTGCATGTTGATTATTGATGTTAAATTTAATCAATTCTTTAATTGAATATTCAATATGAAATAATGGCAAACTCTATTATTCTTATTTTTTTCTTAGTTTATTTTTAATTAATACAAACTTTTTAATTAATTTTTTATCAATTAAGTTACTTATGACAAATTCTTTAGATAAAATTTATTGATAACATTAAAATAAAAAAGATAATTAAGTTTAATAACAAATTTACAAACTGATTTATTTAATTTTAAACTGTGTATTTTATAGAAATTAGATAAAATTTAATCGTCATTATCAATTTCTATCAAGTAATTATGGATTTGAATTTGAAATTAATATTAGATAAAAAAATTAATTATTTATTATATATCTTAACAATCAAATAATATAATAATAAACAATAATTAAAATAGAAAAATATGAGAATTCAAAATAAATAATCATATTAGAAATAAAAACTAATAAAGTTTGCAACATTTTCTTTAATGACTTCAATCCTTACAACTAAAAATAAAACTTTAATCTTATATATTGTAGGCTTGAACAAGGAAAGAGATGTTTGCGTATGTCTTTACTTTTGGTACCTTAATATGTTTATTTGTAATTTTAAGAAGTAACAAAAATAATTTAAAAACAGGTAGATACTTTTTTGTTAGAATCAACTTAATTTATTAAAAGAACTCCTAATTAAATTAGGATAATTTTGACTAGTTTATAAATTGGATTAAGGACACTAATTCATAGTTCAATTCTACTTTGATTTCTATAAATAAACTCATTTTAAAAAGTTTAAAATGTCTATTTTAATTTTTATAAAAGTTCCAAATCCATCCAATAAATATATTTAAGAAGAAAATACACTAAAAAGGTTAAATAGAAGAGAATAAACATATATCCTATAACATGATTATGAAGTTCCCTTATTCTTAACTTTTGTTAATCCTCGAGAAAAGCAAAATAAAGTAAAGCAAATCCTAACTCACTTTTGTAAGAACCATGAATGCATTTAGTGTATACAACAAGCCTTTAAACCCTTGAGCCACCCTTACCAAACAAGTTATGTCTTATAAAGATTTTTAAAAGATATATCCATAAAATACTAATGAATGTAATGTATGTAAGAAAAATAATAAAAGTAAACATAAATTAGTAATCAAACTCATGTATCCCTTAAATATGAATTTTAACTTAAGAATTAAGATGATCATGCTTTAATTATCACTCATATATCTATGCATATTATAAAATAAATTTATGTAAATCCACAATTAATACAATTTCAACAAGTAACATCTTATTATAACAAAAATAAGAAACTATAATTTTTTTTCCTTATTATTTTCTTTTTATTTAGAGGTTATAATATTATCTTCTTTAAATACTTACTTTTTGACACAAACCCTTATAATAAAAGTACTTAGTTACTTCATAAGTTAGACACATAGAGTATTTTTTATACTTATATTTAAAGTTATGTTTTGATGTGAAGATCAACATTTGTGATGAAAACCTTCTGTTAATAAATAACTTAAAACATTAAAGTGGATTAATTTAACAAATTTTTGGTCTCCTTATTATTCCTTCTTCCTTTTTTTTTCCTTTTTGTTTTCATCTACTTAAACTTTCAACTTTTAAATATCATATAAGTAATCGTGTCAAATCATAAATTGATTCAAACATTTTTACAAAACATATACTTCAACACTTATAATAGCCAAAACACCCCCAACTTACTCTAAAAGACCTTGTTAAATTCTAAATCAATCATCAAATGAGGAAAATGTCATTCACTCGTATTATTATGCAATAAAAAAAGAAAAATTTTATAAAATTAAATAATAGATTTAAAACAACTTGATTAAGTATAATTTTTTTTAAACAAAAATCAAGATGAAAGACTAAACAAAATTAAATAAGAAAAACTTACTCTTTTCCTATACATAAACCTTAAATTGTCCAAATGTAAGAATTAAACATAAAGAAGAATAAAGAAAATAAAAACACATAATTACACATGAGAACAAAAATAAAGATGAAAGGGAAAAAGAAAAGAAAATATGATTCTTGGGTTGCCTCCCAAGTAATGCATTTTTTAAATGTCATTAACCTAACTCCAAAGCATGTCATAAGGCATAAATATGGTCTTCTAAATCTATCTCTTACACAATATACACTTTGAACCCTTTATAATAAGGTTTTAACCTTTAGTTATTCATTTTAAACACCTTATTTTCTTATACACTTTGAATCTTAATTGCATCACAAGGAAATATATTGATTAGTAACAATAAAAGACCAATCCAATAAAGTATAATTTACCCAAAAATAACTTCAATTTTGAATGGTAAAGAAGAACTTTTTAACCAATAATAAAATTCTTCCTATAAATCATCTTATTATAAAAGACTTTTATTCTTCCTTTGTAAATATTAGAGCTTTCATAGGCATCATTGTGAATTTCCTTAAGTTCTTACAATTATTATTTCTTATGTTTGCCCACTTTATCTATCTTCGTATTGCATTGCTTAATAACTCAATATGTTTTGTACTATAGTTTAATTGTATCACTTACCAAATACCAATTGATAAGGTGACATGTCAATAGATATCTTATAAGTTATATAATAAGTTTATAATGCATCATCAAATTGCATACTTTAATCCTTTTTGTTTATATTTAACATCTTTTTAAGGATATTCTTACTTTCTTAATTGTATACCTTAATTTGTCAACTTGTTTGTGAATAATATATAGTTGACACCTTATAAGTGATATGATAGTTTTTTAACAAAGCCTTTATCATTTGGTTGCAAAAATGTGTGCTCTTATCATTAATTAAAGCTTTTGGTGCTTCATACCTAATAAAAATGTAAGACTTAACAAAATCTACAACTTTAGAATCATCATCCTAATGACTTTAGCTTCCACCCATTTAGAAATATAATCAATAGCAAGAAGAATATAAAAATTACTAAGAGGGAAAAAAGAAAAGGTCTCATGAAATTAATACCTTAAATACAAAAAATTTCATAAATTAGAGTAGGGGTTTGCGAAATTTGATCTTTATGAGATAAGTTACCTATTATATAATAATATTTGTAAATCTTACAAAACATATAAGAATCATGAAACAATGATGGACATAAAAAAAAAAAAACCACACTTAAGTACCTTTCTTGCTATTCTTTTTTATCCAAAGTGTCTTTTACAAGGATAAGAACGAGAAAAGGTGAGAATAAAATAAAACTTAGTTTCAAGTGCACACTTTTTTATCACTTGATTTAAGCAATAATTTTATAAGTATAACTTATCTCATACATAATATTTTGTATCAATATTAATCTTCTCCTTTTGAACTTTTGTCAAGTCATATGACAAAGTCCTTATGACCAAGAAGTTGATAATATTTGCATACCAAGAGACATTTGCCTTAACTGAAAGCCTTAATTGAATGCAATTATGCATATAGAAAAAGTTCTTGTAAAGGTAAGGTATCCTTTTCCTTAAACATATGACCTAAATAATCCACATCTAGGTTCCTTGCACTTTCTTGTCATAGATCTTTAAAATGAACTCTTGTAATCAAAGAATACATTGAATCAACCTTGGCTTGACATTTTTCTTTGATAACATATACCTTAAAGTTGCATAATCAAAATAAATAATCACTTAAGAGCCAAGTAAATATGAATAAAATTTTTTTAAAGCAAAAATAACTATTAAAAGTTCTTTTTCAATAGTAGAATAGTTACACTAAGTATTGTTTAAGGTCCTTGAAGTATAACAAATGGTGTAAGTAGCTTTGTTAGTTCTTTCCCCTAAAATAACTCTTACAGCATAATTCCTTGCATCATATATGATCTTGAATGAAAGACTCAAATTTAGAAGTTAAATTATTAGAGTTAAAGTCAATAACTCTTTTAATTTGTCAAACGTTTCCTTAAATGCATTATCAAAGTTAAAAGTCACATCTTTTTGTAATAACTTACATGAGGGTAATGTAATCTTTGAGAGGTATTAAGTAAATCTCCAATAAAAACTTGCATGACTAAGAAAAGAAGGAACTTCTTACACAATTACAAGGTAAGGTAAGGATCAAAAAAGATTTATCTTAGCCATTTAACTTTAATTCCCTTAAATGAAATAAAATGCCCTTAAAATGTTCTACCATAACATGATATTTTTCTGAATTTAAGACAAGGTTAATTTCTATATATTTTTTAAGTATAACTATATGGTTATCTAAATATACATAAAAAAAAGTTTTCATAAATAGTAAACTTATGCTTAAAAACTTTAATGACATTTTTCAATTTGGATCCAAAAGGTAAGTAATAAAGCCAAAAAGAATAGGAAAGCCCTCAACTTGATTTGTCATTCAAATATTTCAATAGGTACATGAAATTTTACTAAATGCTTATGTGGATACTTAAAAGATGAATTAGGCCAAATTTTAACTCAGAAATAACATTAATATTAAGATACTTTATACAGAAAGATTTTTAGTTTAAATTATAAGTTGGTAACTCCTTAAGAGTTTGATTGTTGTTATTGACATTTCTGGTCATGATTTCTATTTTAGTGTCATTTAACGAGTTTAATTATGATCTAAGGTTGGCTATAAGTAAAAGCCCCAATGAAAATGGAAAAAACCATATGCTTATTGCTTGAATGTAGTCTCTTATTCAATGAAGATCTTGATCAAACTCTTTATTAGACATATAATCCTACAACACATATTATATTGGACTATAATTATAAGAAAATATATTAATTAAATAATTAATCCTTGATAATGATATCAAAATTTAATGTGTATTAAATATACTAAAAATATTGTAAATAACTTAATTAATAAGTTTGTAATTAAGGTAAGTAAAGGTCAAATTCACAAAAATTAAATTTTGATTAATTAATTAATTAATGATTTTAATTCTATTGAGTTTATGCAAATATAAATAAAAGAGCAAAAGGATAAAATTTCAATTTTAATTAAACTAATAAAAATAAAAATAAAAAACTAATTGCAAATAAAATTAATAAATGAGTACATCTTCAATAATAAGAATATTTACAACATTGGATTCATATATATTGATCATTAATACTGAATATCATTAATTGTTTGATTAAATATTTGATCTACAATAATGATATTATTATGAATCTTTCCATAGTTTATTGTTAATTAAGACAATTTTTTAAATTAATTTTTTATCAATTACATTACTTAGGATAAACTCTCTAAATATAATTTATTGATAACTTTAAGATATAAAAAATAATCAAATTCACAAGCTGATTTGTTTAATTTTAAACCGTGTTTTCTATATAAATTAGCCAAAAACTTGACCATAAGTATCAATTTCTATTTACTATTTAGCATTAGAATTATTAAATAATTACATACTTGAATTTTAAACTAACATTAAGTCATAAAGTATAATTGTCTAGTATGCATCCTAATAATTGATCAATATAATGATGAACAATAATTATAATAGAAAAATATGAAAATTCAAAGTAAAAAATCATATTATAAATAAAAGTCAATAAATCTCACAACACCTCCTCTAATGACTTTAATTCTTAAAACTGAAAATAAAACCTTAGTCTTGCGTATAATAAAGAAAGAAAAGAGAGGCTTGTGTATGTCTCCATTTTTGATATCTTAATATATTTATTTATAAGTCTAAAATAAAGCAAAAATAACCCAAAACAGTTAGACACTTTCTCTTTAGCATTAACTTACTTTATTTGGAGAACAACATTTAATTAAATTAAGATAGTTTTGACCAACATATAAGTTGGATTGAGGACACCAGTTTATGACCCAATTATGCTTAGATCTCCATAAATAAGCTCATTCTAAAAAGTTCAAAATATCTATTTTAATTCTCACAAAAGCTTCAATACATCTAGTAATGTTTACAATTTGAAATTTCCAAAATACCTTCCAATGGTTGAATTTGCTAAAAACTACACCTTTAAACTTCCAAATTGCTCCAATCCATTCAATCTTCTTTTAAAATATACAATCAATTCAAATAAGTACATTTAGGCAAAAGATACATCGAAAAGTATAAATATAATACATATAACATACTTATTTTATTATAATACTAAAAAATATTAAAGACTAACTATTAAATTAATATTAAATATTACAAATAATGAAGTCTATTAAAAAATTAGAATTTAAATTAAATATTTAGATATTTTAAAAATTAAGTAAATGTCATCATATAAGTATTTCATTAGTTTTCTCTCAATTCCAGCAATATTAATATATATAAGTTATGACTCCTTACTTAAGACTCATAGTATTATTCTAATTTTATTACAATTTTAAATTAATGTTAAATATTATTAAACCAAACTAAACAAATTAGAAATAACAATAATGTACAATGTCAAAAAAAAATTTTATGTTTTTTTATTTCATTATATCATACTAATTTTTAATAATAATTAATTGGATAAATAATATTTAACTTAATTAAGTTTTTTTTAATATTATTATTTCAAACTTAACATGGTTAACTTAAAGTGATTGCATAAAATTAAGTAAAAATAAATTAAAGACTATAGTTAAATTTTTAACTATAATTATTACTCTTGTAAAATTGTTTTAATTTCATCATACAAAATTAATTTCTAACTATGATATTTATGTTTTAAAATTCTTTTAATTTCAATATATAAAATTTTTAATAACAATTAATTAGGTAACTAGAATCATAATTGACTAAAGTTCTTTTCTTCTTATAACATGCATTATTTATTTATTTTATCAAGACATAAAGTTATGTTATAAAAAAGATGACTAAATGGATGTTGAAATCATATTTCTTTTAAATTGCTAAAAAGGCTTACAAACCAATAACTATATTAATATCAAATACTATAAACCGTAAAAATCTAGTAAGAGAATCTTAAAATTAAGGGAAATCTACCATGTAGGTACGTTTTATTCAAATAATTGTTTAAAATCATTGACTTTCATTCAATTTTAACAATACTAATATATATGAGTTTTATTAAAAAATTTTAAAAATTATATTTAATTACAATGATAAGATAAGTATTAATGTTTGAATAATTTTTTTAATAATTAAATGTTATAAATTAGATTATTTTCAAAATAATAATATACAAAGTTAAAAGTTTTCAAATTTTTATAGGATTAAATGCCAGCTAAATTTTCAATGATTTATAAAATGTGTAATTAAATTTTTATATATACCTTAAATCAATTTTGTGTATACTTCTTTTAATTATCATCAATATATGTAAATACATTTGCACATGTAAATATAAGTGTATTGATTACTATATATTAAAAACTTTAATGAAAATATATGTGTTTCATTAAAAATAAATAAACAATTTAAAATAAATATATGATTATTAAATATAGTTTGGCAAAAATGATAATATTATCTTACATGAACAAGATATTATATATATATTTTCTAATGTCTTTTTTTTTTGTTTAATGTTCATTTTTTTGTTTTAATGTTCATATTTTTACCTTGTATACACTAAAATGCATTTTAATTTGTTTATGTCATTTATGATGACATTTTTTTATTATTATTTCTAAATTTTTTCTAGTGAAAACTAAACATAGGTAATTATTTGTTATCAGAATCAAATATTAAGATGTAGCTTGTTACCAAATCTTAAATAGAAGTTGCATAATACAAATTTTTCTAGTTATAAATAAATTAGTGTATTTTTATCTAAAAAGTACTTTTTAGTTGATCAAAATGATGAAGAAAGTTATAAATTAAAAAAAAAATTATTTTAAGATTACATTGCTTGAGTTGAAGCAATTATATGCAAACTAAATAGCTATAATAAAATGGTGATTACATTAGGGTTTCCACTTTATTACATTTTACCAAATAATAATATTTTCAAGGTAATTTCAAGTTTAATTGACTTGGTTGCAAAACATTTTTCTCATTAATTATATTGTACTAACTCTTGTCATAATATTTCTTTAAAGATGTTTTAAGAACATAAATGAAACATCTTAATTGTTATATTGTTGAAATAAGGCCATTTTGAAAATCATAGAGAAAAGAGTAATTATTTTGCAAACCAATTTTTTACTTTCTCAGCTCATTCCATTACTTTACACATATATCTACCAAACAACACTATAATTTATTTTATTGCAAAAGTATTAAGGCAAAAAGGATAAAAATACCATAAGCCTTATGCTATTACATCAAAAAGGGATAACAAGCAATATATTGGTCAGGCCACATAAGATGAATACCATAAAAAATTGATTACAAAGCAACAACAATCCATGAAAAATCACCTCGTAACCATATTGTCAACACATTAACCTTTATCTTGTCCACCAAAGTGGTTAAGTCAAGTGTTAGATGTACACTATTTCAATGATTAGCTATTAATATATATGCTCCTTTAATTATACTTTGAATATGCAAGAAAGAATAGCTGAATAGTTTTAGAGATTTGGCACATATCAAATAATTTGTCTTGAGTTATTTTTTCCCACAATACTCTAATAATAAGGTAGGAATTCATTTAAGTCACTTCAAAATAGATTATTTACATTTCAATTTATTTCAGTTACCAATTGGGTTAGGTTATAAATATTAATCTTTTGAGTTAATATATGTTAGATTAGGATTCGAGTAGGCATAATAGAATTGTTCAAGTCTAGTCAGATTATGTAACCTTTAGGATTTTTCATGAGACCTCTTAGGTTTTATGAAAATGGCAATTCACTTTTGAGGAAATATGATGTAAGTAATGGCATATGCAAACCACCTTATTATTTGTCTACATGCACAAACAAATTCAATTTTAGCACTAACTTGTATAGTAGGTGACAAAATTGGTTAATTTAATGTATATTATAAAAATAGTTTTATTGACCTCTAATATCATTAAAGTTGAACTTATAATGTTGAGAATTTTTTAAAACAAACACATAGAAATTGTATTAAGAATAAAATTTTTAAGAAACTAACAAAAAAGAGAAAAATAAATTACTAAGTAACATATAGTTTTTGAGAGCCTTAAAAGAGTATCTTTTTTAGTCTTAAAAGTCAACCTATCATAATAATGATTTTCAATAAAAATTAAACACATCAAAATTCTAACCAAAAAGCCTATTCTAAGAAGAGTTTTCATGTTTATTTTTAGGAAAAGTTTATGCTATTAATGACTATCGACATGCATTTTGAACAACCATACTTATAAAGAAGAAAATAAAATAAAAGAAGCAAAACAAATAACAATACTAACTAAAAAAATCTGAGAAACATATAACATAAAACTTTTTAGTTCTTTTGACAACCACCTTCAAAATTTCAACTCTTAAAGTGCTACCAAACATGTTATAATGTTGTGCTTTTAAGTTTTATAATATACACAATAATATCCTTTTTATTTTGCATTAACATTTTTGTTTTATTTGTGATCACTTAATATTTTGTAATCACTCAAGCAAGAAAAGGGAAAAAAAATGTAAAAGAGAAAAAGAAACAAGTGTAATAGAATTGAAAATAAGGATTAAATTAGATTAAAAAGACAAAACTTTAAAAAATCTTGAAAATTCCAAGAGCTGACAATAAATATAAGAAAATGCTTATGTTATCAATGTACACGAAAATGCATGAACGAATAAGTGAGAAATAATAGGAAATCACAAATTTTTGGTAGCTAATGAATCAACCTATATTAAGGTGTATGCTAAAAGCTCGATGGAAAGTTATTAGTGGTTTTCTAATTCCAATAGTTGATTAAATATATATAAATGAATTTAACTTTTCACTTATCCACAATAAGAAAGAAATTTTATCTTGCATTTTGTTATTTTATTAATCATAAAGTCAAGAAACCTTTACAAATGAAAATGAAGTATGACACATAGTATTTCTACAACACATAAATAAATTATTTATACAAATCATTATGATTCTTATTTTATGTTGTATTATGTGTCTTTATATTGTTTAGAGTCATTTCTTTTGCTTTTTTTTTTAAAGAAAAAAATCATGGCTAACCATTTTTTATTACCTACATGTTTCTAATTTTGGTAATCTTTTGAAAGATATGTAATGTTTAACTACAACAATACTCTTCACAATGCAACATAAGTAACTAATGGTGTAACCCATGAATGCAAATCCAAAATTTCATCATATTTTGATGAAAATAGGCATTCCATTGTAACTTTAAAGACCCCATAATTCCATTACTTCATTTACACCAAATATTGTTTGATGTATGCCATGGAACTTTTAATCAATGTTAAATCTTAATTATGCTAGAATTATTATTACTCTACATCCGTACTACATCTAATATAAGTTAATTAACATAGTTGCAATGTTATTTAAGTAGATGTAATTAATCTACTTTTCCAACATGACATGCATGTCTTAATCTTATAATGTTTATGAAATCAATTTTCTTCTGATCTTCTTGTTAGTTCTCAGTCTCATAAATCATGACAAGTCTCCTTCCTCTTTTATATGTTAAGATAATGTATGTCTAACTAAATTAAACACTAATATATGTTGAACTTTAATCAATTAATTATATTTGTAAGAATGGCTTTGTACCTTGTATTTCACATGATGATTCATAGTTTTGTTTGTTAAAAGTGCAAAAAGGATAACAATAGGCCTATATAACAAAAGGGACATGTGAAGTATTATTATAAATGAAAATAAAAAGCAACTACAATATTTTGATTTTATTCAAAAACATAAACTTTACCTATTATTGGGGTGTAATTTTTATCATAAATTACAAAGATCCATAGAATTTAAATGAAATATAACAACAAAGTCTTAAGGGAACACATTAAACCACCAATTTTTGAAATATTAGAAGATTAGTATGCGTACTCATTTAAAGTGATCTTGGCATAATTGCAAGCCATAATGTTACAATTCATTTAGAGTAATTCTTAGGCTAAATGGAAATAATTTCATATGATTCATTTTTTGATTTCTTTTCATTTGTATAATTCATATCTCTACTAATGTTATCATGTGAAAAATAGATAAAAGATAACTCTCCAAGACTATGTTTATAGGTGGAACATATTTAATTAATAACCTATAATCAATATAAATATCTTAAACGCCAATAACGTCATTCAATCTATATATAAAAAAAGATACATAATGATACTATTTACTGGTCAATAATGTATAATAATCCATATTAAGTCTTATAGCTCTTTTGGATATGACTACCTTATTTAGTTGGTAGAAAAAAGTAGACATCTTTACAATTGCCTTTATAAGGTCCTTAAAGCCAATGACATTAAAGGTGTATTCATAAAAAATTTCATAAGGATCTCTCTTTAATAGTTGTCTATCTAAGTGAAGAAGGCCCTCTTTGGAATTAAATTATTATCATAGCCATTATAAAATGTCAAATTTATTTGACATTCTAAAGTAAATAGTTGATTGTAGTAAACATTTTTTAATGGCTACTCCAATTTTAATTTGATTATATTCATAACCTTATAATCTTTTATAAAGTTAAGGTTTAGTGTTGCTCCCTTCTCTTTTTTGAAACTTGTAGTGTCCAAAAAGATTGATGCATCATCCCCTTTAGCAAGACCAATAAAACATTACAAAACTATAAACTAAAAGTTCAAACTAAAGTTTCAATTAATGAGGTATGGACCAAAAAACAAAAAAAAAAAAAAAGAGTTGACCAAAAATTAATGCATCACACCTTTTTTAGTCATGCAAAACAAAAATTGAAAAGGACAAAGTTAGATGTGATGTCTAAAAGTTTAAATTAAAGACTCAACCTTTTGATGTAAAAAAACACATACACACAACTTCTTAACAAACTCTATAAATCCAATTGAAAATTACAATCATAAGATGAATTTACATTACTTGAACAAAACATTTATGAAAATGCATGTGTAGAATGGATACATTTACCCTTGATTTAGTAACTACTACTTTTTTCATCTCTTTACATGATGGTAACTATATTAAGACATAACTTGCCATAAAATGAGGAATTTAGAGCATTTTAAGTAAGGGTGAATGATGGAAAAGTAACAAGAAGATACAATATTATAATGATTATGATTTTTCTGAAAATTAAGAACTCATTATAAATAAAGTGTTTTGAACATATAAACAAATTCTTATATATAACCCAAGGAATTGTAAGTGACAATTCTTATAGAATTGTCTTTTTATTTTTTTTTCCAAATAATAAACTTAATCTTTAAGTATTTTTTTAATCATACTGATATAATTATAATTGTTAGATAGAATAGCGGATGAACATATAGTTAAAATTTAAAAACTCTAAAAGAAATAGTTTTGTATAGCAACTTTGTTATTTTTCTTTTTTTTTTTTGAAAAAACTATTTAGGAATTGTTTTTTAATTTACAAAGAATACCTAGCAAATGCAATTAAACTATTTATTCACTAGTTTATATGTCATTTTTGAATTACAATACATGGCCACCTTAAGGTAACTAGAATTACAAAAATGATAAAAAGGGAATAACTTAACCATAATTCATTTTATTTAAAAATATTTGGCCTTATTGCCTTAATGATTAAAAAAATAAATAAATGTAAATTCTAAAAATTGGAAATTCTAAGTGTACATTTTTGGGTAATTTTACTTAATTTTCTCTACCTTCAATCCTTTCTATGATTTGTATGTTTGTAATTTGACATTTGAATAATTATTTTATATGCCACTTTATTTTAATTGTGAAAATTTTCCATAAGCTAACATCCTTTTATAGGAAATTTGTGAAAAACTTTAACACTATTTTTACTCCTTTAATTGAATGTATCAAGAAAGGTAGTGACTTTAGATGGAATGAGGTTGTTTAAAAGAGTTTAAGTTAATTAAGGAGAAGTTGTATTCAACACCTATCTTAATCCTAATTTTTTGAAGATTGTTAAAGTAAAGTATGATCCTTTAAAAGTAGGAATTAAGATTGTTCTTATGTAAGATAAACATCTCATAGCTTATTTTAGTGAAAAGTTGAATGAGGCAAGTCTAAATTATTCAATATATGAAAAAGAGTTTTATACACTAAATCGAGTTTTAGAGATTTAACAGTATTACTTGTTACCTAAGGAGTGTGTTATTCACACAAATCATGAATTGTTAAAGCATTTAAAGGGCTAAAGCAAGCTAAATCAAAGACATGTTAAATGGTTAAAGTTCTTAGAGGGCTTTCCCTATATCATCAAGTATAAAAAAGGAAATATAAACATAGTGACAAATACATTATCATAGGGATACACTTTAATCTTATTATTGAATGCTAAGTTAATGGGTTTTGAATTGATTAAAAGTTAATATTTGGATGATTCAAACTTTACTTTTATTTACTTAACTTGTGAAAAAGGGATAGTTTATGACTTTTATAAGTATGAGGGATACTTGTACAAATTTAGATGGCTTTGTATTCATAAAGGATCTATTAAGGAACTTTTACTAAAAGAGGCACATGATGAAAGTTTAGTTGGATACTTTGGTGAAAATAAGATTTTAAAGCTGGCTAAAAAAACATTTTTATTAGTTAAGGATGATTAAAGATGTGCATTGTGTGATAAAGAGATGCTTGGCTTGTGAAAAGGTAAAGAATAAAGAGGCTACTCATGGGTTATATATGTCATTACCTATTTTAGATTAGCCTTAGCTTGGTATAAGTATAGATTTTGTACTTGGGTTGTCAAGAAAACAATGAGAGAAGGATTTGGTTATAATGGTTGTTGATAGGTTATTCAAGATATTTCACTGTATACTTGTCATAAAACCAATGATGCTTTTTATGTGACAAATTTGTTATTTCAAAAAATTGTGAAATTGCATGGAATACCAAAAAGTATGGTATTTGATCAAGATGTCAAGTTCTTGAGTTACTTTTGGAAGACCTTGTAGAAGAAACTTGGCACAAGGTTATTCTTAAACATAACTTGTTATTTGTAAACAAATGGGTAAACTGAAGTGATAAATTATACACTTTCTTTTTTACTTAAAATTGCTATTAATTAGAATTTGAAAAATTGGGATGATTGCTTGACTTTTGTTGAATTTGTATATAGTAAAAGTATGCATACTACAATTAAACATTCTTTTTATGAGATGATTTAATCTCATTACCTTAGTTGAATTAGTTTAAAAATTACATAAAAGTGTTAAACAACAAATAGAAAAATAAAATGCAACCTACAAGAAAGTAGCCAATAAAAGGAGCAAACAAATTCAATTTATTCTAAATGATCTTGTATGGATTTATTTTCAAAAAGAGAAATTTCCAAGTAAAAGGAGGTCCAAGTTTATGCATTAAGTACATCGTCCTTTCAAAGTGCTAGAAAAGGTAAATGACATTGTCTATAAGATTAATTTGTTGGATGAATATAATGTATCAGCCACATTCAATATGGCTATTGCCTAACTTAAAGGACAACAAAGAGTCAAATCTAAGGGCTAATCCTATTCAACATAAGGAAAATGATATAATCTATGGTGTATAGGGGTTGGCCTAAATCGTATGATCCATAGTTTTGGGCCAATTACTTGTTTAAAGGCCAAAAATTTTAAACATCTTGAGAATTGCTTTTTATGGAGAATACATCATGTATGAAAAGTCTAGAGATCAAATAAAAGGAGTTAGAACTTGCATTGATGACATTGCTCACTCACTTGAAAGATTAGGCACGAATGGATTTGTTTGGATTAAAGTGCTTGCAAGAGTTTATTTTCAACTTATTTCTTCTTATTTTAATTAATTTATATTAGTTTGAATTCTTAATTAATATAAGAGTAATACTTAACTTATATGTTTATTTTTTATGTTTTAAGTTTTTTTTGTAGTGTATTTTATAGTTAATTAGTACTAACCTTATTTTTCTATTTTTGAATTGTCTTAACTAATTTTTAGCATTGTTTCCTATTTTAGATATTAAGAAATGTTTTAGAATATCAATTTTTAAAAATATTATTAAGAGTACAACTTGCATTTTATTCTAATTCTTATCTAAACAATTTACTTATTTAGTGGCAAGCTAAAAACTAATTCTTATGACTCTTCTTTCTTTTATCTAAAGGTATGGCAAATCAAATTAATTTCTTCTTATTTGTTGCAAATTTCTTATGGAACAAAGGGTTACTAACTTTTCTTCTTATTTTGTTTATTTCCATTGAATCAAAAATGTTTAAAAAAAAAACATTCATAATTTAAAATTTTTCTAAGTAAAATACAATATGAAGGTTTTATTCAATAATATAACAACAAATAAAGGATGAATATATTTTCACTATCACATTTAAATTTTAGTCTAATGTAAATACAATTTTTTGCACAACAATCAATACGGACTTTTTCCATTACACTACATCTTACCTATGATATCATATGAATTCTCAATCCAAAATTTCAAGTGCCACATCACATAATTTCACATCATCTTAATCTATAATAATAACCTTAGATATCAAATCACGATTGTTATAATTACAATTCCAAATATTCATTACAGTTATTAAAGTAAAAATGAAGATAAAATCACGATTGTTCAGTTTATTTAATATAATTGAGATTATATAAATTAGTTATACTCACTTGTTGATTATAATGAAATTAATTCTTAAATAGATGTATCATATGATTTTTTTCTCTTTATTTAAAAGAAATTATGTAATAAAATTAGTATATTTTCTTGTATGATTATTTAATTTATTATTTTTATTATTCAAATGACTTCTCACAAATTCAAATAAAAAGGGGGGATATCTTGAATAATTTATACCCAACTGTCCTCCCTCCCATTAGTCTTTCTCTTTAATTTCTTTGTTGTTTTGTGTGTGCTTGTAGTTGAGTAATTAAATTGCACTTTCGGTTTGGGCATTTAATTTACTATTGTATTGCCCATTCAAATTTTTGCTAAAAGTTCCGAGGAGGGGCTAGATTTTTGTTTTTGGCAATTAGCAGTAGCTAGGCCATTTATTGTATTTTATGATCTGCTGTTGGGTCCTAACGTATTGTTCGAGGTTGAAAAGAAAAAAAAAAAAAATCCTAGGGAAACGTTGCTTCGAAAATTTTGATTTGCTTTGGTGATAAAACTTTCATCGTTAGCGTCAAATCTTCTAATTTCCAAATTCCAGGTCATCATTTATTTCAGATGTAGCATGCTTTCCCTCTTCTGTTCTTCTTTTATTTATTTATAAAAAAAAAATCTCCTTTTTCTCTGATTTTGGGGGAAGGGGGAGGAGGGCAATCCTCGAGGTAACAACCGTCGTGCTCTTTCACGGAGCAAATGGGAATTTTGACAATGGCGTTGTGGGATGCGAAGATTGGAGCAAAGGGAAATGCTAGGCACATAATCACAATAAGTCGAAGTTCGCTTTCTACTTGAGAAAATATGCTTAAAGTTGATGGTCCGTTTTGTGTAATATACTAGATTTGATCTTGGGTCCATTAGCCTTTAACCACTACTGTTCTATTTGATCTTTCTTGTACTCCTTCTCACCGCACAGCTCAGTTCAAAGGCTGGGGAGTAGCAGTAATCTCAATCTTGGACTGTTCAGGCATCTTGTATTACAAACTCTAAAGTATTATCCCAGCAATTTTCCCTTTTTCTCTACGCCCGTTGCCATTTTTGTTCTTCGTTTTATTCCTTCTGTTGAGCACCTTTAACAAATGCACTTTTGTCCCCCCTTTAGCCTATCAACAACACCTCTCTATCATGCTTTGTTTTGACAAAAGTGTATCCAAACCGGTGTAAGCGTGACTAAATTAAAGTACTAACATAGATGCTCATATTCAAATTTGTTCGGTTGAACTCTTGCATTGCCATTCTTTGGCAATAAACTCAACTAGGGACGTAATTGTGCCAATCGTCACAGCTTCAAATGCGAGGTGCCCACCAGTAATACACCATCTCACCCAGCAGAACAAAATATTGAAAGTAACTGTGCAGACGTAGAAGTGATAAAATAATACAATAAAAATGCAGAGTTTGCACGCGGCATCATGTGCAGGTCTATGCATTTGATTATGATAATCGAAAAAAGTGCAACTACTAATAATTGTACATTTATTTTTGTCGAATTTGATCTTTACGTTTAGATTAAGTATTCAATTAGATCTGATTGTTCCAATATTAATTATTAATTACTGATTTGGATGAATGGTTACTAATTGTTAGCTAAACTTTTCATTAAAATTTAAAAAGAAAAAAGAAAAGAAAAACAATGCGGACAAAGTAGGAAATTGTTACTAAGAGAAAGGGAAAAATGAGAGCGAATATGTATAAATTTTGGGGAGGCAAATGGCCAATGAAAAGTTTTATATTATATATGGGATATTTTATAGTAAAGGGATCACATTTTATTCAATATAAAAAAAAAATTTGATAGTAATATCATATATACTCATATAAAATTTTTTTATATCATATAAAATATTATATATATATATATAATATAAATTATTTTAAATATAGGGTAAACTGCTTTTATTGTGGAATGCTTGTGGCCATGGAGTGGCTCCATTAAATGAAATTACAGAGCAAGGGCTTGCATTTTGCAGGCATTAAGCTTTTAGAATGGGACAAGCTGGGGCCTCTATTTGTTCTTTATTTTCTTTGTTTTTCCCTTTTGGGCTTAGAAATTATCATTTCAACCGTTCTTCTTCCAGTTTTTCTGCTTGAGCTACCCTGCTCAGAGGACGAACGACCTAATTTTCTTTTCTTCTCTTTCTCCCGTTTGAATTTCTCTGTCGCTTTGTGCCTGCGTGCCCGAAAAAGAGTTCTTTCAAAGTCGCTGCAATTGAAAAAGCACACGGAAAACGTCAATAGCTTCGAAATTGTCAATTTCGGCAGCCCGTGCAGCTAAACCCCTGTGTCCCGTGAGCATCTCGTGTGTGTACGGCGCTCGCACTAATCAAAAATTTAACACAAACGCATAGTCTTCTTGTCTTTTTAACTCTTTGAATGAGTTGAGTGCAAACAACAACAACATAAATAAATTAAAAAAAAAAAAAGCCCTATTCCGTGGTTTTGAATTTTTTTCCTCCCTTTTGTCCTCTTTTTTCTTGTTTGTTTAATGTGAATATAAAGACAATAAAAATAAAGATCAACCCCACTTAACTCAATTTTACCGTTTGGCTGCGAAAGTGTAGATTCCGAATTGAGCATCGAATAGCTAGGTTTGAATCTCTGTTACGGCCTTTTTTTTTTTTTTTTTTGTATTTTGTAATTTTTTTTAATTTCTTTCAATTTTCTCGGTATCCAGACACGAAACATTTCTTGTTTTTTGAAAATAGAGTTTTTCCATTGCAATTTGCGTCATTTTTATTTTTTTTTTGAGTGATCTGTTATTTTGGTGTTTTAAAAAGCAAACTTTCAGATATAAACAAATATAATTTGGACTGAAATTTTCATGAATTATTATTAGGAGGAATTTTTTTATTCGGTTTTCTTTCTTTTTTCTCAATAGCCAAACAAAGAAAATTTCTTGGCTTTCAAAAATAATGCCAACAATTTGGGCGAAACAAAAATTATTGACCTATACATGGAGCAATAACATGAGATGAATTAGTAAGACAAGTTGATTGGCAAAAGGCCTATTGTCGTAGTACCAAATGTTTTTCACAAATTTTTGACCTTGTAATAATACTAATTTGCTCACTTAGTTTCGACTAAACTCACACATAAAATTACAAACAATTAAACTCACATATAATTATATAAATAAAGAAATATGTATAAATACATATAAAAATTTTCTTAAATTTTTATTACTTTTTACAAAAATATAAAAAATATAATATTAAGTACCTTTTACATTCTTCTTTTACGTTTTTTATTCTCTATATTCTAATTTCTATTAAAATTTTTGGTTGCTTCCACCTATTTATAGAATTGTAATTAATACCCAACTATTTAAATTTGCATGACTTAATTATCAAATCAATTATATTTTAGTGAATTATATAAAATCATAGTCAGTGATATTAGAAATTACCCTCCATTTCTTCATTTCATGCACCCATATTCAATAGCCTTGAACATTACACTTTTCCTTACTTTCTCTCTTACTTAGGTGGCACAATTTGCTCACTTTAAGTTTTCTTTTTCTTAACCAATAATTCACTATAATTGACTATCTTTAAGGAGTCAAATTTGGATCACATATTGCCTTCAATTGCTCACTCATCCCCTGACTGCCTTGTTAGGGAGCAACACCCATGATTCCCCTATTTTTGTGAGGTTTGAAATCATGACAATTTGTAAATAATTCCAATTGTCCATATTTTTAAGAAGTATCACTCACGATCTTCCTAATTTTGTGGGACTTAAGACCATAAGAGCGTAAAAACAGTTCTAACCATCGCATCTCTCATGCATGCACACTTAATACATACGTATACGCTATGAGGTACCTTGTTAGCCTAACACTCAGTCTGTGTATCAATTTTCTTAGCCAATAACCTGGTGCCACTTTGCCTTCTTGACTAACAACCTAAGCATATTTTTCACTTAATTTCAAGGCCACAACATGCTACTACACTTCTCTTTCACCTTATTTTCTTTGACATGCTCATTTTACACTAATTTTATACTAAATATTGGTACAAAGTATCATCAAATAGTTATATTTCCCTATCAAGGGATTTAGGAGGTTAACATTTAGCCACATAAACTGTCAAACTAACATTTAATATTCAAATTTACAATTTTAAAATTAATAACCTCTTTGTGTATCTTTTTTAATGGTGTTGACTTTATTTGAACTTTTTATTAGTAAGTGAATCAAATTTGAGTAATCAAAAAATTATTAATTTAATAGTAAACTTATTTTGTGTAATTGAGTAATTAAATTTAAATTTTGAATTTGGCAATTTAATTTTCTTTTAAACGAATTTTTAAATTTTTGCTTAAAATTTATTTAAATTTGAAAAAGAATAAATATATTTATATATAATAGAAATTAAGAAAAATTTTAATTTTAATTTTTTAATTACATTAACAATTTTACTTATATATTGTTTTATCTTTACTTGATAAAAGGAAAAAAAAACATTTTCTCTCAATAATAAAAATTTAATTCTCTTCATATATATATTTATTTTTTTAAAAAAATTACTTTAGATTTAGAAAATTTTCACATTAACTATAATAGCATTTCTATAATTTTAAGAATATTATAAAACTTTCATATAAACCAATTTTAAAAATTATAATTGTAAACTTAAATTAAGTTCATCACTCAATTTTAATTTTATTTAATTACTATATTTTAAAAAAATTTAATTAAATACAATTGTAGCAAATTAATCATAAACCCCATTTCCTTTTGTAGGTATTATTTTAGAATAAAATGCATATGAGTAAATAAGTAAACTTCTATTTTTTTTTGGTTGTTTTGCTATTAAGAATAATAAATATCTATATATCTATATTAATTCTAATCTTTCTCTTTAGCCATTTTTGATCATTTTGCTATTTAAAATAATAAATAATTGTGAGATTAATATAAACATGTAAAGTGGGCTGTGACGTGCCAAGACACAATTTAATTGTCTTCTATACCGCGTCATATTGTATTTAAAATTTGACTCGTGAACTTGGTACTGCCGATAGGCCCAAGCACCATGAACTTACATTATACTGTCTCTAATTATTAATTGTGCTTGGGTCTAATATTTATAAAAAAATAAATTTATAAATAAATAAATATAAAAAATAAATATAAAATTTAAGTAGAAGATAAAAAATAACGAAATCTTTGAATTTAAGAAAAAAAATTAAATGAAAATAAAATGTTTTTAAATTAAATCTTAATAATAAAATTTAAATTTAATTTGAATTATTTGAATTAGTCACTATATATTGTATTTTTTAATATTCTAATTATATTTAGATTATTATATAAATTAACATGTAGATTTTGTAGTTATAAATTTTTTAATCTAATTAGAAAATAAAAATTTTTAAATATCATATTAATATTTAATAATATAATAAAAAATAAAAATCAACCTAGAATAGACCATGTTATACCTAAACTTAGGCCTAGAATAAGTCATGTAGTGCTTGGGCTACAAGTTAAAAGATCTGGGCCCAACCCAAGTCCGAGTGGCAGGCCGTATTTGGTACGGTTTGATATTATTCATATATGGGTTATACCTGGGTCGGCCTATATTGCGCTATGCCGAGCCATCCCACGGGTTGCTTGGCCCGTTTTACTTGTCCAGTTAAATATTGACATAACTCTTTTTTTTTTTTTTCTGTAGTTATTAATTTTAAAACAAAATGCATAAAATAAATAAATAAATCTTTAATCTTCCTTTTTTTTTCTCTGTATTATTTTTTAGGGTAATAAATATCTAAATATCCATATATATATATATTCTCTTTTTTTTTCCGGCAATTGGCAGCAGCTAGGCTACTCGTAATTTTGCAATTAGCCGTTGGGTACTTTTATTTTGTGAAATGTGAGTTACGTACTTAAATTTAATCGTTCGGTGATTGCTACATATTGTATTTTGTAGCTAGCAGTTGGATACTAGCATTTTGTTGAATAGGTCATTGTATCTTGTAATTAGCGGTCGGGGTACGCATGCGGTTCATACTACAGAGGACCTGAACTATGCTCCTTGGCTGCTCATAATCTTACCCACGAAGTTTAGCTGAGCTCTTGCCTGATTGTGAACTTTTCATGATTGATCTGTGTTTAGAGATCATCGAATCATATCAAATTTTGTGTCTGAAAAAATTCTAAATCTTTCGATGCAGGTCCTCCAGATTTCTCTTTTTGGTTACAAAGGTGTAAGAACAGGAAAGAGAGAATAGAAACACTAAAACTTAAATGTAAAACTGAGAGATTTCAACAAAAGTATCCCAACTAATTCTGCTAGAAGTAAGAGATAGTCCTCCAAATTTCTCTAACATGTTATGCCAATTTTTATAGCCCGAGAGTAAACGTAATCGGTAAGCACCATTATAACAAATTCACCAACCGATATCGACTGGACTTCAAAAGAAAACGCAAAATGATTATTGCATTATTTGTCATCAACACTCACAGACACAACAAAATAACACACTACACGGCAGATGCTGAAGCACTAAAAACCCTATTAACCATTGGCATACTCAAATCAACAAATAAAGACCATTGTGCCTAACTCTGGCGGACAAATTTTACATAAATAAAATTAGTTAAACATGTGGTCATTTTGAGCCAATTGCAAAAGACAACTTCGGTCTGGATTTGTTCTTACCCAACAATTTCATCTGGTTTAAACGTTCTTCTTCTTCTTGCTGCTTCTTTCTCTTCGTTGCTTCTTCTTTTTGTCTTTGGAGCTCTTCTAGTTCTCTATATCTTTCCTCCTCTCTCTGCTGCCTCTCTAAAGCTTCCCTTCTTTGAGCTTCTTCCAACTTCTTCCGGTTCTCTTCAAGCATCCTTTCCAGCTCTTCTTTCTGTTTCCGAGCTTCTTCCTGCAAACCAACACAGCTTAGTTGCATTAGTTAATGACAAAGGCAACCCTAAGTTGGCTACTCACCTGCTTATGGTGGCGCACATCCAAAGAAACAGAAAATACTCGATAACAATTAATGACTACATGAGACATGATGAACATCTGAACATGTATAATGAGAATCATATCAAGAGGAGAATCTAAGCAAAATCTGCTTGAAAGATCTTTAATAGATAGAATAATGAAATAGAAACAGGATTGATCACTGACCAATCAAGGCACCTTTGTTATCAAAATCTACCTGTTATCTTGTCAAGAAACCTTGTCACCATAAATTCAAACTAAATTGTCTTCCATTAAATACGACAAGCAATTTTGTCCAAGATCTAGCTGCGCATCACAAAGCAGCAGGAGCTAAACGAATCACTTGACACAAGGGCAGAATATGATGCACAAAAATCTTCCGAAAAGCACATGATTCATGACACATATGCCACTGTTGTGACAAAGGCAACACCCAAAAGTTAATTCATATAAAGCAGTTACCTCCTTTTTTCTAGCTTCTAAAATAGTAGCTTCTTTTTCTTTCTCAAGTTGAATAGCAACTTCATCATGAAGTCTTTTTCTTCCCTCCTCCAAACACCTCTGTATCTCCAGCTTGATCTCCTCAGAGTTCAAGCTCTCTTCAACACTCCTTCTAATAGCTGCTTCCAACCTCTTTGTTGTCTCTTCTTCTATGAGTTTTAGTTCTGCTTCTTGTTGACGCCTGTGAATCAACAAAAACAAGTTAATAAAGAAAATAGCAAATCAATTAGTTAGTAAAATTTTGCTGCCCTTCAGTTCCAATTGTCCTCACACCAAAATACAACCAAACTAAAACAGCAATCAACATTTCAAGTCCCTTCAATTTTTTCTGCCCTTCTCTTCCCACTTGTCATTAACCATATTAAACTGCAAACTAACCTTCATGACGACAAAGGTACCAGACATATGCTTATGCATCATGACGAACTATAGCATACCTCTAATGAATCCTGATCCAAAAAATGAGTACCAAAACTGGTGAACAGTAGATAAACGAGGCATCCAATTTCATCATCAAATATAATAAGTTGGACTATAGCAGTATCTTCCTTCAGAAATGCCTGTGGAGAAGAATGCAAAGTAAACTGCTGCAGTTTTCAAACTAACATTGAAATGCTCCAATCCTTAACACTGAAGTATATTTTTAGTAAGACAAGAACATCTATAAGTTAGTACTTGGCAACTGAGAACCTCATGTCTCAATGTTAAGTGTACAACAATACATTGACTAAATGGCATGGAGGCCCTTGCTTGCCCAAATGGGTGGAATAAAATTGTCTGTTGTAATAAGGCTGCATAGGAGGCCTAATTCCAAAGACTAGCATTCTCCACCTTTTAAACAGCATCTAATAAATATATATGCCAATAATAAAGCAATTCCCCAATAACATTGTCAATATCTAGTTAAAAACGTTCTGAATTGTGGCCACAAGTTAAAAGAGCCACAATGGACCCTAAAATCTACAGGTAGACACAAACAGCAAATTTTCAAATGAAAAAAGAAATAATTTAAATTATGATGCCTATAAGTTGGTATACCTCCTTTTCTCTTCTTCTTCTTCTTCTTTTCTCATTTTTTCATTTCCAATTTTGTGATCCAACAAGCCATGAGTTAGGCTTGAAGATTTACGAGCGGGAGACAATGAGGAACTCCTACTTCTTTGGTTCTTATGACACCTTGGGGTCGGCGAACGACTTTTACGGCGTCTTGGAATTGGAGAATGATTTTTGCGGCGTTTTGGAGTAACAGAACGACTTCTTCTTCTGTATGGAAAAGTAGAAATTATTGAGCAAGACTGCGGCAGCAGAAAAGTACACAAAAAACTCAAGCACAGATAATTCTGAAGCCGTCCCACCATGTAGCATGATAAATGTAGAAGCATGTACAGTTACCTCATGCATTGTTAAGAATAACCATTGGGTGCTCCATCTTTTATCACATGAAGAAGTCTAATATCACAATCGAGCAACGAAAGGACACCCATCGGCACTGACCTGCTCACTTCCCACCCCATACGTTGAGAAGAAACTGAAAATTTTTGTTTTTCTTTATACATGTAACATATCCTATGTTACTCGGCACAAATTAAAATATTGGGCAACATTCCATCTTTCAATGGAAATGATACTTTTGTGACACTAGATGATGACGGATATATTAGGACTGCTTACCGGTCAAGCAAGATAATCATCATGTTCTTTAGAAGAAACCAACAAAAATAGGGCATCATCAGTATGAAAATTGTCAAAAATTTGACCAATACAGATTCCATAGAAAGGGAAACATTGCTGAAGAGCAAATTGTCACGAGTAAATCATCAAATCATCAATCCCCATTTACAATAAAAAGCAAAAGATAGGAGCAAAATTAATAATTAATTTTTTTTTTTATGCGGTGGCACACAATTCATACTATCCTGGAAAGAAGGTCAAGTTCCAACCTTTTATGAAAAATTGCGATTCGTCATGAATCCAATTTCGTAAATCAAGCTGTATATATGTCTATTTAAATAATCAACAAATAAAAATAATAAAAAAAAGGATAAGATTGCGTACAGATTCATTTTCCAACAAATTTGCAATTTGCAATTGGCAATTGGCAACAGAAAACGAGACTCCTCAAATCACTCTTAGAAATCCGCGAACAAGGAATAAAAAAAGGCGAACTTAAAAACTGCAAGAAAATAAACGGGGTCACCTGCTGTGAGAGTAGGCCGACGAATAGGGAGAGCAGCTTCTATCCCTCCGGCTCCTCCGACGGCCAATCGGAGAGGGCGAGCACTTCCGCCTATACGAAGGCGACCGCGACCTAGACCTAGAAAGCGATGTTGACAAGTCCCTAGGCATTTCGCATCGCTAGCTTCAACGATGAAGGATAACAGGGGAGCGAGCGAGCTAGCTAGCTAGGCTAGGGCAAAACATAAATACCAACACATAAACCCTAATTAATATAATTAGAGAGAGAGAGAGAGAGAGAGAGAGAGGAATGATGTGGTGCTAGATCAAATTGGGAGGAGTCCATACCAGAAATTTGGTTCTGAATATCCAATGAAGGAACTCAGGATGGATTGGGAAGAGGGTTAAGCGTCCTTTTAGCGTCTGGACATTCACGCACAACGCCGTGACCCATAAGTCCACCGGGCACAAAGCGCTCCGCAGTTTTCTTTTCTTTTTCTTTTCTTTTTTTTTTTCCTTAACATCGGAAAATAAAAAAAAGATTTTATACGTAAGAGAAAATTTACAACCAAGGCTAAAATGAGATACACTGACAGTAATAACCACGATAAATTCGATATATCACAGTATTTTGGGAAAAATAAAAAAAAAAAGTCTGAACTTCCAAAATACTGAATACAACTCCTAGCTAGTGCTCGTTAAAGTCCTGTCCCTATGTCAATCCCATGTTGGATTCCTTTTATTATTTTATTTTAATTTATTTTATTTTCCGATTCCTTTTGATAGAGGAAATGCCATACAGAAATGCAGGGACCAAAATTGACAAACGTGAAACCAATAACCCCACGTGCACTCAAGGCGACGTGATTTTATTGGCAATACATGTAACATCGCTTTTATAATTTGCTCAGGATCAATAAACAATTCTAATGAAAATCGAGTCCACTCCTAAATACACACTTACTTGTCTCGGGGGGTAGCCCTATTCTCAAGTTGGCAGTTCAGGCCAATTCCAATCCCCTGCAGTCCCAATCACTTGGCTGGAAAAGTACAAATGCAAACTTGCCAGGCAACGTATAACTAATAATAATACTAAAATAAGGTCGACTCTTGATACAATATCTAATGACAAATTCCTAGAATATATCGAGTTTGCTCCAAGTGTTGCCAATCAAGTTTCAGAAATTTGAATGCATGATTAGGTTATGTGTTAGCCCTTTAAATCTCTTTACTAAAAAAGGCAAGCACCTGGTGACACTCTCAACGAATACTTGGCATGCAATTAATGTGGAAGGGACATATTAAGGAAAACAAGGTGAATGGAGAGATAGCATGAATGGTAGTCAAGCCAAGGGAGGCTAGGTTCAAGCTATGACATTGGCAGTTTGTGGGGGCATGAGTAAGATGGGTTATGGTAACATGTGTTGATGTTGACAACAAGTGGGATAGGTATTATGTTGGTTGGTTGGTACGATAATGCGTGACAACTTGCACTAGTGTGCTATTAGCAATAAAGTGATGATTTAAATGGATCAACGTCTTTTTTAACTAGATGGCCAAATTCCTTAATATTCTTTAGAGGCTAGCGGATATCTCCCAACAAAGTTAGCTAAAGTTGACGCATAAATATGAGACCGAGTTGATGCTATAAGAGCTTGTTATAACACGTGTGTTCCCTAAATTAGCTATGACATCATAAGAAGTTGGCATACGGATTGGGGTTTGGCCCAACAACGTCAGGTATATACATGCACAAGTTAGGCCTGTGGTGGTGGGTAAACAATTTGAGAGTGTGTAGCAAGCAAGTATGATCTCAAATCCCCTGAAAATAAGGAGATCATGGATGGATTCTTAAAAATAAGGGCATATAACTAATGGGTAATGTGTATGTTGATCAAGTCATTCGAAGTTTATTTTTCTCCTTAAAGACAGCTCGAAGTGAAGGTTGTCAGTGAAAAATGTGTACATGAAAACAATAGGCAAAGAAGAAAAAGTAAAAAAGCCTAATATGTATTATGATTATGGTAGCAATCAGTAAACCAATTTTGATTCAAGTGTAGATTATGCAATTCTTTAAAAGGAAGAAACAAGCACAAATTTAGAAACCAAATTCTTTTAAGAGGATAAAAGTCATTTGGACGGAAGTTAGTATTATTAAGAAAGAGCTTAATCATTCAACTTGTGGTATTACTACACTTGATTTGTTCCTAACTGTAACAGTTAAACACTAGGTTATCAATTTAGGAAGGAAGCAGATGCTCTGTCCTCGCCCTATTTGACTCAAAGTAATCCCTGATACTTAATAAACCCAACCTCTTTTCCTCTAGGCAAGTCTTATAACTACTTAAGCATATTAAATTGGTCATAAGCCACAATAAAATGCAACTTGGTGTGAGAAAAAAGTGTTACTCAAGTAAAAGGATGAGGGTTAAAAAGAGCTATACAAGGCACTTAAATATAGGGAACAAGAATGGAGGGTAATGGGTATTTTTCAAAGCCACTAACCCTTGATCTCATGTAATTTATTAAGGCATGATTGACTTAGAAGCCAATCATGCAATTCTAAGTAGTTTGGGGTGTTAACTACAAACTTTATAAATAAGTGGATAGCTAAGAGTTAACAATATGAAAAATAAAAGGAAAAATTGTAAGAAACATCTTGAGAGCTTAGCACTATTTCCTTTGTAGGCTTTTATGAGAAAAGTAATAAAGGTTGAGAAGGTTTTCATATGTGTTATGTTTATTTCTCTACTTTTGTATTATTATGTGAATACTTTACTTATGTGCTTATGTGTGAGTTTGGTTGAGATTATAGGGTCTTTTAGTGCTATCATAAGACTAAAAATTTAGAGCATAAAGGTTGGTTATGTGACAATAGGTATTAGAGTATCAAGGTTCAAACTATGGCTAGTGGATCAGGTCATGATATGGTATGGGAGTGAGTGTCCAAGATAAAAAAAGCTCTTGGTGATGTCCTTGAGGAGTAAGCTTTTTTGGTCTTGGCAAGACCTAAGAAGTTGGAAATATTAGTATGTCTTTTTCAATTTACTTATGATAGTCTTGATTCAACATAAATTAATTGCTTTAGTGATGTAAAAGGAGATGTTGTAGTGCTTAAGAATACCATAAGTAACCTATCGAGTGGAAGGAGTGTGTGCTTATTAAAGATGAAAGTGTCCAAACCTAAGACCCTGAAGGGTGAATATGATGCTAAATCCATTGAGAACTTATTGTGAGATACTAGATGTGAAGTAATATTTCCAAACTGCCTATATACTGGAAGTAGAGAAGGTAACACTTACTTGCATGGGTAGACCTAGAATTGAGACGTGTGATGTGTTAAAAAAGGAATTAAAAGATCAATTCCTACCTTATAACACATTATGAATTACAAGAGAGTTGTTGAAAAAGATTGAAACATCTTGGGTTGATGCTTGATATTCGTAATATGCTTAACGGGAATAAACTCTTCAATTTCATGTTAAGGTTCAAACCTTGGGCTTAATTTAAGCTAAAGAGGTAAGGGAGTTGCTAATGAGATTGAAGTGTCATAGATTGATGCTCAACATTCGCAAGATGGTTGATGAGGATAAACACTTAAATTTCATTTCAAAACTTCAACCTTAAGCTCAAATTGAGTTAAAAAGGTAAGGTGGGAAGGACTTATCCTTCATAATTACTACTGTTGATGGCTTGGTTGATTTTCAAATCAACATCTTTAATTCTTCAAATAGTAAATAACCCAATGATAAAGGCAAAAAGAATAAAGAATGATGAAAACCATATTGTACCAACTCAAATCGACAAGGGAGTAGGTACTTTGCAAAACCTTAAAGGACTAATGACAAGGGCAAGGTCAAAAAAAATAAAGGAAGCTCTCAACAACTTGTTGTGCGGCATTTACTATCAGGAAGTTGCCAAGTACAAGTTAAGGAGGATGAAGTCTTCACCAGGGCTTGCGAATGTGTCATCTGTGGAGGAATTTGCGAACCATGGCCTTGGAAAGGAAGTTAGATTTGAAAGCCCATGATTGGGCCTTTAAGTGGGTTATTTTCATGGGTTTCTATTATTATTTAGTGGGTTGGATGAAATTCCTTATTAAGCTCAGCTTATTTAGTGGGTTGGATGAAATTCCTTATTAAGCCCAGCTTATTTAGTAGGTTGGACGAATTTCCTTATTAAGCCCAACTTATTAGTTAGGGTTTTTAGGAGTTAGCATATAAAAAGGGCAAAAAGGGTGGCTGGGAGAGGCAGACCCGTTTTCATGAGTGTATGAGCTATTTTCTCTGGTTCCTTGAGAACTAATTCTGAACTTTCATACTTACGTGTGTTGGTTCACTAGACTTATCTTTTTCAACGTTGTTGTTGTTAGGAGTGACGTCTGAATCCTATAGTTCTGGTTCTTGGTTGTTTATAATCATTGGGTCAGAACTCCAAATCCCTTAACCTGTGTTAGAACAATCCTATACCAACATTGATGTTAGGTTCCGTTTACATATAAACGGAGTTCGTATCATTTGGTATTAGAGCCTTGGCTCTAACTCAGGTTAGTTATATTGTTGTTATCATATCTTTTGTGTATTCTTCACTGTTGGTTGAATAATCAAAAAGAGAAAAAAAGAAAAACACAAAAAAAAAAAAAAGGTTCATTGCTCAGTTGGTCATTTACTTAATTATATTTGATAATTGATTGTTGTCCAATTGCACTGCTCATATCATTGAATTTCTTGTCATTCTGTTTACTTTATTGCCCATCTTCTTGGTCATGTTACTTCTCTGAAGAGGTAGGTCTAGGATTGATATATTCAAGTTTTGTTTGTTCTGAAATTAGTTTGCTTGGGACTACTGAAAAAGCTCTTAGAGTTTTGCAATTTATTGTGTGAAACACGAGAGTTGAGGATTACTGTAGTTGAGTGGAAAGCAAACACACAAGGGAGTGAGTTTTATGAGGCATATTCTTTATTTACTAACAATCTTGCATGTACGATGTCTAATGCTAAATAAGGCAGTTTCCCACATAGAGAGGAGGAAGTAGTTGTTCCAGATTTCAAATTGCTTATGAAATCTTTAGAATAGAAGTTTGATAGGATTAACCAAGCACTTTAGGAAGTTTGAGATAGGATGGATCAAATAGAAGGGGAATTAAGTGTCAATCCTAAAAGGCCAGCTGGGAGGGTCATGAAGGAGTAATTTGAATATGACTTTGGTGAAGATGGTGATGATTATTATGATGACGATAATAATGTTAGTAGAAACTTCAGAGGTGGTTTTAGAGGAGGACGTGGTAATAGGAATGGTAATAGGTACAATAAAGGTTGGGATAACAGAAATAGAGGGGAAAAAGGAGTAGACAAAAATCTTAGTAGTATTAAAATAAAAATACCTTCTTTCCAAGGGAAAGTTGACCTTGATGTCCATTTGGATTGGGAACGAAGGGTAGAATTAATATATGAGTGCCATGACTTCTTCGAGGAGAAAAAGGTGAAGTTAGTTATGACAGAGTTCACTGATTATGTTGTAGTATGGTGGGACCAGCAAGTTACCACTAGGAGAAGGAATTTTGAGAGAACCATAGAAACTTGGAATGAGTTGAAGACTATGATGAGAAGAAGATTTGTTCCCAACTCTTATTATAGAGATTTGTATAATAAGTTGCAGAGCCTTACATAAGGTTCCAAGAGTGTGGAAGAGTACCATAAAGAGATGAAAATTGCAATAGTTAGGGCAAATGTAATGGAGAATAGGGAGGCAACCATGGCTAGGTTCCTTCAAGGGTTGAATAGGAGCATAGCTAATGTGGTAGAGCTGTAACACTATGTAGAGCTTGAAAACATGGTACACATTACCATGAAAGTTAAGAGGCAACCTAAGGGAAGGAGCACTTTTGGTCACAAGCAGAACTTAGACTTATCTTTTTGGAAGTCGAACTGGGGGAAGAAGGAAGAGAAAAAGACTTTTAAGCAAAAAAGCAATTCACATAGACCCAAGACTAGTGTGGGCAGTATGGAAAGGGGCAAATTTGAAGAAAAACTTGAGGGCACGTAAGGAAAAACTAGAGACATCAAATGCTTTAGATGTTTGGGTAGGGGTCATATGGCTTCATAATGTCCTAACAAGAGAACCATGTACCTTAAGGAGAATGGTGACTATGTGTCTGGCAGTGATGCTAGTGATGAAGACCAAATGCCACTATTAGAGGATGCTAGTGATGTTGATAAAGGGATTGAGTATCCGGAGCATAGTGGAAGGCTTTTAGTAGCAAGGAGAGCCCTCAGTGCATAAGGAGGAGAATGATGCTGAGATTCAACGGGAAAATGTTTTTCAGACTTGATGTTTAGTTTAAGATAAACTCTGTTGCTTGATCATCGATGGAGGTAGTTGCACTAATGTAGCAAGTATAGAGTTAGTGAAAAAATTGAACTTGCTTACAACCAAACATCCTAGGCCATATAATTTGCAATGGTTAAATGACAGTAGAGTAGTAAAAGTGACTAAACAAGTTTTGGTTCCCTTTTCTAATTGTAGATATAAGAACGAATTATTTTGTGATGTTGTACCTATGTAGACCAGGCATTTGTTATTGGGCCGTCCTTGGCAATTTGATAGAAAAGTTTTGCATAATGGTTGCAAGAACCATTATTCATTCACCATGGATGGAAGACCATTTACACTGGCACCATTGACTCCAAAACAGGTGTATGAAGACTAAATGAGACTTTATGAAAATGAGCAAAAGAGGAGGAGCGAAAAGAAAGAGAGAGTTAAGAGAAAAGAAAGTGCAGAAGGGAAAAAGAAGATAAATGCATTTGAGAGTGCTGAGTACGAGAGCGGTCAGGTTCACAAGAGTGAAGATGAAAGAAAACAAGTGAATGTGTTTGCAAAAGGAGTAGATGTTAGGGTTGCCTTCCAAGCTAGGCAACAAATGATCTTAATCCTTTACAAGGATTATAATCCTTGATTCTTCTTTACCTAGTGCTATTTCATCTTTGTTGCAGGATTATAATGATATGTTCCTTCAAGAGATCCCAGATGGTTTGCCACCAAGGAGAGGAATTTAACATCACATTGATCTTATTCCTGGAGCTCCCATTCCCAATAAGCCAGCGTATAGAAGTAATCCTGAGGAGATAAAGGAGCTTCAAAGGCAAGTCGATGAGTTGATGAAAAAGGGATATGTAAAGGAGAGCATGAGTCCATGTGCAGTGCCAGTGTTGCTTGTGCCAAAGAAAGATGGATCTTGGAGGATGTGTGTCGATTGTAAAGCTATCAACAACATAACAGTTAAGTATCAACATCCTAAACCTAGGTTTGATGATATGCTAGATGAATTACATGGTGTGTTTTACTTCTCTAAAATTGACCTTAAGAATGGATATCATCAAATTAGGAGGGGGGGAGGAGATGAATGGAAAACTGCATTCAAACCAAGCATGGTTTGTATGAATGGTTAGTTATGTCGTTTGGTTTGACTAATGCACCTAGTACTTTTATGAGATTAATGAATCATATTTTAAGGCCTTTCTTGGGAAAGTTTATTGTGACTTATTTTGATGACATATTAGTATACAGTAGGAATTTGGAAAAACATGTTGAACATTTGCATTATGTGCTTGATGTTTTAAAGAACGAGAAATTGTATGCCAATATGAAGACATGCGACTTTTGCAATGATCATGTCATTTTTTTGGGTTATGTTGTGTCTGCTCATGGCAAAGAGGATGATAAAGAGAAGATTAAGGCAATTCAAGAATGGCCTATACCTAAGAGTGTGAGTGATATGAGGAGTTTCCATGGTTTGGCTAGCTTTTATAAGAGGTTCATTAAGGATTTTAGTACCATAGTTGCATTATTGATTGAGGTGGTAAAAAAAAGTGTGGGTTTCAAATAGAGTAAAGAACAACAAGATGCATTTGATTTACTTAAGTCTAAGTTATGTAATGCACCACTTCTTGCTTTGCCTGATTTTTCTAAGATCTTTGAAATTGAATATGATGCATCAGGCATTGGGATTGGGGGAGTTCTCATGTAAGAGAAATGTGAGTGCGACATTTAATGTTTCTAAACTTTCTCCTTTTTTCTTTGATGATGTAGGTGCTGATTTGTCCTCAAATCAGGAAGTTGGAGGACAAATCATTTTGAGGAGAGCGGGAATGATGGAAACCATATTGTACTAACTCAAATCGACAAGGTAGTAAATACTTTGCAAAAACTTGGAGGACCAATGACAAGGGCAAGGTCAAAGAAAATAAAGGAAGCTCTCAACAACTTGTTGTGCGACATTTATTATCAGGAAGTTGCCAAGTACGAGTTAAGGAGGATGGAGTCTTCACCAGGGCTTACGAATGTGTCATCTGTGGAGGAATTTGCGAACCATGGCCTTAGGAAGTAAGTTGGATTTAAGAGCTCATGATTGGGCCTTTAAGTGGATTATTTTCATGGGTTTTTATTATTATTTAGTGGGTTGGACGAAATTTCTTATTAAGCTTAGCTTATTTAGTGGGTTGGACGAAATTCTTTATTAATCCCAGCTTATTTAGTGGGTTGAACAAATTTTCTTATTAAGCCCAGCTTATTAGTTAGGGTTTTTGGGAGTTAGCATATAAAAAGGGCAAAAGGGGTGGCTGGGAGAGACAGACCCGTTTTCTTGAGTGTATGAGCTATTTTCTCTGGTTGCTTGAGAACTAATTCTGAACTTTCATACTTGCGTATGTTGGTTTACTAGACTTATCTTCTTCAACGTTATTGTTGTTAGGAGTGGCGTCTGAATCTTATAGTTCTGGTTCTTGGTTGTTTATAATCATTGGGTCAGAACTCCAAATCCCTTAACCTGTATTAGAACGATCCTATACTAACATTGGTGTTGGGTTCCGTTTACATATAAACAAAGTTCATATCAAAGAGGGCTCTTGGGAAGTTAAGTAAAGAGACGACAATAAAAGGAATTACAAAGTTGTTACTCTAAACCAAGGTAAGAGTAAATCAAATTTTGATTGTTTTATTTATAATGGTCTATATAAGGCAAAGGATTGTCTAAAAAAGGAGAAATTTGGTGCTTTGGTGGCTAAAGAAAGTGGTAGTGATGCTAGTTCAAAAGATAGAAATCCTCTCTAATCAATCCTATTTAATTGATCAATGCAGTGCATATGAATCATACCTGTGACTTAACTTGATTTATGTTAAAATCGAGCTAGATAAATGGCTTATGTTAACAATGATGGATTTTAGTGTAACGCATAATTTCATTGTTAAATGAGTGTTAAGCTTACTTGGGTCGAATGTGAGCAATAAGAGTGGTAACTAGGTAGAGGTAATTAACTTAGTGGTGTGTGACACTCTTAAATTGACAAAAGAAGTTGAGGTAACCCTTGATCCATGGCTAAGTAAACTTGATTTTTCTATATTACCATTGGATGATTTTGTTGTGATCTTAGGATTGGATTTATTTATGTAAGCAAAAATTGCATTAATACCTTATTTAAGTGGCTTATTGTTCATGGATGACAAATGAACATGCTTTGTTATTAAGGAAAAGTGATCTTATACTAGTAAAGGTCAGAAAATTTGTGTTATGTTGTATACCTTATAACTATAACAAGAGTTAGAACGAATGGATATGAAGTGCTTAATGACTTTGTGGGTGATCAAGTCTAAGGTAACAATGGGTATGCTTGACAAAGATGTTATAATGGATAAGGAGAATCATCATGCATTGGCCAAACTTCCTCCAAAGAAATATGTCATAGACCATAAGCAATTTTTGAAAAATTAGATATTTGGAAAAATGTAGTAAGTGTAGAGATGCTATGTAAGTTTGATGTAAGTGTCATTTAATAGGACCCAAAACAGTAAAAACAAGGCATAAGGGTGTACAAAGAATGACAAGTTATAGCATTAGGGGTCTCTAAAGTATGATCTTAACATTAAGAATGTTGATTTGGGTAACTTTACTTATAAGTGGTACTAATTAAGCTTATGAAAATTTACTCTAAGAAGATGCAAGGTTAACAAGGTGTTAAAGTTGCAAATGCAAGATGATTAGTTCACCTTACCAATGAGGATCTTGGTTTTAACAAGTGAAAGCAGTTTATTAGTCCTCTGAGTCTTTTGACTTGAAAATACAAGTATTTGGTAGCAATTTACATCAATACTTGGCATAAATTTAGTGTGGAAAGGACATGTCAAGGAAAACAAGGTAAATGGGGAGGCAACATGTAACGTAACCACGCTAAGGGAGATTAGGTTTAGGTTATTGCATTAGTAGTTAGTGGGACTATGAGTGGAGGTGAAAGTATAGGATGAATTGTGACAATATGTAGTGGTGTTGGCAACAAGTGAAAGAGGCATTGGGTTGGTTGGTTGGTGTGGCATTAAAGTGACAATTTAAGCACATTAATGTCTCCTTCTATTAGATGGTCAAATTTTCTAATTCTTTTTAGGGAGTAGTGCATGTCTTCTAACAAAGTTAACCAAAGTTGGCACATGAACACAAGATCGCGTTAATGCTATCAGAGCTTGTCGTCAATGGCCAATATGTGTTCTTTAAATTGGCTAGGACATTACAAGAAGTTGGCATATGGGCCAAGGTCTAGGCTAGGGTTTAGGCCAATAACTTGCTAAGCAATATATATGTATGAATTAGGCATGTATTAGTGGATAGAATGCTTAGTATTATGTAGCAAGCAAACATGATCTTAAGTCCCATGAAAATAGGGATATCATGGCTGGTACTTCCTAAAAATAAGCATATAACTAGTAAGTAATATGTGTGTTGATTAAGTTGTTTAAAGTGTTTGTTTCTCCTTAAAGATAGCCTGAAGTGGAGAGGTTGTTAGTCAAAAATATAGGAGTAAATGTAGGCAACTTGGAGTGGGCAAAAAATGCCACCCAAGTATAAGAATAAGGGCTAAAGAGTATTACACAAGGCACTTGGACATAGGGAACGAAAATGGGGGATAATAAGGCATTTTTCAAGACCAATAACCCATAATCTTATGTCATCCATTAAGGCAACCTTAAGTAGTTAAGAGTGTTAACTACAAATTCTATAAATAAGTAGGTAATTAAGGGCTTATAACACGAAAAATAAAGGGAAAAGTGTATAAAACACTTAAGAATTAAGCATTATTTCCTTTGTAGGTTTTTGTGAGAAAAGTAATAAAGATTGAGAAAGTTTTTATATGTGTTATGCTTATCTCTTTAGTTTTGTATTATTGTGTGAATACTTTGCTTTTATATTTGTGTACGGATCTAATTAAGACTAAAAGATATCTTGGTGTCATCACAAGACTAAAAATTTAGAGGTAAAAGGTTTGCTATGTGATATTATGGACCTTATTGTATCATTAGACTTAATGCACAAAACCAAACACAATCACTAAAAAATGAAAGAAAAAAAAAGACCTAAAACAAAAGGTGAAAATACAACTACTATGCAATAGCATAAGGTTATGGCCTCCTAAAAACAAAGTTCTTGGAACTCATTAGGTAACAATTTCATAAAAGTCAGAGTTAGCACTTTACTTGATATAATACGAGGTGAAGAATCTATTTTAGATTCAACTAAAACTTGAGCCAATGATGTTTATTTTAAGAAGCAATAAAACCAAAAACATGCAACATTACATAAATGTAAAGTTAGATAATGGTGGAATATGTATCAGGATACATAAAACCAAAAAGAAAGGCAAGGGAAAGCTAAACTATCATTTTTACACATAACAAGCATAGAAAGGGAGAGAGAAAAGAATGTACCTAACATGTTATCTAACATAATGAAGAATATATAACATTCATTAGTTACACCCCCTGTAATTTATAGTTCAATCCTTTCAACTCTTTTTTAACTTTAACTATCTATTCCTAACTACTGGTAATACAAGCAAAAAATTGGTATTTATCTAAGGTAAATATTTATACACACCTTAGATTAAGGCCTAATTTTAAGTACATACAGTAACAAACTATTTGTCAACTTTAGAACTCTAATAATTTAAAATCTAATTGAGGGTCTACACATTTGTTGAAAAACATATCTCTAAGACCAAGAAATTGAATACTATAGCCAATTATTCGTAATGGCAACTATTACTAGATTATATCCAAGAAACAATTTGAAGAAAAAGGGTTTTTCTGCTTAACAAAGAACTCAAAGATCTATTAAAAGGGGCAAAGATAAAATGTCTCAAGAAAATAATGTCTGAGTTGTATATATTAGTGGTATAAATAACATTAATCCCATATTAATGGAAAGTCAATTACGAATTGGTGTTACGAATTGGTGTAAGACACCTACACCCATTAACTTGTTTCCATTAATCATCAACAATAAGTAAACAATAATATAAAATAATTGGAATGTCTCATACATTAAGTGCAAGTGCATACACGAAAAAGAAAAAAGAAAATGAAAAGGCAAAACCTATATTATCTTTTCACTTTAGTATGAAGGAAGAAATAATAATAGCATTTATGAGATCTTTCTTAGAATCATATTGATCCACCAACAAACCTCTAAGCCTCCAGAAAACTTGAGTTATAACAACTACAATAAAACAAATATGTTAAGGAACCACTTATGCATATAAATGGAGAAATGATGCATCTAACTATAAATATCAATGAAACATAACTAGCAATTAATTTACCATCCGCATGAGGATCATATGAATATTTATCCTATTAAAGCATAACAACCAAAAGCATATGTATGTGTATATAAGTTACACTTTTAAGTAAACAACTTAGTGGCTTAAAGTGAAAGAAATAACACTAATTAACCAAAATTATATGTTGACTAAAGGAGTTCATTAAAGTGAGCTACCAAGGCCTTAAATCTCATAAGTAATGACCTAATTGCAAGTTAGCTAGTCTATAGACAATTTCTAACAAATTAGGAACAATTCCTCTCTTTTGATTTATGTTCCTTAAATTTCACAAGGTTAAAATGAATCATATAATCTCATACTTCCCTTTTAAGTGAGATTTAACCAAAGAGGGCTATTGAACAACAAGAACTAATATTTAGTCTGAAAAGCACCTCACACTACACACTTCCTTCATTTCATAGAGTTTAATGATGGGACTTAAACTATCATTTATTACAAACCTATAAATTCATTTCCCATTAGGGTGAATACCTTACTTTTAAACTTAGATTTGACTTAGTGGGAAATTAGATCTTTGTGAGGACTGGTTGCAAAATATTAACAATACTAGGTTTAAATTTTATTAATTTCTAATAAATCTAAAATTCAACACCACTCATTGTTAATACTCTTTAAAGATAGTTTTATATGCCCCAAGAGACAAGTGAACAAGAAATCACTTTTCATTTCAATGATTACCAACCCTTGGTCCTTCTACACCTTGTCACAAATCATAGTAACATCAAATTACCTTTGTTTCTTCTAATTTTATATATTCTAAAAAGCTACAAGAAGTGAGCTAGTTATGTCAAAAATGACATGCCCACAAGCTCTTCAACACTTATTACAAAATTGTTATCAAATCTTCCTTAATCCAAATAAATTGTGGCAAAATGTAAAGACACCAAAGTTATATTTAAAAAGCTTAAGAAAGACCTTTATGTGACATTTTAAAAAGGAAAGGTAGATAAAATTTTCCAATCATTTATAATCACTACCAAGCCAAATCTGGATACACAAAAGTCATCAGTTCTTTTTGGCATTCAAGACCAAAATAAGAGAAAGTACTAGATATTGATTTGCAACTGGAGCCATAATAAGAAACATTACAACGAAAAGAAGAAAAAGAAAGGAGAAAGAAAAAGGATGATATGCATTCCACTATTTTCTAGTTGATTTGGGTTTTTCTCTTTTCCTTGTTCATCACATTATTCCAACTATTTTCATTGTCAACATAAACATTTAAACATTTGCCTCATCCTCACTAGGATTCATCTAGCAACATTACTACATATAGGATTGAAAAAATCAAAAAAATGGAAAGTTGGTAAAAATTTGGGATCGATTGACCTATAGTAACAATCAAATAGAAAAAAGAAATATAAAATTTGGATCAATTGACCTATGGTATTGACCAATTAGTCAAAAGACAAAAGAAGAGAAGTAAAAAAAAAATAGAGAATTTAGGTTGGTCGATTAGACACCAAAGAAGTTACAAAGAGAAAAGAAATAAAAAAATTTGGGTTGGTCAATCTAACTAGTAACTGTAGTCAATCGTAAGTAGTTGGAATTTTCAACACTATAAAAGTTATAAAAAATCTATGTCAATCAACCTAATTGATAGCTACAGTCAATCGATGAGACTAAAGAGTTAAAAGTGCATAAGCAAAAAAAAGTTATAGAGATTTAAAGGCAATTAACTAGTTTAAGTGTTGTGATTAACCATTGCCTTAAAGAGAAAGTTTCCTTTATTGAAAATTGATTCTCTTTATGGAAAGAAATCAATGTCTAAGAGTGAATTTTTTGACTTTGTTTATAAAAGGGTTGTATTACTCTTTTGTAAAAAATGATGAGAGTAGACTAACAAATAAAAAAAAGAGTTTGAGATATTGTATTATGCTTAGTAAGAAAAATAAAGGAAAAAAAAAGAGAGAAATAGAAATTAAGAGTAAGAGTTTTAAGAAAGAAAAGTGAGATTGTCAAAGGAAGAATGCTTTGAAATTAACATTAACAAAAAAGCATAAGTGCTCTAGTGAAAAATGATAAACTATGAGTTTCTAAGTTTATGAAGAATTATTATTTCTTATGAAAGTCTTGTGAAAATTTTGTTATGATTAGAGGTAAAGTGACCTAGTGTAAAGATTGCCTTCACCCTATAAAAAAAAAAATATATATATATATATATATATATATATATATAAAGAAAGAGTTGGTGAAGTTGAACACTTAAGGGATGAACCATAAGGAGTAAATGTAAGCTCCTAATTTAAGATAAATCACTATAAATTGTTGTGACACTCTTTTTCCTTATCTCTTTACTTTCACTTTTTTTGTATTGTTTGCTTATTATTTATTATTTATTATTAGTTATTTTAATATTACTCTTTAGAATTGTGATTAAGTATGAGTTGAGCAATCAAACTGAATAAACCTAATTCACCTTACTTTTAGGTTGCCTTTAAGACTAATAAGTGGTATCAGAATTTGATTTCTATTTCACAGGTCTAACCTTTTAAAGTTGATTCATGACATCTATTGTATCCATATATCTTATTAAAGGTGGAAACATCCTCAGACCACTCATCTTCAATAGTTTCAACTATAACTATTGGAAATATAAAATGATTATATATATTTAATTTCATAACTATGAACTTTAGGAAATAGTTAAGAGTGATCCCAAAAAAGCCTTAAAATCGAGTATTAGTGGAAAAGAGTGTGAGTCCACCATAAAGACCAAAAGATCAAAAATCCTTAATTTTAAAACTACTTACATGCTTTATTATGGTTAAGTGTCAATAAATATAATAATTTCTTATCTTGTAAGATAGCTAAAGAGATAGCGGACAATCTCAAAATCATTCATAAAAGTATAACATAAGTAAATGACATAAAGATCAATTTGCTCATGAGTGAATGCAAACTCTTTAAGATAAGAAGTGCCAAGACAATCTTAGAGATGTACATGTAGTTCACAAAAATCATTAATTCACTCAACAACCTTGTAAAGGAGATTAAGATGAGTGATTTTGTAAATAAGATATTAAGATCACTTTTAGAGTCTCAAAACCCTATGCCAATTGTAATCACTAAATTCAAAGACCTACGCACCTCAGGTTTGGATGAATTAATAAGGTCTCTATTGACCAATGAGGTGACCTTTACCATAAAGGTTACTCAAAAGAAGAAAAAAGTCACTTTTAAAGCTTCCTTTTCCAAGGAAAGTGATGATGATGAAAAGAGTGATTAATACAATAAAAAAGATGAAAAGGAGCTTGTCATATTGATTTAAAGGATCATATAACTTTGAACGAAAAAGAAATAAAATGGCAAGAGATCCTTTAAGAAAGATAAGATCATTTGTTATAATTGTAACAAACCTAATTATATTGCTCACAATTGTCTTATAAATAAGAAAAAGGATAAAAAGCCAACAAAGAAAGCCATCTAACCTACTTGGGATGACCTAAGTAATTTAGAAAGTGATTCATATAATGTTTGAGTTAACTTGACATTTATACCTATAAAGGATAAGGTAAATTCTAATTGTGATACCTTTAATGATGAATTATATAACACTTTAGATTGCATAGATAGGAAATTTAAAGATAAAACTGTTATGAATAAGAGTCTTTATGTTGAAAATGTTTTTATCAAGTATGAAATTAAATCCTTGAAGAGTGAAAATAGTTAACTAAAAAAATGATAATGGTTCTCTAAAAAATAAAAATGGTTCTCTAAAAGATGAGATAAAGTCATTCATTAAAAATAATAATGAGTTAAATAATGTCTATAATGTGAAAAGACTTATAAAACTCTCAAATAGCAATATTCATCTTAAGAAAGAAGTTATAAGTTTTAAGAGTCTCTCTTTAGGATTGTTAAAAGTAAAAATAAACTAGATATGCTGCTTAACTCTTAAAGGCCTTAAGATGAGAAAATGATTTAAGTTATATGTCTAATGCATATTAATCTAAAGCTTCTTAAGATAAGATAAGCATACTCACACATGTGCACCAGCATTTAGTAGTATAACATATAAGAATTCCTATACAACATATTATGGTAGAAAAACATTACTCAAGTATGCATCTATATACATGAGATGCACACAAAAACTTAAATCATCTTATAAGCATGTAAATTATTATGAAAGATAACATGATTATAATAGATATGATACTTATGCATATAAATATCATGTTAAAGGTCATATTAAACACTATTTCTTTGGTGATTATGGTTATATGCAATATTCATGCAATTTAATATAAAGTTTAGATGGTTATCGTTATATAAGTTTTAGAGGTACCAAAGCTAACACTCAATAACCTAAAAGAATTTAGATACCTAAATCTAGATAAATTATTTGTAAGTATGTCTTAAGAGTAGTATAAAAAAAGATTAATGGTATTTTGATAGTGGTTACTCTAAACATATAAGAGGGAATCTCAAAAGCTTCATTTTCCTTAAAAAAAAATTAATGGTAAAATGATAATGTTTGAAAATAATATCAAAAGTAAGATTATTGACATTAGTATGATAAGTAAGGAGAAAGTACTCAATGATTGATAATGTTTCATTAGTTAAGAAATTTAAGTTCAATTTATTAAGTATTAATTAATTTTGTGATAGTAATTATAAGGTATCATTTGAACAAAATGTTTGTCATATTGCCTATTTTAAAACAAATGATTCTTTATTTGTTGTTAAACAGTTAGATAATGTGTATATTATTGATTTACATACTTTGATTAACCAAGATATTAAGTGCTTTACCTCTATCAATAAAGAATCATTGATGTGGCATCAACAGTTGGGTTATGCAAGTATGAAACAACTATTAAGACTTAATCAACATAAACTTGTAGAAGGTTTACCAAAGGTGAAACTTAAGAAGGATAAAGTGTGTGATGCATGACAAATGAATAAGTTAAAACTCCTTTAAGAGTAAAAAGGTAGTATATACTTTTAAACCCTTGTAACTATTACATATGGATTTATTTGGTCCTATTTGCATTTTATCTTTAAGTGGTAAGTCATATGCATATGTCATCATAAATGATTATAATAAGTTTTCATAGGTTATATTCCTACCTTATAAGGATATGTGTTTAAAAATTTTAAAGAGTTTTGTAACCAAGTTCAAAATAAAAAAGGTATTATATTGCTTAAATTAGAAGTGATCATGATTGTGAATTTGAGAATGAAGGTTTTTAAGAATTTTTGCAATTTTTAAAGTATTTTACACAACTTTTCAATTTCAAGAACTCCATAACAAAATAGAGTAGTTGAAAGGAAGAATAAAACCTTGTAATAGATGACTAAAATCATGTTAAACAAGTATAGTCTTTCTTAACACTTTTAGCTAGAAGTAGTTTATACTATTTAACATATGTCCAATAGAGTTTTCATTCACCCAACTCTTCGAAAGACCCCTTATAAGTTATGGAATATAAGAAAGTCTAGAATAAACTTCCAATGAGACTTAGATGCAAGTGTTATATTCTAAACACGAAAGACAATTTAAGCAAGTTTCATTCTAAGGTAGATGAAAGTATCTTCTTTAGATACTCTTTTAGTAATAAGACATATAAGGTGTTCAACAAAAAATTTCTTATTGTAAAGAAATCCATACATGTTGTATTTAATGAAGCTTACCCCCTTCTCCCCTATAATGGAAGAGCTAAATGATCTTACAAGAACAAGTAAAAGCTTAAAGAAGGCAAATGAATCATTAAGGAAATAATAATATTTTAGTGATGTTCAAATGAAGTAACATGAACAACTTGAAATGAATGAGTCTAATCTTCCAAAAGATTACAATCTTAATAGTGTTGTTCAACTAGTTCTGAGAGAGTGGAAGCATGTTAAAAGGGCATTTCAATATCAAATTATTGGTAGCCCTTCTAATCAAGAACTTGATTTACAATTAAGAACACTATGCATTATAGTGTTTGTTTCACAGATAAAACCATCACATGTAAATGATGTATTAGTTGACCAATTTCAGATGTATGCAAGGGAGAATGAGCTTAACTAGTTTGAGAAAAACAAGGTATAGAATTTGGTACCAAGATCTATTGATCATCCTATTATAAGAATCAAGTGAGTCTTTAAAAACAAGTTAGACAAAAGTGGACAAATTATGAGAAACAACACAATATTAGTTGTTAATGACTATAATCAAAAAGAAGATATTGATTATAATGAGACCATCACCTTTGTTGCTAAGTTAGAGGCCATAAGAATGTTTTTGTCTATATATTGCATAAAAATTTTAAGTTATATCAAATAGATATGAAAAGTGCATTCCTCAATAGTTACAATAAGGAAGAAATTTATGTTAATCAACCCTTCAACTTTGAAAGTAAAGAACTTCCAAATTATCTCTATAAGCTTTCAAAAGCTCTAAATGGATTAAAGCAAGTGTTAAAAGCTTAATATGAAAAGTTATGCTTTTTCTTGGTTAACAAAAACTATACTAAATGTAAAGTTAACATTACTCTTTTTACAAAATTCAAAAGTAAGGACTTGTTAATTATTCAAATTAATGTCAATGACATCATATTTGGTGTAACTAATGAGTTATTGTATAAGGAGTTTATTAATAATATAAAAATAGAATTTAAAATGAGTATGATGGGAGAATTAAATTTCTTCTGTGGACTCAAATTAAGTAAACAAAGTATGCAATCTTCATCAACCAAGCCATGTATGCAAAGGAACTCTTAAAGAAGTTTGGCATGGATGATTTCAAACCTTATGACACTCTAATGACCACCTTCACATAATTGGACAATGATGTAAATGGTAAAGTTATTGATTAAAAAAGATATAGAGGTATAATTGGTATTCTTTATCTTACTATTATTTGTTTGTCTACAAGATTTTAATCTAACTTAAAGAGTTATACCCATTTGCCTTTAAGATAAAGCTTAGATATATAAGAGAAACCATAGATTTAAGACTTTGGTATCCTAAGGGATTAATCTCTTTATTATATGATTGTTTTGATTTAATATTTTCTTATGTTATGTAGCATGATTTTATGTGTTTACATGTTTGATACATGTATTGCATAATGGTTTGGACATGTTATACTTAAAATGTGAAAATCAATTTTTTCTATTCAAGTAGGATTGGTTGACCAAACTAGAAATATAGGTTGACGAATGTAAGCAATCGACCCATGGCTTACTTCGGTTGACTAAAGTTGATTTTTAAATCACTTTTATAGTTTTCCTTTTTTAGATCCAAAAATCCCTTTTTTTTCTAAATTCACTTTCTTTTTTCAATTCCAAACCCTAAAGTTATAAATTCCTTTAAATCCAACCTCTAAAAGAATCAATCTCTTAAACTCATTAACAATGACACCAAAATCAATATCATTTTCAAAGAAAGAGAAGCTAAATATGAAGAAAATAACGTCATTAAGTATAAGTCATATAATTCCTAATCACTATCAATTCTCACCTCCTCCAATTGTTAAGCTTCTAAGAAAAGACTTAAACCAATAGTTAATCAAAAGGTTTAAGCAAGTTGTCAAAAGAAGAAAGGATAAAAGTAATGAAAAAGCGCAAGGCTAACACCATCCTCATCAGAGACAACTTTTAGGCCTCCATCATCTTTAGTAGCACTACCCATGGCACCATTATCCAACACATCACCATATATGGTTATTACAAAAGGTTAACTATCCTCTAACTTATTTGATTCATCCAAGTTCTACAATTTTCATTTTAGAACTTCTCAAACTAAGGATGATTTCTACAAGTTTAAGAAAATAACTATTTATCTTAATAAAACACTAAATTTAGATTATGTTATTAAATTTGAAATGATTGGTTTTTGGATAGTTTTGCTTTATAAAAATGGATTAGATTTATCGTTTTTAGAAAAGAAATCTACTCTAAGATTATTAAGTACTTCTTTGTAAATATGAAAGTGAACAAAAATTGCATTATGATCACTTTTTATATATATAGAAAAAAAGGTGAAATTACTTTTAAGGTGATTATTGACTATTTAAATCTACCACTAAAAAGTACTTATGTTACCTGGCATGATTCATGGAATATGAGTGAGTTTAATGCTCAAGAGCATATGGAAACAATGTTTGAGGGACAAGATGAGTTATATAAAGAAAGTGGCAACATAGAGAAACCCTTCAAATCATCTTCTTTGCCACTAAAGTTAAGGATTATCCAAAGGATTATGACATGCAATATCAATCTTAAAAGTGGCCACTATAACTACTTGACTTTTCCTAATATGTGCATATCAACCTACTGACTGAAGAATGAGAAATTTAATTTATCGAAACATATAATACAAGTGATTGAGAAAGTACAAAAGGAGCTAAACTAAAAGTTCTTTTATGGTATGCATTTGAGTTATTTTCTCTTGGTAGTTTAGGTCAATTGATTAGTATTAATACATTTAAATAGATGCATTGGGTGCAAAGTAAAGAAAAATGGTTTATATCATCAAAGCAACTAAAATCAAGTCTAAAGTCATCAAATATAGCCCTAATACCAATAAGTTCTTCAACTCCTCCCAGGCCTCCACCAATGTTAATATGACTTGCTTAATTAAGGAAGTCAATGAGCTCAAGGAAAATATGAATAGGCTTAAAGATGGCATGGATGAAATAAGAGTAGAATTCTAGGACTTTATGAAGGAATCCCAAGACAACTTTGTTTCCATCCTTGGACTACTAATAAAGGAAGATCTATTTAAAAAGAGCTCCAATAAGAGGAAACAATGAAGTCTCAGCTTTATAAAATGCTAGAGGAGGAGAAAGATGAATGATTAATGATTGATAAAACTTTGATCCATTACCCACCTTGCCTTTGATTAAATTAAACTATTAATTTGATTTGTTAAACCTATTCATCCTCCTTAAACCTTTAAACCTTTGAATTTTTTATTTCTGCTTAGTTATACCTTAATCTTTTATTTTGATACTTATACTTAATATCTATTTTGATATCTACAATTTGATAATGTGCTCCACCTTTGCTTGATTGATCATTGGTATTTAGTCTTTGTTATACCTTTATTTTATTCGCCTTATTTACTCATTCTTGTATGAAATTAATTTTGTAAATTTGGATCGCAAATTATTATTTAGACACAAAAAAATTAAAAGAAACAATAAGAAAAATAAAGAAAGGAGTGAAAAAATAAAATAATAATTGAATTACTATTAGTGTTCAATATACAATTAAAAGTTTAATATACAATTTATGTCTCACCCCTTAAAAGGAGAACCAATAACCAGTATGGCTCTCAAACTAAACTTAAAGTTAAAAATGTTGCTTTTAAGTGCATATTGGATCATTAAATCACAAAGGGGGTTCTCACTTTCTTAAAGACCTTATGCTAAGTAATAGTATCAATTCAATTCTCTCTTTAAAATCTAATTGCTTAATAAGTGTAAATTCTATAAGTCAAAGGCCCATGCAATATTATAATAATCCAACAAAAAGGAAAATCAATACAAACCATCCAGCAAAAAACAATCAAGGATCAAAGGTCGAGATCAAGTTAATTTCTTTATAAAAGGAGCCAACATTTATTAAAGCAAGAAAAAAAAATGGGCTAAGGAGAAAGAGTTTTTTGCGAGAACATCTTTAAAAAATAGAAAGCCACGTATGCAAGAGAAAAAAAAAGGCATTTCTTTAAGCCAACAAAATACCACCAACAAAAGATGGTAATAGCAATAGTAAACACCAACACACAATGCCACCAAAGAGCACGAACAAAAGAGATGACATGAGGAAACAACTTGCTTCAGACAAACTTTTGTTACTTTTTCATGTCATCTCTCTCTAAATGTCCCTATACCTACCCATTTTAACTTTTATAATGGTATTATAAGTAAAAAAAAAAAAACAAAAAAGACAATGGCAATATCAATTTGGAGTGTCTCAGGTAAGCCTATAGGCACAAAATCACTAAAATAAAATGAGATAGAGAAAAACAAGTAAAGTATGAATAAGAAAAGTATAAAATTAAAAATAGGTGAACCGTAGTACCATCACTTGTGATGGGCATTTAGATTGGTTGTGATTTTTGTCAAATGTAATTATACTCTAAAACCTTAAAGAATCCTAGTAAATTAGACGAAGTCATTATGGTATTCCAATTGCAATTAAAATAATTGGTAGTGACTCTTAATCTAACATATACATATTACCGCACAAATACATCCCTTATTATTGTGTCCGTCGAGCTTTTCCTCTTATTAAGAAACCTAGCATGATAGTCTTATTTGATCTATTTCTTGTTTGATTGATCGATATCTGATTACTTTGATTACATTAGTAAAGGAAAGAGCATACATTCAAAAGGAGTTATTGATATTTAATCTTATTTGATTTAGTACTTGTTTGATTGATTAATGTCTTATTACTTTGACTACATTAGCAAGGGGAAAAGAATACATTTAAAAGGAGTTATTGCATTTTTGTTACACACAAATCAATCATAGTTATCATCATCAAAAAGAGAAAATTTGTTAAAATTATTATGATCAATGAAGAGATCACTAAATCTAGTGAAATCATGCATTATACTTCATTACTCTATATTTTGATATGAGCCTTATACTTAATTGATGTAATTACTTGTTAGACAAGTATTATCTTTATTTATATAATTTTTATTTGATTTATATCTATTATGAAAAAATTTTAAAATTTTAAATTTAAATTATACTAACAATTATATAAAGATCTTGTTTTTTATTAAATTTTTATTTATAAAAAGTATGTGAGATTGTGAGTAATTTAAAAAAAATGTAAAGAAACATCAAAATTTAAAATTAGCAAAAATTTTGGATTAATAGGTCTATGACATCAACTAAATAAAGAAAACAAATAAAGAATTTGGATCGACTAACCTATAGTATTAATTAGTCAACTAGAAGATAAAAGAAGAGAAGTTGAAAAAAAAATAAAGAATTTAGGTTAATCAATCAAACCAATGTTTGTAATTGACCATACACCAAAGAAGTTGCACTAAAAAAAGAAACTAAAAATTTGGATTGGTCAACAAGACTTGGTTGACCAAATACGAAAAAAGGTTCAAAGTTAAGAAGAGAAAGCTACAAAAATTTCAAACTAATCAACCTAACTAGTGGTTATCATCAACTAGAAGTAGTTGAACACTTAATATTGTAAAAGTTACAGAAACTTTAGATCAATCAACTTAACTAGTAGTTACGGTCAAACAATGAAACTAAAGAGTTAAAAGTGTAGAAGACCGAAAAGATTATAGGGATTTTGAGTTAATCAATTGGTCTAAGTATGAAATTCAATTAATAAATTAAAAAGAAAGTTTCATGTTTTAGAAATTAATTTTTTATGAAAAAAATTAATATTCAATGATTAATTTGTTTATTTTATAAAAAGGTAGTAGAACTCTTTTGTAGAGAAGAATGAAAGGGGTTAACAAACAAAAAAGGATTTTAAGATATCATAACATATTTAGTGAGAAAAATGAAAGAAATAAAAAATAAAAAAAGAAATTAAGAATAAGAGTTTTAAGGGAGAAAATTTGAAATTATAAAAAAGTAAGAGTATTTTAATAAAAAAATAATTGCTTGTAAATTTTTAAATTTTTAACGAAATATTTTTTTATAAAAATTTTTACAAAAATTTTATTATAATTAAAGTAGATGTGACTTAATACAAAAAAAGTTATTTTTATCTTCTAAAAAAATAAAAAGTTAATGAAATTAAATTTTTAATAAATAGATCTTAAAAAATAAATAAATTTTTAATTTAAATTAAATTATTGTAAATTATAATACACATTATTCTTATTTTTTATTTTTAATTATCTACATTACTTATTTATGATTAATAATTTTATTATTACCCTATGAAATCGTGATTATGTGTTAATTAAACAATCAAATTGAATAAATTCAATTCATTCCTTAGATTGCTCTACGAGCTAATAGACACAGCCCGTACCAATCTCGTCAATAGGTGCCAAGAGTTGCCGGGAAGAAACTGGAAAGTTCAACTGCAACACGTTTACAGAAAATGGAATCGACTTGCGGACGGCCTTGCTTCTTTAGCTCTTAAACAAGAGCTTGGGGTGCATCTTCTACTAGAGCTGCCTGATGCTGCCATTCAAGCCATGTTAGATGACATTTGTGGGGTATCTCTGCTTCCTACTGTAGTTGCAGAATCAAGTCTTCACCCTCCAAATTGTTGGCACATGCCTAGCGACTTGCTCGGTCCATTCGCTCTCGGGTTTATTTTTTAAACTTTCTTTCCATCCATGGTCTTGCAGGCACAAATGGTCCATTGATCACAACTCGCCACATCTCATAGTTACGCCACTACCTTTAATATAAATCCTCATCCTAGCCCTCCAATAGTTGTAATTAGTGACATTGAACCGAATATGTCTATTGGATTTACTCTCTACATGGAGCAGCAGAATGAACTCTATGGGTTCTTACTCAAGGATGTTAGGCCTTCAACAAGCGAGCTTCAGTTTTGATTTCCAGTGAACTTATTCCCTAACAAGCATTCATTCACACATTTATTTGAATATATCTATGTATTTTGGTCTATGAGATTAATCACTTCTTTTATAAACAAAATTTTAACATACGTTAGTCTATGACCCTGCCAATATCTCGTGTCAATAGTGTATTAATTAAAAATAATTTATAAATGATATTTTTATTTAATAAATATCTAATAATTATAATTTAATATTTAGTCTATAAGTATTATCTTTATAATTAAATAATAGATATATAAACAAACCATGATAGAGAATATCATATGCATGAAAGATAGAACACAAACAACAATCAACCGATTGATTACATGACATATTTTAACATGTAATTTATTGGTAATCAATTCAAATGTTATTTCTTTTTTTAGCAAAGGAAAACGCAAGTGGAATATGAATAAAAGAAAAGGAAGATAACTGAATTTCATATTATAGTACAACAAATCCTGCTTATATACATGGAAAGAGTAAGCAAGTTTTCGTTGAAACCTTTGAGGCCTATGAAAAGAAAAACAAGTTCAAACCAAGCCATCTTGTATAACAGTCGTGTACATTGATGAAAATCATACTGTACCAACTTAAATCGATAAGGAAGTAAATACTTTACAAAATCTTGGAGGATCAATGACAAGAGTAAGGTCAAAGAAAATAAAGGAAATTCTCAATAACTTGTTGTGTGACATTTACTATTAGGAAGTTGCCAAGTACGAGTTAAGGAGGATGGAGTCTTCACCAAGACTTGCGAATGTGTCATCTGTAGAGGAATTTGCGAACCATAGTCTTAAGAAGGAAGTTGGATTTGAAAGCCCATGATTGGGCCTTTAAGTGGGATATTTCCATGGGTTTTTATTATTATTTAGTGGGTTGGACAAAATTCCTTATTAAGCCCAACTTATTTAGTGGGTTGGATGAATTTCCTTATTAAGCACAGCTTATTAGTTAGGGTTTCTAGGAGTTAGCATATAAAAAGGGCAAAAAGGGCGGCTAGGAGAGGCAGACCCGTTTTCATAAGTGTATGAGCTATTTTCTCTGGTTTTTTGAGAACTAATTCTGAACTTTCATACTTGCGTGAGTTGGTTCACTAGACTTATTTTCTTCAACGTTGTTGTTGTTAGGAGTGGCGTCTGAATCTTATAGTTCTGGTTCTTGGTTGTTTATAATCATTAGGAGCAAAAAGGGTGGTTGGGAGAGGTAGACTCGTTTTCATGAGTGTATGAGCTATTTTCTCTGGTTTTTTGAGAACTAATTCTGAACTTTTATCCTTGCATGTGTTGGTTCACTAGAATTATCTTCTTCAACGTTGTTGTTGTTAAGAGTGGCGTCTGAATCTTATAGTTCTGGTTCTTAGTTGTTTATAATCATTGGGTCAGAACTCCAAATCCCTTAACCTATGTTAGAACGATCTTATACCGACATTGGTGTTGGGTTCCGTTTACATATAAACGGAGTTCGTGTCATTTGGTATCAGAGCTTTGGCTCTAACTCAAGTTAGTTATATTGTTGTTATCATATCTTTTATGTATTCTTCGTTGTTGGTTGAATAATCAAAAAGAGAAAAAAAATGCAAAAAACAAAAAAACAAAAAAAAAACTGAAACTAAATCGTGTATTTTGTGGGTTTCTTTTCTTATATTTGTTTCTTCCACAGAAATACCCATTAGGTAACTGAAGAAAAAAAAAAAGCGAGTTCATTGCTTAATTGGTCATTTACTCAATTATATTTAATAATTGATTGTTGTCCAACTACACTGCTTATATCATTGAATTTCTTGTCATTCTGTTTGCTTTATTGCCCATCTTACTGGTCATGTCACTTCTCTGAAGTGGTAGGTCTAGGATTGATATATTCAAGTTTTGTTTGTTCTGAATTTAGTTTGCTTGGGACTACTGAAAGAGCTCTTAGAGTTTTGCAATTTATTGTGTGAAACACGAGAGTTAAGCACTACTGTAGTTGAGTGGAGAGCAAACACACAAGAGAATGAGTTTTTTGAGGCATATTCTTTATTTACTAACAATCTTGCATGTACAATGTCTAATGCTAAAGAAGGCAGTTTTCCACATGGAGAAGAGGAAGTAGTTGTTCCAGATTTCAAATTGCTTATGAAATCCTTAGAACAGAAGTTTGATAGGATTAACCAAGCGCTTTGGGAAGTTCAAGACAAGATGGATCAAATAAAAGGGGAATCAAGTGTCAATCCTAAGAGGCTAGTTGGGAGGGTCATGAAGGAGTAATTTGAACATGACTTTGGTAAAAATGGTGATGATTATTATGATGACGGTGATAATGCTACTAGAAACTTCAGAGGTGGTTTTAGAGGAGGACGTGGTAATAGGAATGGTAGAGGAGCAAAAGGCAATGAAAATGATTATGATAGGTACAATGGAGGATAGGGAGCCAACCATGGCTAGGTTCCTCCAAGGGTTGAATAGGAGCATAGCTGATGTGGTAGAGCTGCAGCACTATGTAAAGCTTAAGACATGGTACACATTGCCATGAAAGTTGAGAGGCAACTTAAGGGGAGGAGCACTTCTGGTCATAAGCAGAACTTAGGTTTATCTTTCTGGAAGTCGAACTGGGGGAAGAAGGAAGAGAAGATGACTTCTAAGCAAAAAAAGCAATTCACATAAACCCAAGACTAGTGGGGACAGCCTGGAAAAGGCCAAATTTAAAGAAAAACCTGAGGGCACCCATGGAAAAACTAAAGACATCAAATGCTTTAGATGTTTGGGTAGGGGTCATATGGCTTCATAAGGTCCTAACAAGAGAACCATGTACCTTAAGGAGAATGGTGACTATGTGTCTGGCAGTGATGCTAGTGATAAAGACCAAATGCTGCTATTAGAGAATGCTAGTGATGTTGATGAAGGGATAAAGTCTCCGGAGCATAATGGAAGGCTTTTAGTAGCAAGGAGAGCCCTTAGTACATAGGTTAAGGAGGAGAATGATGCTGAGATTCAGCGGGAAAATATTTTCCATACTCGATGTTTAGTTCAAGATAAACTCTGTTGCTTGATCATCAATGGAGGTAGTTGCACTAATATAGCAAGTACAAAGTTGGTGGAAAAATTAAACTTGCCTACAACCAAATATCCTAGGCCATATAATTTGCAATGGTTGAATGATAGTGGAGTGGTAAAAGTGACTAAACAAGTTATGGTTCCATTTTCCATTGGTAGATATAAGGACGAATTGTCTTGTGATGTTATACCTATGCAGACTGGGCATTTGTTATTGGGTCGTCCTTGGCAATATGATAGAAAAGTTTTGCATGATGGTTACAAGAATCGCTATTCATTCACCATGGATGGAAGACCATTTACACTGGCACCATTGACTCCAAAACAGGTGTATGAAGACCAAGCGAGACTTTATGAAAGTGAGCAAAATAGGAGCAAAAAGAAAGAGAGAGTCAAGAGAAAAGAAAGTGCAAGAAGGAAAAAGAAGATAAATGCATTTGAGAGTACTGAGTATAAGAGTGGTCAGGTTCACAAAAGTGAAGATGAAAGAAAACAAGTGTATTTGCAAAAGGAGCAGATGTTAGGGTTGCCTTCCAAGCTAGGTAATAAATGATCTTAATCCTTTACAAGGATTCTTATTTCTTTAACACTAACCTTGATTCATCTTTGCCTAGTGCTATTTCATCTTTGTTGTAGGATTATAATGATGTGTTCCTTCAGGAGATCCCAGATGGTTTGCCACCAAGGAGAGAGATTGAACATCACATTGATCTTATTCCTGGAGCACCCATTCCTAATAAGCCAGCGTATAGAAGTAATCCTAAGGTGATAAAGGAGCTTCAGAGGCAAGTTAATGAGTTGATAAAAAAGGGACATGTAAATGAGAGCATGAGTCCATATGTAGTGCTAGTGTTACTTGTGCCAAAGAAAGATGGATCTTGGAGGATGTGTGTCAATTGTAGAGCTATCAACAAAATAACAGTTAAGTATCGACATCCTATACCCAGGCTTGATGATATGCTAAATGAATTACATGGTGCGTGTTACTTCTCTAAATTTGACCTTAAGAGTGGATATCATCAAATTAGGATGAGGGAAAGAGATGAATGGAAAACTGCATTCAAAATCAAGCATAGTTTATATGAATGGTTAGTTATGTCGTTTGGTTTAACTAATGCACCTAGTACTTTTATGAGATTAATGAATCATATTTTGAGACCTTTCTTAGAAAAGTTTGTTGTGGCTTATTTTGATGACATATTAGTATACAATAGGAATTTGGAAGAACATGTTGAACATTTGCATTGTGTGCTTGATGTTTTAAGAAACGAGAAATTGTATGCCATATAAAGAAATGCGACTTTTGCAAGGATCATGTCATTTTTTTGGGTTATGTTGTGTCTGCTCATGGCATAGAGGTTGATAAAGAGAAAATTAAGGCAATTCAAGAATGACCTACACCTAAGAGTGTGAGTGATGTGAGGAGTTTCCATGTTTTGGCTAGCTTTTATAGGAGGTTCATTAAGAATTTTAGTACTATAGTTGTACCATTGATTGAGGTGGTCAAAAAGAGCTGCATTTGGTAAGTTTTATAGACATGAGGGATATTTGTTTCGAGTAAATAAGTTTTGTATTCCACAAGGGTCTCTAAGAGCATTACTTGTGAGAGAAACTTATGGAAGTGGTTTAATGGGACACTTTGGCATTCGAAAGACTTTTGATATTTTAAATAAATATTTTTTCTAGCCACATATGAAAAGGGATGTTAAAAGGGCCTGTGCCAAGTGTACTTGTAGACAAATTAAGTTTAGAGTTTTAACCCATGGTAAGTATATGCCTTTAGAAATTCCCTGTGAACCTTGGACCAACATTTCTATGAATTTTATTCTTGGGTTACCTAGGTCCAAGAAGGGTCGAAATTGTATTCTTATTGTAATTGATAGGTTCTCAAAGATAGTGCATTTCATTGCTTATACCAAAATGGATGATGCCACATACATTGCAAACTTATTTTTTAAAAAGATTGTTCGCCTACATGGAGTGCCAAAGAGTATTGTGTCAGATCATTATGCAAAATTTTTGAGCCATTTTTGGAAAACATTGTGGGATAAGCTTGGAACAAAGTTGTTGTTTTCTACAACTTGTCATCCACAAACTGATGGACAAACTGAGGTAGTAAATCGAACTCTTGGTACATTGTTGCGTATCGTTATTGGTAAGAACTCTAAATTCTGAGAAGAATGTTTGCCTTTTGTGGAGTTTGCCTATAATCGTGTTGTTCATAGTGCTACAGGTTATTCTCCTTTCGAGCTTATTTATGGTTTTAATCTATTGTCACGTTTGGATTTAGTATCATTGCCTATACAGGACAAGGCTAATTTAGATGGGAAAAAAAAGGTAGAAGTGGTTAGGTAACTTCACAAGAAAAGTAGGCTTAACATTGAGAGAAGAACCAAACAATATGAAACATAAACCAACAAAAATCGCAAGCATATCACTTTTGAACCTGACGATTGGGTTTAGGTACATTTACGGAAGGATAGATTTCCTAAGCAAAGGAAATCAAAGTTGCAACCAAGGGGAGATGGTCCTTTTCAAGTGGTGGCAAGAGTCAATGATAATGCATATAAACTTGACTTGCCAGGTGAGTATAATGTGAGTATAACATTTAATATTTCTGACATTTCTCTTTTTCTCTTTGATGATGTAGGTACTGATTTGAAGACAAATCATTTTGAGGAGAGCTGGAATGATGGCAATCATATTATACCAACTCAAATCAACAATAGAGTAGATACTCTATAAAACTTTGAAAGACCAATGACAAGGGTAAGATCAAAGAAAATAAAAGAAACTTTCAACAACTTGTTATACGACATTTACTGTCAGGAAGTTGCCAAGTACGAGTTAAGAAGGATAGAGTTTTCACCAAGGCTTGCAAATGTGTCATCTATAGAGAAATTTGCGAACCATGACATTGAGAAAAAAGTTAGATTTGAAAGCCCATAATTTGGCCTTTAAGTGAAATATTTTCATGAATTTTTATTATTATTTAATAGATTAGATGAAATTTCTTATTAAATTCAACTTATTTAATAAATTGAACAAAATTTCTTATTAATGTCAATTTATTAGTTAAAATTTATGAAAATTAACATATAAAAAAGACACAAAAAAAATAGATAAGAGAAACAGACCCATTTTTATGAATGTATAAATTATTTTCTCTAGTTTTTTGAGAACCAATTCTGAATTTTCATATTTACATATATTGGTACACTAGACTTATCTTCTTTAATTTTGTTGTTAGTAGTGATATCTGAATTTTATAGTTCTAGTTATTGGTTGTTTATAATCATTAAATCAGAATTTCAAATCTCTTAACCTGTGTTAGAATAATTTAATATCAACATTAATATTAAATTTCATTTACATATAAACAAAATTCGTATCATACATGTCATAATATGTTTGAACATTGCCGATGTTAAGTTTAATTGAAAATTTTAGTAATGATTGGACGACATCAATGTCAGCCACCATTTGATCGATATGCTAGACAGGAACACGGTAAGATGGATCGACCATTTTCAATACGAACAAGTTTCCTTTATCTCCCCTTGATATCCTGTAGAAACGAAAGTAGCATATCTCAGCAAATCAATTTTTAGTACCTCTATAACCCACAGCTTCTAGCGAGGACAGACTTAGTAACATAAACCAAAAACCAAGAAAAGAGACATGCAATGTCTCGAACAAGGAAGAAAATCTATCTCCATCTGCTGCTCTGTATCCCTTCAATAGGAATGCAGTTTACTCTCCAAGCTTGCATGGATGTAGCTGTATAAGCATGCCACAGGATGCAAACCTGACCTTTAGAAAGAGTGATGGGTTTTTCTCAGGCCCAAAACTTTGTTTACCTCCCGTCAAATTAAAGAATTGGGTGCATGTGGTGGATTTCATCCACAGGTCATATTTCTTCTAAGCCAATTCATGTAAACAGGAAAGAACAAAGAAAAGACAATAAACAGAGAGAAATCAAGGACAAGAAAACCCAAGACATGAAGCTTTATGATACATTCTGTTAACCTAATCCTCTTATGCCTCACAGTGGCATGCTATCAACTTGAGTTCTTAAAGTGGTCATATGAGCAAAAGAATCAAAATCTATACACTGATCACAGTGGCCTAATAGGACATGAACTTCCTCCTCTACAAGTATGTATACCATGGTACCACATCCAAATTCTCCAGATGCAGGTTTCTACATTCCTCTCTTCATTAACAGTCCATCAATGTCAGTTTTGTATAAACTTGAAATTGGTTGAGCCAAAAATGAAAAGAAAAAAGAAAAAAAAAAAAACAAAGAAATGAAACAAAAGAGAAGTTGACATTCAAGAAGCATGATCATTTTTTAGTCCATAAGAATATGAAATTTTTAATCATAGGCTCACCGCAGTTCTTTATCCAAATATGTAATTTCCAATTCACCACGAGCTCTCCCAGGAGCCTTCACTGGTATCTGCATACCACAATAAATAATGTTATGTTCCACAAAATATCACCACTTGATTTCTTCATACATGCACCAAATTTTACAGTAGTCGTTATGAGGACATTAGATATTACTTCAAGAGTTAAAACTCTTTGAATGGTAATTGCTCTTTTGGAGTAAGCTATGGTGAATAATAGGAATACAGAGTGATGAGCGCCTTTGGGCTAGTATGGGTAATATTTTGAAGTTTTTTGGCCTGTAAAGAGATGAAGATATTGTCTAGTATATCATAGTAAAATGTTGTTTGTGTATGGGGGTTTCTGTCAAGGCTGCATTTTCTTGGTTTCCTACCAGCATTTCCCCACCAAAGTATACAAATCAAGCATTGATGGCCAGATCATGTTTCAGGGATTCATCTCTCATACAACTCAAAAAGATTGAAAAATATAAATAGTTTATATCAAGCAGATTTACGCAAATTTTTGAAAACCCATAACTATACCAAATATTTTCATCTATCTTTAGACGCACTCAAAGGACCTCCCTTCTGAGTAATGCTAGGAGCATTACGAATTTACTAAGACTTTTATACTAAAAGTTATCTAGTCCAATCATTTTTTGTCTCACATGCAAGTTCCACCACCAAACATAACAATGTGCTTGCTTTTATAATGTGCCACATCATTTGGTAAAAAAATATTTAGCATGACTTAGTATCCCTAGCATTACATTTTTCCCCTCCCTTTGAAAAAGCCCTTGACTGAATCTCTCTATGATCAGCTGTAAACTAATAACATCCCTTGTAATCTTCTATATTCCTTTACACGACTCCCCTTCCACACTCAAATTTTTGCAAATATTTTCTGCAAGAACTCACAATTTTCCATGTGAAATATACTCTGCACTCAAGAAGTTTCATATCCAAACGCAATGGAATAGAACATGATCAAGCGATTCAACTAGACACTTGTGTAAATGACTTATATTGGCCAATTGCATCTCCCCCTTCTTCAAATTGGTTAAGGTCAGATCAGTGCACCAAGTAGTCTCACAAACAAAGAAATGAAACCTATAAAGGAGCTCCACAATCCGAATGGCTTTCCAATGAAATTAAAAGAGGATTTTAACACTATATACCTCATTCCCATTCAACTCTTATCTAACTTCAGCATCTTAAAAAGATGAGTTATTACTTCATTGAGATCCCTTATTTAATCCCCAAAACATATCTAATAGCATGAAGTTTGTATTTGGTAAAATGTTGAATGTCATGAACTATTTACACAGGGTAATACTGCTCGAGGAAGATGAATTCATAAGCATGGCATTTAAGAAATTGATCAAAAGTAAAAGAGTTGATGCCAATTTCCAGTAAAAAGTACACTTACCAGACCCGCAATTCTGAAGACATCAAACTTTACTGCTACTTTTCTTGCATTCAGAGGTGTTAAATCTGCTGTTACCTAAAAAGCATCAATGTAAACATGCAAATAGCAACAGAGCAACACATTAGTCTTTACTCTTGAGACCCATTCATTTCTTCCATCTATGTATCAAGTCAAAAGACTTTGTTTTTGGGTGTTTTTCTTCTTTTAGTTATATTATGGATGGGATAAAACCCTGGTCTCCAATGTCAAGGATGTCAATGTTAAGAATCTGTCAAATGCATATTCGAAGTTCTTTTGGTGGCAGTGAGGCCTTTCAGCAGTAAATGCATGGAACAAGTTTACAGTAGGAATTTGTGGAACCAGTACTGTTTTTATCAGCTAATTCATACAGTATTAAACTATAAGCTGATTAGGAGCCTCTGTTCTCCATGTTGTCAGATGAATATGAAAGAGACATAGAAAGCACGTTTGGTATAAACTTAGAAAACATAATGAATTATTGACAATCAAAACCTTCATATACTAAATTGATTTGATTAATATTCACGTATAAAGAAAGCAAAGTTATGGAGATGCATGTACGAAAAAGGGATGGCTTAGTTGGAAGGCCATCACATATTTTTTTTGCCTTGTACTCTAAACTTAATCACTTTAACATTGTGGAGTGCAGGTCAAATCTAATCAAAATGCACTGATATTTATTTTTACCGAAGGATGAAGTCCCCCGGGAAAGTAGAGCAGGTGGGTGGGTGGGTGAGTGGGTGTGTGCATTCACGTGTGTGTGTGTGTGTGTGTGTGTTCATAATCATCAAACAAATACATGAGGATACTGCAGTGGCAGCTACTATTTATGGTCACAGAGAAAATAGAGGTGGCAGAAAGAACAACAGCCTTAAAGTTAACAAAATGGCTTTTGTGATCAGCCCATAATGACACAAGTAAATTTCATTTTCGTAAAACCTTTCAAAAGCACTTAACAAGAAAAAGAATCATTTGTAGTTAAACAGCTCAACATTATGATTACGTAACATATTACCTGGTTGAAGAATGGCCAAGATTCCTTATTTTGGGCTCTAAGTGTATCCACGTTGATTGCTTGGTAGTTCGTGACAGACCTTAAGAATTTGGGTCTCTACATGACAAAATGTTTAGGTGATCAATGTAGATAGACACAGAGCAAGTCACTCAACCTACAAGGGAGATCAATCTATACAGAAAACAGATTGGGTGACTCAGTTTCAGTTGGGGGAAGAAATTCTACCAATCTGTTTGCCTTGAGTAAGTAGTATAAACAGTGCATCATACAAAATGACAGGCATACATATTTTACATTGTTCTTGACGTAACTCATGTTTCTTCTGCTGGCCCATTGTTTTTAGGCAGAAAGCTCATGGCAGGCTTCTTTGCAGGTATCAAAAACTAATGTACGGATCATGTTTTAGTCTGGTAAGGACGGCAACCTCAGTGAGGTCTAATCCTCTGGACCCATGCCTGATTGTTGTATCTTTTACGGATCAATCAATCAATTCATTTTCCTCGCACAAAGTTTACAAACAAGACAGGGAACTACTGGGCACATATTGTAGCCAAAATTCCTCTTCCCAGAAATATAAATAAACTTACTCCCATTCTTTTCTTTTCTTTTCTTTTCTTTTCTTTTTTCTTGTTTGGTGCAGCGGAAAAGATATTTAGTCAGATTCCTCATTCCTCAAAAAAAAAAAAAAAAAAAAAGAAAAAGATAATAATAAATAAAAATAATAATACGACCCGCAAAAGTAGAAAAATTGCACAGTGATATTGAGAAAAAGCGTACCTGGGTTTGCAAAATCGATTGTGATGTAGTGTATATAAGCTCCCATTTCCCATTTAGTAAATCAGATTTTAGGGGCTCCTTCGTCGGACTAACAGCTTCAAGTTTGCGTGCAAGCTATGCAGAAATGAACGCGGAGGCTTAGAAAGGGGAAAAACCACCAACCCAAAATCAGGATTTTTACTAACAACAACCTTTTCAAATTTGCAATCTCAGAAACCAAAAGATCCAAAATAAAGAAGTGAACAGTAGAAGATAAAAATTGAGCCGACCTGGTCTACTCTCTTCTGGTCTTCGGAAGTAGCTGCAGCGCCGCGATCAAGAGGAAGAATGGCATCAAGAAGCTCCTCCTTGAGGGCCTTGGCATCTTTGCCTTTGCTCAAGAAAGCAGGAAAGAAGGAAACTTTTGCTCTCCATTTGTCAGGGCTTGAGTGGGTTGAAACCAGTTTAGAGCTGGTTTGGTTAATGGTGGACCTGGTGGACAAGTAAAGAGTGGAGAGTCTGGGAAGTGGAGAGTTAGAAGACAAATGAGAGGCCGTGAGGATTGCACAAGAGCTCGAGTTATACGAGGATAAGGCCATCGATACAGAATGTAATGGACTTGGTGACCGTTCTTACCATTTATGGTCACCCACTGCTTACGTATTTCCCAGTTGGGGGTCTCGTTCGCGGACCAAAAGTATCATCTACTATCTACATATCGATAGAGTATTTCTAATTCTACGGCTTTGAATGTGTCTTGTGACGTATTTTTCATCACGCTTTTGTCTTCCTTTTTACCTCATTTTATGATTCAGGCCACTTCTAACCTATTTAACTATTCACAATCCATTTGTCTTTATTCATTATTTCTTCTTCTTTTTTTTTTTAACTTCCTTCATATTCATAGCGCAAAATCAATAACAAATTGTAACAGTTGCATTGCATAGAAGAAGAAGAAGAAGAAGAAGAAGATTTGTGGTGAGGCATTATAACCGGAAGAGGATCCCAACCCATTCGCCTCATCCGTTATTCTTTAACAAAGCTTTATATTCGTTAAACAAAATCAACGACAAACTGTAATAGGTGGGTAGAAGAGGAAGAGTTGTGGTGAAGCATAAAAACTGAGGGAGTAAGAGACACCAAGAACTATTAATAAGTTGAATAGCTATATGTAAAGCCCTACTGCTCTTCGTCTGCGGTGATCGCTGAAAATTGCATTAAGACCAAAAAAAAAAAAAGTCCCTTTTGTCTCCTCGTCCAATGTTCAAGCTACTTAAGCGGGGCTATTACCCCTGCCCTTAGAAACCTTATTCCTGCCAAGACTCCTTACTCATATTTCTTGAAGCGATGCTAAAAGAGTTCGTCAATTCAGTTAGATGACTTACGGCCATTAAACATCACAATCCAATTGAATGCGTACTTGGATTGATGAGACTTTGAGGATTGATGAGCACCGACAGAACCTTTATGTTCCTCGTTTAATATGCTACATTCAGATATTTGATTCGTTGATGTTGCCTCTTTTGCTTTCGTCGGTGTTCACGCACATGCCCATCTTCGGTTAGCCATGCTAATAGCATTCTCACTTTTGTTGATTTTCCAGGCCGTTTAGTCCAGAACATCGACTTTCTAATTGACTTCACATTCATTCTTTTTGCTTGCCTCTTTAGAATTCTGTGTTTTTTCTTACAAATTTATTTACTCACTTATCTAATCCTTGTTCGTAGCTATGCAAGAGCTCCCTCGAGCACGCGACTGTATCTTCTCATGCCAATTTTGTAAATCTGTTATAAGATAGCTTACAATCTGTTCTAGATATATATATATATATATATATATATATACTAACTGTTTTTCCAGTTTCCTTTTGGTTTTCAATGTAGATGGGCCGTTATTCTCGGATGCCTTATGTCACGGACTTGATCTTGTACACCCAACAACCCGTGCGGTAATAAGCCTCTTCGACTGGCAATATCACGTGGGACGTGACACTTAGGTGAGGACTTGTCCTATGTTTCCTTTTTTGTTAATTTAATTATTTACTTTAGTCATAATTATTGCAACATTTATCCAATGTGTTTTCTGAGATTGATGTCATACTCATAACTCTTCCAACAATATGGAAGCAATGCCGACACCAACCAATAATATTGCCGATTAACTTTAACTTTCAGATTGATTTCATTTTGATCACCTTTTCGACAATGTAAAATCGATTTGCAAGTAGTTGAGAATAGGTTCGATGCAAAAAAAAATTCACACTTAAAGAAAAAATTTTAGGTTAACATGTGATATTAAATTATACATTTAGTATTTACTTAAACTTTATTCAAAATTTTTCCTAATTTTAAATTAATCATATATATTTTTTAATAATATCTAGTTTCACACAATTCTCAAATTGGTAGCGTAACATGACGAGGAGAGAAGCGAGCTTATAAAAAATATTATATTAATTATTTATTATATATTTGTGATGATTATATGTATAATTACAATTAATGGTAAATTTAAATATTTAATCAACAACTTCATTCGTGTCTGTACAGCGTTCAGACAGTCCATTTGTATTTTTCGTGAAAATTTATCAGTGATTCATTCTTTGGCTTGGAAATTAAAATGGACCCTTTGGCTATGATCTAACCAAGTGTCTTGGAGTTAGGGTCTTCATTCTTTTTAAGTTGAATTCAATCACCATCCTGATGGGCGACAATTTTTAGAGTTAGATTGAAGTCCACCCATATGAAACAAAAATCCAAAATGGTTGACAAAAAATTAAATGACTTTTTTTTGTCCACAATTGCATCAAGCAGTAGATCACCATTACGCCGCCAATTTGTTTAAGGGAAATCTTTCACAGAACTAATTTTATAATCGTGAATGGATACAAAATATTTTTATGCTATATATAAAATATTATTTATATATTGAAAAATATGTTATATAATATATAAATTTATTTTACGTCTATAATCGTTCGTTTTATTTCATTAAGAAAATGTCAAGGAGTGTCACGTGACCCTCATTAGCATTTAATAAAGAGTAGATGTTGCAAAGGAAGAGCTTTTATTTTGTGGTCAATTTCTTATAAATTTCGTTTTGAACAAGAACTTGTAGATCATCGAAATCCCTGAATTGATGAATAATCAGAAAAATTTAAGAAGACATTTGATGTAAATTTTAAGTGTTGTTGCTTACTGTTCAGTTAACAAAAGCAGCAAAGATTAGGAGTTTGCTAATAAAGAGTTGCCAGAACTGACTTGAAATGAATAACTCAATTTAATTTGTTTAGAATTTAATCTAAATCAATAATAAAAAATTAAAATATTTGAAACCCTAAAAATTAAAATAATTTGAAATTTGAACAATTTATGCTTGAAATTGCTTAAAACTTGATTATTAAAAATTCATTAATTTGAAACCGACTTGAAATAAAAATTATATAAATCTAAAACTTCAAAAACTCAAAACATAACATATCTAAAATGTGATACACTAAGCAGATTCATTTTTTAAAAATATTTTTTGGAGAAATTTACATAAGGTCTCATAAGTTTAGAGGGTAATTATTCTTTTACATACCAAATGTTTTGGAAATTACGAAGAAATCTTACGACTAACGATCCTCAGTCAAAATGGACGGAAGTGTCGAAAAGACATATATGTTCTTTTATATAAACTAAAATCGACAAACACTCAGTCTTAACCTTAGTGCCTCCTTCTCTCACCTTTCCGCTCTCTCGGTCTCGCTCTCTCTCTCTCTCTCTCAAACCTTGCGAAATCTCTCAGTCTCGTTCCGCTTGATCTCATTGCGAAGTTTTTGGAGCCAAAAACTGAATTGTCAATTGCGGATGATCAGGTCTATGCTAAAGAGGCCAACTTTGGGGCTGCCAAGTGCTGGAGAGAATGTAGAGGTAGGTCTTCTTTTCCTTCACATGGGATGGCTTGAAGTTCTAGTACGATCACATTCGGGAGTGGCTTTACATGTGGGATTTTGAGGAATAACAATAGAGTTTAGGGTTTACTATTCGGGTGATAATGATGTTGGAGGTCAAATTTAGATAAAATTTGGTAACTTAACAATGTCAACATCGGTTGCTGGAGAGTCTCATGCTTGTGGTTTGAGTAGGAGTGGACTTTTGGTGTGTAAAGGAAGCAATGAATTAGGCCAATTAGATGAAAGATTTGGTGTACTATGATTCTATTGTTTTAATGATGCTTCATTGATTTGAGCTTTTATTACAAAAGACCCTTTTTGGTAGATTTTTTTTAGGGTGGAAGGAGGGTGTTCTGCATGAAGGGTCATCCAAGGTGTCAAAAAGAAAGTATAGATGATAAATTCTATAAGCCATTTGAAATGCAGCTCGTGAAGGTCTAACAAACAATGTCCATTAAGTTAGAAAGATTGGATGAATACGTGCTTGCCAATTACTATTCAGAAAATTCTGTAAGGCTAGGTTGCCGTTGAAAGGCATATCTTCTTGTAGTTTTGTGGTTGCTCAGGTTCATCTATATGGTTTATGAAGATTAATGTCAACAAGTACCATTGTTTTGGGCATAGGTGTTTCTAACTTTCACGAGAGCCCAATCGAATATTTATTTTTGGGCTTCCAATTTGCCATTGGAAGACTAGGATGATTAAATTTTTGTGTGGTGATGATCTTCGTTGTTGAGGATGCTTGCAACAGTTTTAAATCTGTTTCTTTCCTGGCCAAAAATTGAGTGCAATGAAATTGATTTGTATACGTGTGAGGTTGATTGTGGGACTTTATGTGTAAAATGTTGTACTAGATTCTAGTATGAAATTGCTTGGTTTCTCTGTTTTGTGAAAATTTTAACCATTGGTCAATCAGATCATTGACCTTGATAATGAGATAAAATGTTCATCATATTTCTTTTTAGTAAACGCTTAGATAAGCTATGCGTGAAGATCCTTTGAACCCTGATGACCCCTTTCAAATAAGAGTTCGTTTTGACTTTTTTTTTTTTTTTTCTCCTTTTGTTAATGCTCAAACCCTATAGCCTTACACCTTCTTAGAAGGGAAAGAAGTTACAAATCTGTAAGTCTTCTATCCACTCTTTTCTGACCACATTAGGCACAACTGATTTGAGCTAGTCTACTTGCTTTCTAATCTACTTTCTTTGTAATCTGAAGTATAACCATACCTTTTATTTTTATAAGAAAAAGGTTAATGCCCTACCAACTTTGTTACAACATGATATGCATTTTTACCCCTCGAAAAAAGAGGAATTGCACCATTTGGTATGTAAGGATATTTTGGTCTATTTAAGTTATTTATAATGATATTTTTATTATTAAAACTAATATTTACTAACGGTAAGTGATACGAGGATTTTTTTGTTATCACACAAAAAATTAAAATTTTTTTTTATAATTTTTGAAACATGAGTATGTAAAAGAATAATTACTTCCTAAATTTACATGCTCCATGTAAAATTTTTTTGTGTGTTTATTTGTTAAGGATTAAAAATTAATTTTTTATTTGAAAATAAGAGTTCAAGTTTACCACTAAAACTCCTGTTTGTTTTTAAAAAATATTTTATTCAATGTGTGTGCACAAATTCACCGGGACCAACTATGTTATTTGAGAAATTTACATCTAGTATACTAAATTAAGGTCTAATTACAAAAAAATAAAAGAATATATCATCAAAAATTAAAAAGAAAAATACTATGATGACGGTTGTTAGTGGAGATAAATAGAACTCGTAAAAGGGTGATATTTCTTTCCTATACATGCAACAAGATAACAGACCCACCAAATACAACCGTGGTCTCAGTTCTCTTTTCATCTCATGTTCTCTCTTGTCTCTCGGCAATTTTTTTTGGTAAATTTATCTCTCATTTTTTGTTTAAATTTGTGATTTTTAGGTCTGTGGATTGCCGTTTCAAAGCAAGATGGGTTGACCTTGGCGGATTGGTGAAGTGACTTTTCAATTTCAGTGAATCTGTGAAAGAGTTTTTAATTTTAGTAAATATGTAAAGTGAGTTTCTTATATCTTGCACTTGGGAGCTTATTTTTATTTCTGGGTATTCTTCTGTTGCTTCCTTTTTGGTGTTTAATGATGAGTGGAGAAAATTTCGGAGATGGGATTTCAAAGACTAGATGTATTTTGGAGGACTTGACTAAAGAAAAAGAGAGTTCTTTCTTGGTTTCAAGTGATTTATGTCGCAAACCTCTAGATGGTCGTCATTAAAACAACAGCCAGAGAAATAAGAATTCACATTTTGTAAAACAAGTCTCTGTGGGCATTTAAAATTTGGTCAAAGAGAAGCATGTTACAAAACTTGCATTTGATGTAAACAAGGAGAATGGTTTATTTTTATTTAGGAATGAATAAACTTGTTATTCAATGTTAAAATTACATCTAAGCGATTGAGCAAGATTAGGCAATGAACATTTGTAATCTTGGATGTACTGGTTGTATCAAATCATCCAATGTGCTGTAAGATTAGGACCAGAGAAAAAGGGGGGGGGAGTCATTTTGGTTCTAAGGGTATTCTGGTTTATTTCTGTTATTTATAATGGTAATTTTGTTATTAAATTAACGTTTTATTAATGGTCATCTAACTAAATATGTTTTTTTTTTTTTTTTGTTTTTTGATATTCCATCGTATACTTTTTGTAATTTCTGATAATAAGATGCAAATCTTTTTTGGTAATTAGACCTTTGTTTAGTATGTTAAATATGAATTTTCCACTTCTGTTTTAGGTTGGACCTAGTTTAGGGTTGCCGCCAATATCGATCTGCGTCTCAGGTTCCGACAGAGTCCGCCAATATCGTCAGGAACACCAAACACCCATCCTAGAGACGCACACGTTTTCGTCGAACTTGAAACAAAGCCCAGCTGTATTGATATCGTGCCTGCCTTTTGTATAAACACCGGAAATCTTACAGGCCTCCAAACCGAGAGTCCAAAACACGACCTCGTTTTCGTCTCGCTACCTGCAGAAGAAACCCATCTTAAATCTTAAGGCCCCATCGATCCCCGGAAGAGAATTTCAGATAGATAACCATTAGAATTCGAGGCAATGACACGGCCATGACCCTTTACTCTCTACTAGTCCGTCGGATCTTCCATCCCAAGCTGCCGCGGGTTCACTGTAGGCACAGCTCATCCACCCAAGAACTGGCCATCTCCAATGAAGTACTCACCATAATTGACACTGTGAACCCCATGGAACCGGCTTTAGACACCGTGCTTCCATTTCTTTCCCCCGAAATTGTTGCCTCCATTATGAAAGACCTGCCAAATCATCGATTAGGTTTTCGTTTCTTCATCTGGGCTTCCAAATACAGGCGCTTTCGCACTTGGTTGTCTCGCAACATCATCCTCGACATGCTCGCTAGGGAGAACGGGCACGAATTGTATTGGCAGGTCCTTAACGAAATAAGGAAATGTAATGTTTCAATATCAGCTGACGCGTTTACAGTTTTGATTCAAGGGTATGACATGATGGGTATGGCTGAGAAGGCCGTGGAAGCTTTTGGAACCATGGAAAATTTTGGCTGTAAGCCTGACGTCTTTACCCGTAATGTGATTTTGAGCATGGTGATGCGAAAGAATATTTTGTTGTTAGCTTTAGCTGTTTATAACAGCATGCTGAAATTGAATTGCTCCCCAAATATAGTTACATATAGCATTTTGATTGATGGGTTGTGTAAAGGTGGGAAAACCCACGATGCACTTCAATTGTTTGATGAAATGACGAAAAGGGGCATTTTGCCCAATAAGTACACATATACTATCATATTGTCCGGTTTGTGTCAAGCTCAAAGGGCTGATGATGCTTATAGGTTGTTTAATAAGATGAAAGAAAGTGGATGTAGTCCTGATTTGGCTACTTATAATGCTTTGCTTAATGGGTTTTGTGTCTCGGATAGAATTGATGATGCTTTTGCACTATTGAGATCTTTTCAGAAGGAAGGATACGTTCTCAATAACAGAGCATACAGTAGTTTGATTAATGCTTTATTTAAGGCTAGGAGATACAGAGAAGCACATGCGTGGTACCAGAGAATGATTGAAGCTAATATCAAACCTGATGTTGTCTTGTACACTGTAATGATGAAGGGGTTATCAGAAGCAGGCAGGGTCGAGGATGCATTAGAGTTGTTGAATGAGATGACAGAGAGAGGCGTCATTCCTGATACTTACTGCTACAATGCCTTGATCAAAGGGTTTTGTGACATGGGCCTTTTGGATATGGCTCAGTCACTTCGACTTGAGATTTCAGAGTCTGATTGCTTTCCTAATGCCTGCACCTACACCATTATCATTTGCAATATGTGCAGGAATGGACTGGTTGAGGATGCACAACAAATATTCTCTGAGATGGAAAAGCTTGGATGCTATCCAACTGTGGTTACATTCAATGCTCTAATTGATGGACTTTGTAAGGCTAGGAAGCTTGAAAAAGCTCATTTTTTATTTTACAAAATGGAGATAGGGAGAAATCCCTCATTGTTTCTTCGTCTTTCTCAAGGTTCCAATCGTGTTCTTGACGGTGCAAGCCTTCAGAAGATGGTGGAGCAGATGTGTGACTCAGGATTGATTCTTAAGGCCTACAAGATTCTCATGCAGCTTGCTGAAAGTGGAGTTGCGCCAGACATTACAACTTACAATGTGCTTATCCATGGGTTTTGTATGGCACGCCACATTGATGGTGCCTTTAAGCTCTTCAAGGAGCTGCAAATCAAGGGTCTCTCACCTGATAGCGTAACATATGGAACTCTTATTAATGGGCTTCAGAGAGTTGGCAGAGAAGAAGATGCTTTTAGGCTTTTTCAGCAAATGGAAAAGGATCAGTGTGCACCTAGCGATGCTGTTTACAAATCACTTATGACTTGGTCATGCCGGAGGAAAAAGGTTTCAGAAGCATTTAGTCTTTGGTTGAAGTACTTGAGGACTATTCGTGCTCAGGAAGACAAAGCAATTGAAGCAATAGAGGAACTCTTTGCAAATGGAGAAGTGGAAAAGGCAGTTCGAGTCTTGCTTGAGATGGATTTCAGGTCAAAAGATTTTCAGTTAGCACCTTATACCATTTGGCTACAAGGGCTATGCCAGGCAAGAAGAGTAGGAGAAGCCTTAAGGATATTTTTCATTCTTGAGGAATTCAAAGTTACCATTAATCCCCCAAGTTGTGTGAGATTAATAAGTGGCCTATGCAAAGAAGGGAATCTAGACCTTGCATTAGATGTTTTCTATTATGCAATTGAGAAAGGTTTCATTTTGATGCCACGAATTCACAATCGGCTACTCAAGTCTGTCCTTCAATCTAAAGATAAAAAGGATCATGCCACTTATCTTCTTCACAGAATGGATTCCTTGGGATATGGTTTGGGTAGATTAGTCCTATATGGAAAATCTTGAGGCATAGGCACAAGCTTTTCCATTGCTAGATGTTATCCTCTTTTGATCCGATTGTCATTTGGCTCACTAATTCAGCCTGGAGATGCCTTAAAATATGCTAAAGAAGGAACTGAAAGCTCTTTCTGGTTTGCACTTGGATGCAAACAAAGTTGTGCCAGATGTCTTCCTCATGCGATCCAAGTGTCATTTGGCTTGCTAATTCAGGCTCCAGGTGCCTTGAAAATATGCTAAAGAAGGAACTGTGAGCCCTTTTTGGTTTGCACGTGGAGGCGGACAAAGTTATGACAGATGTTCTCATTTGATCCAAGAGTCTTTTGGCTTTCTAATCCAGCCCGGAGTTGCCTTGACAATATGCTAGAGAAGGAACTGAGAGCTTTTACTGGTTTGCACTCGGAGGCAGACAAAGATATGCAGTGAAGAGTTTCTTCACAAATTGGCAGAAATAAATTCTTGTTTGCTTTCTGATTCTTGAAGCCTTTACTTTTTATTTTCTCCTGATGTAAACATCATTTAGATATTGATACCTTGGAAACATTGCTTGAAATACAGTATAGCTGACCTTTTTACAGTGACATTGATTGTGAGGTGTATCGGGGACCTCTTAGTTGAGCTCGAGACTTTGAATACAATTCCAGGTCTTTGGCTCTCTGCATTTAATTGAGCAGGATGAGGAAGTCTAGAACTTCTTTCAAGGTGACCAACTGAGGATATCTTGATACCTGACACTTGTGCTGAAAGATTTGTCTGGGTTAGCCATTCTGTAAAGCCCAAAGAAGATCTGAATGCTTTTGACATTGACCCGGTACTGCTTAGACGGTCTTGTTGTTTTATCAGATTTCTCCTGTCAAGTTCTACTCATTGTATTTATTCTTTGCAGAGATGCAGCGGATCCCCGGAGGTTGTCTCTGGATGTGACACTGTACAAAGTCACTGAAGGAAATGACTCGTTACTCTTTACGCCATACTCTTTATGGTGTCCCACAAAAGCCACTGTATGTGCTGCATCAGCATTTTTCGTCTTCATAGATGTATCATGGCTAATTCTATATGGTTGTATTCAGAATGATGATAAATGCCATGGTGTTGTCTTTGGCATTTCCACTGAGCTGACATAGATGCAGTGGATGCGATGCCTGTGAACAGAGTCTGGGAAAATTTTTTGGGAGTAGAAAATACCAGGATATCTGTAAGCTGTAAATTTCATTTCAACCAATTCAATAAATTCGAAGAGTCTACAACATGGCAAGAGGAGAATAGGGACAATGGGGAACGCGTTTGACACTCACTCGTTCAGGTAGCCTTACGGTCAAAATACCTTCTTTCATTTAATAAATCTTGAACTGAATGAATGTAGTCCAGCACGATGACACGGCTTGAGGAGTCTCTTAAAATTCAGGACAAACTTCAATGTATGTTTAGTGAATCCTCTGTAAATAGCTGCTCTCCTAACTTTGACAGTCAAGGTTTGAGGTTCGACTGATGATATGAAACATGAGAACTTATCTGGAAGATTTTTTGATCATCTACGCACAACCAAAGCCAATAATAACATAAAATAAAAATAAAAGGGAAAAATGAAACGAAAACTAAAGTCGAGGATCTGTGTGGAAAGTAGTGGACAGGTAGACAACCCAGCCAAAAACCTGAAGACACTGCTAAAACTTGATACGCGGCATTAACGACAAAGGCAATGTGAGCATCAGGATATTCCATAATACTCGTGGTTGCTCTCGCGCACTGGAAGACGTATTGCAAACAAGCCTGTTGTCACGGTAGGAGCACAGCGTTTCATTCCTACACGAAAAAGCATCGGCATATGGACAAAGGGGTCAGTGACGGTGATTAACATCCACAGAACAAGTCAACGACACAGATTGTAATCAATGAGAATGAACCAATCGACCACCTCGAGGCACAAAAGGCCACAATGTAATCTGAAGCGGAGCATGTTATAACACTAGTACGGTCGTCGAGTGCGTAACTGGAGGCAGCGGGACAGACTTGTTTGAAGATTTTGGAATAATTTGTGGGCAGACACGCCGAAGGATACGCGTACGCTCCTCTGCAACAATATTCGTCCGTGTTGAACACGTTGCATGCACTCTGGCAAGCGACGGTTTGTCCGTCGTCAGACTTGGGAGTCAGCTCCAGCGGGCAATTCCGTCGTAGGTCTCCGTCGCAGCCAGCAATGCTGCAATTTCCTTGACCCTTTAGAGGCTTGACTACAATGGGCAAGTTAAATCCGTCCACGAGACTGACATCGTAAAAATCAAGTTTTCCGAGGGTGAATTCGGCAATTGTGTTTGGTGGGCTACTGGGACCGGAGCAATTTAGGGAGGCGCCGCAGCTACCCGTTTGGCACGTTCCTGTTCCATTACTGGAGAAGTTGCAGCCAGTCCGGGCCCATATGCGGCCACTCCACCCCTCTGGGGCATCGTAGAAGGCTGTTCGGCCGGGCTTTAGGTCAAAGCCATACCCATTATTGTTGCCACCCTTCTTTAAGATTCCGGGCCATATTGTCTCCTTGCATCTGTTAACCAAGGTTACGGTTTTTGTAACTGTGGACGCATTTTGCCCTGCCCATTACCATGAGTATAAACAAATTTTTACTACCCACTTTAGATGATTCATTTATTAGAAAACCAGTTTTGATATTAATGATGCGAGATCCCTTAAATTATGTAGATATGTCTTAGATTCTTATTGAATTGTGGTGTTTTAGTTAGAAACAGAAATTCTTTGAAAATGTAAATTTTATCGATTTAAATAGATACAAAATGAGTTTATATTATATGTATATTTGTTATGTTAAATAAATAATATTTTATATAAGATACAAGGAATTTATAATAAGATAATGTATATTATATAAAATATTATTAGTGTAGTATAAAATATTTTATATATAATATACAATTACTTTTTTTATCCGTATAGTTGTTTTGATTTTTGAAAAGAACTAAATGGTACTTCACGACCAAGAATCATCATGAGCCAAAAAAAAAAAAAAAAAAAAAAAAGCTAAAAAAAAAAATGGACCGGCACTCGCCAAGTCTACTTAAGAAGTGCCGGTGAGACATTCCATAAAAATTTTTGGCACCGACCAATCGAGACATTCCAATATTTTTGTATTGCTATTTTTGTACTGCTACTCGTCTATTTTATTTTATTTTATTTTTTTCCTTTCTACATTGCCAGCTGAATATAAAATTAAAGCACTGAAAAGAAATTCACTCATAAACATATATGGCTCGAAGACAATAAATTAATTGTTAGTTACCGGAGGCAATGGAAAGAGAGATGAACATGGAAACAAGATGCAAACTTAGACTTTGAGCCGTCAGAAACGCCATCTTTTGAACTTAGAAATGTACTTGTGGTTAATTACTTGTTTTACAAAGAGACCGATTGGCTTTTATAGGAGTCGAAAGCGACATAGAATGGACGATTACGTGTGGAGGAGATTGAGAATCTGCAGAACACTGACAGCCCAAAAAGGCTTCCTTGCTTACATGCCCAACCATTCCACACGTACCTTACCCTAATCGCATCACTCTTTGCAGCTCCGATTCAGGCCAACTTTTGTTAAAATGCTTCAATTTATTCATTATTAACGGTCACATATAACCTTTTCTCCAAAAACCCACCAAAAAAAAAAAAAAATCACATATATCCTAATTCCTTTCTTCCTCGCAGACCATCAGCTTTCTTTTTAAAATAAAGGAAAAGCTTTTTTTTTTTTTTTATCCTTCTGTTATTTTGTTGGCCATAATGGAGGGGGAAAGGAAAAAAAAAAAAAAAACAACGAAAGAAAGACTAAATAGTCATTCCGGTAACCATTGAGCCCTTGCCAGAATCAAAACAAACACAAGTTAAATCTCTTCAATGAAGAAATTGACCTCAGTCTCTAGCATTGACTTAATTGACAAGCAAAATATTTTTTGCACCTTGTGTAAAAATAAGATTTGAATTCTAGAACCAGACTGTAAGAAGATAAATTACGAATCTTTTAAATTTCAAGGTGAATAGTTTGGCAACTTTTCTTCAGGACTTTGTCTTGTGAAAGTTTAGGAGTCTTGCCGAAGCGCAAAATTTTGTTTTTCTCATTTGATCTGTGAGGTTGAGCTCTGGTCTCTTAGAGCAAGGTCTCTTTCTTACTTATTCTTATTTGGTTAAATGTCTACGGAAGATCAAAATCATCCCTATGGTGAGGATGGAGATGTTACATTATGTGCCGTTTATTTTTGATATACCAATATAATTAATTTGCTAAGTAGTCAATTATATTTGTTTGCATAATATTTTACCAAATATTACTGTACGTTATATTTTTGTAAAATTAGCTGTAAGTAAGAGAACTCTACAACTTCATAAAACTTCTATTTGCTTATCATATATTGACTCGGAGGATTAAATAAAAGAAAAAATAGAACTCATCTAATGTAATTAATTAAATTTAAAAAATTAAGTTTGCTAATAAAATTCAATTTTGAAAATTAAGTTCGTGTTGGTAAAATTGAATTTGAAAAACAATTGAAAAATTAAGTCTGTAATTACAACATTTTTTTTTTTTAGTAACTTATAGCATGAATAGAGTTTTTCATCCTTAATGTAACTTAAATAATTTTTTGGTACAACTTGCACTACACGTGTATAAAAAGATCAAGGACAAATTCATTCTTTCAAAAGCTCCATAATGAAATAATTTGTTAATCCAAATTGAAGACTACGGTGGGCTAAGATCCAGCTGGAACAAGTCTTTTTCAACTTGAAAAGATTTCTGATTTTGCAAGAAATTCAAGATCTCAATACTTATTATTATTATTTTTTTTCAGTTACGCAATGTTTATTTTTTGACTCAACAAGGAAGGAAATTCAAGACTTCAATGCTGAAATTTTTTCAAACTACACAATGTTCAACTTTTGGTTCAACAAAGAAAGAAATTCAATATCTTAATGTTTTTTATTTTTCATCTACACAACATTCATTCTTGCACAATAAATATTATATTAGATGTCATTACTGCAGTGATTTTGAACATATGATTTATGCATGTAACATTAGAAAATTATTCATAACATGAGAAATTTTTATGGTGGTGTAAGAAGTGCCAAAGTTGCAAACAGGTATAGTTTGAAAAACTAGATAAAAAAAAAAAAAGGTACTTAGATGATGGATGCTACAAACATATGACATAGAAGCACTAAATGGGCATACAAAAAACTTTCTTTCTCTCAAAGTAATTGAAAGAAAAAAGGTAATATTTGGAGACAATGTCAAGGTTAGATAATTGACATTAAAAAGATTGGTAAGAGAAGTTCTCCTATTATTGATAATGTCTCCTTAGTTAATGATCTTAAATTCAATTTGCTTAGTATTAGTTAGTTTTGTGATAGTAGTTACAAAGTTTTTTTTAAACCCAATGCATGTATTGTTTTTGATTTCAAAACAAATGAAGCTTTATTCATTGTAAATAGATATGGTAATATTTATATTATTGATCTTTATTCCTTTACTAAAAAATTAAAAAGAAAAGGCAAGTGCTTAACTTTTGTATATGAAGAGTCTTGGATATGACATAGATATGAAATTACTTTCCAAGCTAAACAACCATAATCTTGTGGAAGGGCGACCCAAATTAAAATTTAAGAAAAATAAATTTTATGATGCTTGTCAAATGGACAAATAGGTAAAAAGCTATTTTAAGAGCAAAAAGACATTCTTTACTTACAAAACTCTTCAATTATTGCATATGTATCTTTTTGATTCGTCTAAAATCTCCACTTTAGGCAAAAAGCATTCAACATTTGTTATGGTAGATGATTACACTAGATTTGCATGAGTTTTGTTCTTTATTCACATGGATGAGGCATTGAAAGAATTTAAGAGACTTTGCAAGTGATTGTAAAATAGGAAGGGATACTCCATCACTTTAATTAAAAATTTTACAATGTCTAAGGGATTTTTTATGTTTTTTTTAGCATTGAAAATGCCTTAATAGAATGGGGTGGTTGAACATAAAAATAGAATCTTACAAGAGATGACTTGGACAATGTTAAATTAGTTTAACTTGCTTAAATATTTTTGAGTTGAAATTGTCTATATGACACTCTTCTTTTAACAAAGCATATAAAGTTTTTCAATTAAAGATCATTAATAGTAGAAGATTCTATGCATATTAATTGATGTGAACCTTAAAAGATGGAGTTTAGAGACCTAAAATGCATAAGGAATCAAGTAAGAACCCAAGAAAACTAAATTAGATTTCAATCATACAAACCTTAAATCCAATGTTTAAAGAAACATGAACCTAAAATATATAAAAAAAAGGTATAATGCCACACTTTATAAAAGAATGAATTTGAGAGTAATAAGCTAAGTTGAATGCCACAAGAAGAGTTAGTTCATAATAAGTTATTTAGTTCTTAAAAGAATCGTAGGAGAAATTTTCATTTTTTAATTCTCATAATCATTTGCTCTTTTAACAATGAAATCAAGTCTAGTTATATGTTGAAATAACAATCCTAAAAATCCTAAAAATAGAAATAATGATATACTTCTAAAAGATAAGAATACTCCTATTTTATTGTATACTCTTATTTATAATAAACTCATACTTATGAGTGGATTTTATTACTTTACTCTAACCCATTAAGCACTCCAATTATATTAATAAAACCTTGGTCCTTTTTTAAACTTGGTTCATGTCATATGTTGAATTCACACCATTTGTCACTTGGTTGGTACAAATATTCTCAATTAGCTCATTTAGTACTTTTTTCATCTTATTAGCCCTTGAATATGTCATTGACCCTTTATGAATACTTAATAGATCCTTAGAATCTCTCCATGCATCAACTCCTCTATAGATCTCATCATTCCTCCTCTTCTAAAAAAGATTTGTCTTTGAATCATCACTTGTATCAAAAAGGAGAAATATAAAAAACATTAAATGTTGCATTCAGTAACAAGGTTTAACTTATAAACATTATCATTAATCCATATCATTACTTGAAATAAATCATCTCCTTAAGGTAGTAGCTTTGAGTGTCTTCGAGTCAAGAATCTTTCCTTATGCACATGCACCCAAATCCCATCATTAGTTAGACACCACTTTCTTTTATCCTTTGTTGGCATGAGATACATAATGCTCAATCCATTTTGCAATTTATTATTGCACCTTCTTATGCAACTTATTCACCATTTTAACTTTGCATTCACCATTTAAGTTAGCATACTTATCAATAGCTAAAAGTATCAAATCCAAAGGAGTCAAAAGATTAAACCATACACAATTTTAAATGGAGAAAAACTAGTAATAGAATGAACATTCTTATTATATGCAAATTTTATATATAACAAACAATCTTCCCACATTTTCAAATTCATCCGAATAATAATATGTAATAAAGTAAAAAGAATTCAATTAACTATCTCAATTTATCTATTTGTTTATGGATGAAAAGTAGTTGAGAGTACTAGTTTAGTACTTAACTTACATTACAAAATCTTTTAGAAGTAACTTAAGAATTTTGTATTCTTATATGAAATAATACCCCAAGGCATGCCATGCAAATGTATTACCTCTTTAAAGAATAATTTAGTCATGTTGTTTGCATTATGGTAAAAAAAAAAAAAAATTTAGTTAAGACATCTAAGGTTTTTCTTAACTACAAGATGACCTATTAGACCACCTCACATGCTTCTCTCATAACCAACTCCCTTAAGGAACTCATAAGCATATATAAATGATTTTCCTTAAATAAAAAACCCTTGTGTCTATAAAATTTCCTAAATAAGAAACTCTTGTGTCTATAAAATTTCATAGAGGCTGACTTTTTACATGCCTTATACATTAATAAAGTTAGGATCTTTCATATATAAATTTTTAATGTATTCAAATTCAAATAATTTTTCACATTAATAGAGTTAAGATCTTTCACATATAATTCTTTAATGCATTCAAATCTAGATAATTTTGCACTAGGTATAAAGATAAGGACATACTTGCGAGATAGTGCATTAATTATCACTTTCTCTTTACTTTGTTTTTATTTGATGATGTAAGGAAGGGTCTTAATGAATTCAACCCATTTGGCATGTCTTTTATTCAACTTTCCTTAGTCCTTTAAGTGCTTCAAGGATTTAGAGTTAGTATGGATGACAAATTCTTTGGGCCAAAGGTCGTGTTGCCATGTCTCTAAAATCCATACTACTGTATACATTTCCTTATTATAGGTGGGATAACTAAGGGTTACTCTACTTAACTTTTCATTGAAATAGGCAATTGGTCTATTTTTCCACATCAAAATAGCTCTATTGCCAATACTTGAAGGATCACATTTAATCTCAAAAGTTTTAATAAAGTTAGGCAAAATAAGTAAGGGTGCATAACTTAATTTTTTTTTCATTAAATTAAAAACCTTATATTAATCACTATCCCACTTAAAATCCACGTTTATTTTAACAATGTTAGTTAGTGATGTAATAATAGTGTTAAAGTCCCTAGCAAAGTGTTTATAAAAACTAGATAAACCATGAAAGCTACATATATCACTAACTTACTTAGGTGTAAGTCAATCATAGATTACCCTTACCTTTTCCTTGTCAACCTCAATACCCTTAGCACTCACAATATAGTAAAAAAAATATGATCTGATCATTGCAAAAGGAACATTTTTAAAAATTAGTATATAATTTCTAAGAACATAAAACACTTAGAACAGAATGTAAATAATCAAAATGCTCATCTAACTTTTTTCTATAGACAACAATATCAATAAAATACATAACTTCAAATTTACCAATAAATGTACATAAAACATGATTCATAAATCTCATAAAAGTGCTCAATACATTCATGAAATCAAATGAAATAACAAGTCATTCATATAAATTATACTTAATTTTAAAGGTTGTTTTCCACTTATCTTCCTCTCTTATTTTAATTTGGTGATATCTACTTTTTAAATCAATTTAAAAAAAAAACACATGAACCATGCAATTCATCAACATGTCATCTAATCTAGGTGTGAGATGATGATACTTTATAGTGATTTGGTTGATTGCTTTACAATTAATATACATCCTTTAAATCTCATCCTTTTTAGGCACAAGCAATACTATAATTGCACATGGACTTATGCTCGTCCTCATATATCCTTTTGCCATAAACTCCTCAACATGCCTTTGAAGGTTTTTTGTCTCCTCAAGATTACTTCTATAGGCTGGTTGGTTTGGAATTATTGCATTAGGGATGAGTTTAATTTGATATTTTATTCCCCTTAAAGGTGGCTAACCTCTTGGTTCTTTCACCTTTTGGTTCTTTAGGAAAAACATCACCAAATTCCTACAAAATAGAAACAACACTAGGCAAAGAGATTAAACTTGTTAGTACTAAAATGAGCTTATTTGTACAAAAAGTACAATTATAGGTAATCATAAGCTTGCCTTCTTCCTTCTTTTCTTTCTTTCTCATCTCTTTTCTTTCCTTATTTTCCTTCCTTTCTCCTTTTGGCCTCAATTTCTTTTTTCCTCCCATATATATATATATTTTAAATCTTGAATTGATCTTTATATACTTGTTGAAGTGTCAAAGGTATAAGAGTAATATGTTTATCATTTATTACAAATGAGTACCTATTATCATGCATTACATGCCAATTATATAGCCATGGTCTTCCCAACAAAATATGCCTAACTTATATGGGCACAACATCACACAAGACCTTATCAGTATATCTCTTAATAATAAATAGTACTAACACCTGTTTATTTACCTTAACTTCACTACATTTATTCAACTATTGAAACTTATATGACTTAGGGTGCTTCATGGTAGGTAAATTAATTTTTCCAACCAAAGTAGTGTTACCTACATTTGTACAATTGCCCCTCATCAATGATCATTTAATATATCTTATCTTTGATGTGACACTATGTATGGAAGATATTCTCTTTGCATTTCATCATTTCCGTTGGTTTGTTCACTTAATGCTTGTTTAACCACCGACAAGTCTTTCTTAATTGGGTATACCTCCTTATTACTTATATCCTTTAATGATGGTATGGAGTCATTATCAGACTCACTTTTAGCCTTAATATCACCATTAACCCATAACACCATGGTATGCTTATTTAGACATTGAGATGCAATATGTCCTTTTCCTAAACACTTAAAACATTTAATATATTTACTTTTACTATGCTAGGAATTATAATTACCATTCTTCTTGTTTAGATTCACTTCCCCACTCTTGTTTGATTTAGCCTTATAATCAACCTTCTCTTCCCTTTAGTTCTAATTTGGCTTTTAGGATGAAGTAGAACCCAAATTTTGTCCAAATTGTGTAAAACCCTTTTGTTTGAGTTACCTCTTAACTTTTATTTTCATGTGCTCCATGTCCTCTTACTCCATATAATGCTGCAATTCAATTATTGGTAATGTCTCTATTTAACCTTTATAAGAACCAAGTCATGGTTGCTTCTTTATCCTTCTCCACATTAGACCAAATCATGGAAATCTTTATCTCCTTATAGTAGTCTTCCACTTTAAGTGAGCCCTTGTAGCCTTTGGTACAAATCTTTATAATAGTGATTGAGGATGAAACTTATCCTCTTAATGGCCTTCATCTCTTCTTATATTTTTGTAGGCCTCTTACAATTCCTTCTCTAGGTCAAAATGAGTTGATCCCATCAAATAATAGCGTAATCAGTAAATTTAATGATAATAAATTTTACCTTTTTCTCTTTAGAGTAGTTGTAACAGTCAAAGACTAACTCAACCTTTTTTTTTCCGTTCTAGATAGGTTTTTGGATCATTTTTTCCTTAGAACAAAGGAATTTTCATTTTAATACTACCTTTTAAAATCTTTTTGACTATTTTTATTATTGGTAATTTTGACCAAAGTGGCTGGATCATTAAATTTATCATTTTCTATTATTGGAGTTTTCATTTTTTTTTTCATTCTTTTTTTTGTGTGAATTTAAATAAAAGAAAAGATAAACTAGGGTTTATGGCTTCAAAGAACAAAAGGTGTATAGAAGGTGGCTAGGAATATAAGATAAAATTAGGCTTTATGGATTTAATGAACAAAAAGGTATGCTACCAAGAAGAAGAACAAAAGCATAACTTAAATTTTAATGAGCAAACTTGATTTAGAGTTAAGTTTTGATACCAATTGATGTGAACCCCAAAAGAAAGGGCTTAGCGATTAAACATACATATCCTACACCTAATGTTTAAAGGAATATGAATCTATGGTATAAAAAAGGATATGGATGCCACACTCAAAAAAAGAATGAATTTGGGAATAGCGAGTCGAGTGAAACACTACAGGAAGAGTTAGTTCTTAATAAGTTTTTTAGTCTTAAAGAATCAAAGGAGAAAATTCTTATTTTTCAATTTACATAATTTTCTGCTCCTTTAACAATGAAATCAAGTCTATTTATAAGCTGAAATAACAATCTTAAAAGTCCTAAAAGTAGAGACAATGATATACTCCTAAAAGATAAAAATACTCTTATTTTATTGTAAACTCTTATTTTATAACACACTTATACTTAGGAGTGGATTTTATTACTTAACTTCGACCCGTTAAGCACTCTACTTATATTAATAAAACTTGGTCCTCTTTCAAGTTTGAATTCATACCATTTGTTGAATTCATGCCTTTAGTAACTTGGTTGGCCTGAATATCTTTAATCAACCTACTTAATACTTCTTTCATCTTTTTAGCCCTTGAATGTGCCACTGGTCATTTGTGAATGCTCAATGGATCCTTAGAAGCCCTTTATACATCGACTTCTTAATGGATCTCATTATTAATTTTGATAAAACAATGCCTTTTAACTTGAGAAAGGAAGATGCTTTAGAATATGTGGAGACAATCTCAATTGCTTTGCCAAGCAAGGAAGCATGAAATAATGGTGATAGCTTTGAAAAAAAGCAACACGAACCAAGCAATTCAAACCTCGAAAATTTAGGTGACTTGCAAAATATGGTTCACCAACTTAGCACTCATTTAAATAAAGCCCAATCACATAGAAGTAGTATTAAGTGATGAGCATTATGTGTATGCCATAGAGGATAAGTTAAGATAGTTTAAGAGGAACCATATGTGGACCTTAGTCCTTAAACCTACGAACCATTCTATCATAACCACTAAGTGGGTGTTTTGCAACAAACTAGATAAGAATGAGAAGATAGTCATACAAGGATAGATTAACGGCTAAGGGATATAATCAAGAAGAGGAAATAGACTATAATGTGATCTTTGCAATTATGGTTAGATCAAAAGCCATTTATATCTTGTTACCATATGCATTTTCATGAATTCCACATTATATCAAATGGATGTGAAAAGTGCATTTCTTAATAGTTTTATTATTGAGAAAGTATATGTTAAATAGGCTTTAGGTTTTAAGAGCACTAAATTTCCTAATCATTTGTTTAAACTCTCTAAAGCCTTTACAGATTAAAGCAAGCCCTTAAGCTTGATATGAGTGACTTAACTACTTTTTCATTCAAAAAGGTTTCGCAAAAGGAAAGGTGGACATTACATTATTCATAAAGATAAAAGATAAAGATTTATTGATTTTGCAAATTTATGTTGATGATATTATTTTTGGTACCACTAAAAATTGTTTGTGCAAGGAATTCACTTTTTAAATGGAAGAGGAATTCAAAATAAGCATGATGGGGGAACTTAATTTCTTCCTAGGCAGAAAATCAAGCAAAGAACTATTGGAATTCTCATTATTCAAACAAAGCACATGAGAAAGGTATAAAAAAAGTTTAGTGGTACAATAGTGCCAATATCTTTAAAGCTTAATAAGGATGAAATTGGCAAAAAGGTAGAAAGCCTTTTTTACTTTACTACTTGTAGGCTAGACATTATATTGGTTTATGCGCTCATTTTTAATCATTATTGAGAGAGTTACACTTAATTGCATTAAAAAGGTTATTTTGTTACATTTAGGGTTTACTAATTTAGGCCTTTAGTACTTTAGAGGAGAGATGTTTAATCTTATGGATTCTTTGGACTTTGATTAGGTTGATGATTGGCTTAATAAGAAAAGTACCACTAGTACTTGCCAAATATTAAATGGTGCATTAGTCTTGTAATCTAGTTAAAAGTAGAATTTTGTAGTGCTTTGAATAGCCAAAGTTGAATACCTTGCTATAGGCAATTGTTGCTCATAACTCTTTTGGATCAAACAAACTTTTAAGGATTTCAAGTTGCATTTTCCTAGAGTTTCTATTTTATGTGACAACACTAGTGCTTTAAACCTCATTAAAAATCCCATTCATTATTCTAAAACCAAGCATATAAATCTTAGACATTATTTTATTTGAGATCATGTGCTCAAAAGGCATGTTGTTCTTAAGTTTATGGGTTCAAATGATCAACTTGTAGACATTTTTATGAAACTTTTGAGTTGGACGGATTCTTAAGTATTAAATAGTATTTAGGAATGGTAGATGCAACCTAGGTTCTCATTCATGCATTTTGAGTTGCATGCATGCATAATCAAATGTGTCATTACTTTCCTTTTATTCATATGGCTTGGGATGTGTTTAATTCTTTGTAAAGATGGTGGTTACCTATATTTGGTATCAATTAGAAACTATTTATCACACAAATGTGGTTGTACCAACTCCAATTGAATCTCTTATTTTATTTTATTTTATTTTTACTAAGTAACACAATTATTCCTTTTATTGCTTATGCTTTACCAATTATTTGTTTCCTACATTGGGTATTTATTACATTTTTCTTTTTTCCACATAGGGTGATTGTAGCAACTCAATTTTTTTTATCAACCAATTATTATTATTTTATTGAATCAATAGACATAAGAATTGTCTTATGTGTGGCTTAAAAGTCCATTTTTGGCCTTCATGGTTTCCAAAATTTTTACTATTTAGCATTTATGCCTTCCAACTCATATTTTGGATGTTATTAAAATCTTCCTCTATTACATCTTTGGCTTTTTTCTTCCCTTTTAATTAACAAATTTTATGTTCCTTTAAAATCTTAGTTAATTTTCATCTTATTAGTCTATAAATCTCAGTGCCAAGTCTTTAACCACTCCACATCAATCCATTGTCCTCCTTTCTTGAAATAACATGAACAATTGTACACCTTGAAAATAGCAAACTCATCACTAGAACTAAGCCCATCCACGGCTAGAAACTATAAAATCCTTAAAACCCAAAAACAATTGTATTCCCTCACTCATCCTTATTTCTAATAAACACTAATTGGCTATTTCCACCTAAAAAAACCTTATCTCTAGCCAAAGGTCCTTCAAAATCATTAACTTCTCGACAAGTAGGAGCTTCTTAATCTCTTTTACCTATTTTTGGCTTAACATCATTACCAATAGAGGACTCATAATTGACCCCTTATGCTATTTCAAATACCAATGGTTTGATCCTTTGAAATATGATAAATATTTAAATGACAATTAAACTCTTGCATGAAGATGTAGGCATCATTTGTGAGGTTTTAAATGAGACTTATGCTACTTAATCAGAATTTATAGATAAGTGTTCTTGTTGGGTTGAAATAAAGCAAAAGGTGGCTAAATACTAGCTTTTCCTTGTTAGGTCAATTCCTTTTGATCTACGCTTAGCTTAGCTTAGATTTATTTTGAATAACTTGTAGTCTTTGTCTTTTAATTTATTTTGGACAACTTGTTTGTAGTCTTTGCATGATTACTATCTTTATTGCATGATTTTTATTTTTATAAACTTTTATTTTTCTAAGTGTACTCTTATTAATTATATATATATCTGGAACATGGTTTAAGAGGGAGCTTTCATTAAATCAATTATGTTGGAATCATAAAAAAAGGGGAAAATGTTAGATCACATGCTATTTATTTTTGATATAACAATATAATTGGTTTGTTATGTAGTCAATCATGTTTGTTTGCATAATATTATTCTAAATATTACCATACACTATAAATTTGTGGAATTGGCTATAAGCAAAAGCACTTAACAACTTAATAAAGTTTTTGCTTGTTTATCACATATTGACTTGGAGGGTTGGAAAAAAAAAAATGTTGGAGATTATGTGATGCAATTAAATTTAGAAAATTAAGTTTGCATTAGCAAAACTCAATTTGGAAAATAAGTTTGCGCTACCAAAACATAATTTTAATAATTCTTTGAATTGGCAAAACTTTGATGTAGCCCACATCACTGTGTCTCCCACCAACAAGCCCTTATTGGCAAGTTCCATAACATTTACTCAGCTAAGAAGATTAGCTTTGATTCAAGCTCATTAATCTTCTTAACAAGTCCATAATCAACAAGATTCTCATTGTTGACTTTCCATAACTAACTAGATTTTCATCAGTGGCTTTGTTATTTCCTATACCTTGAAAATATTCTACTTTGATAATCTTTCTTTATTAGCTCTTAATTCTTAGGTTTGATTTGAGTTTTTTCATTATATTCTATTTTTCTTTAAAAGACAATCAATATTATGTAGAAAATAGACTTAATTGGATAAATGAAATTGCCTTGGGCTTTCTTTTAAAACTCAAAGAGTTTGTACCTATGAAAACCTAGAACAGTTTTTCACTCCATCCTTAAAGACTCAGAGCTTTTTAAAGTCAACATCCTTAAAGACTTATGTTCATCAATCTAAAAGAATTGATTCCCCTCCAACTTTATTAGAAGCTTAGAAGAGCAACCATTGGAGTCCTTTCTCATTTTCATGTTCTGGCCAATTTTATTTTATTCACTTCTTCCCTAAATTGATAACTTTGTAGTGCTTATCCACAAAAACTCAAAACACAAAATTTATAGATCTACAAGTGCTAGTTCATTTTGAATTGGAATCACTCCATTTTGACCTATTGATTGAGAGATATGACCATTTTCCTAATTATACATAAAACTGAAATTTTTGCTTGAATTTCTACAAGTCACTCTCTTGATCTTTTTCTTTTATAAAATTTTTGACTTAATCGTTAAGCCTTTGGCTACATCATTTTGGCATCAGAGCTTTGGAGGAGATGAAAATGCCTTTAAGGCAAGCCAAACATTAAAGTGGTGGAGCCATTCCATTAAACGGAATGCATACACTTGCTTAAAATTTACGACAATATATGCAAGAACAAATCGATGCCTTGGCTTGAGAAGTTTAGTGTCTAAGGGCTGAAGCAAACAACTCTCTATCCCATTCTAGAAGTGAAGAATTCAATGACAATTGCTCTTCTTCAAGAATTGTTCAATCTTTTCCTTGAAGGAGGAATGCTCATTGACGTGCACAAGAATTTCATGAACCAAATTGGGAAAAGGAAATCAAGAGGGACATTCCAAAATTTTCAAGTACTAATTTTACTAATGAAATGGTTGATTGGTTAACCCTTGTAAATGAAGTCTTTGAGTGTAGAAAAGTCCCACAAGATCATTGCATTGGTATCATTGTGTTGCAATTTTGGGGCAAGGCCATAGCTTAGTGGCGACAAAAGAAACAAACTAACCAATTTGTTGGTAAAGCTTTAATCACTTTATGGTGAAAGATGGAGGATCATATTAAAAAATATTTCCTCTCCAAAGGATATATAAAAAAGCTCTACCAAAAGTACCAAAATTTGAGGTAAGGTACATAATTAGTAGACCAATACACTAATGAGTTCAATGAAATGGTGATTTGCAATAATATTCAAGATCTAGAAAAGGTGCTTGTGAGCAAGTATTTGAATGGTCTTCAACTTCATGTCAAAGCTGCCATAGAAGTCCTTAACATTTGAGATTTGGGAGATGCACATCAAAGGATGCTTAATGTGGAGTGTTCTTGCTTTAGGAGGCCATAAACCTTTACTTTGCCAAATTGAGTAATGAGGAGTACCATCAACATTGCAAAAGTTGCTGAAAATTAGCACAACTTAGTAGTAAGCTCCCTACTTAACTCAATCTTTCAAAGCAACTAAGTACAATTGATAGTGTTGTTATTGTAAAGGGGAGATGAGTCATCATGCTAGTAATTGTTGATTTAATAAAAATCAACCAGCTAGTAAAGTTTTCTTAGTGGATAATGAGTTTGATGATGATGAGAAAGAGCCATGCAAAGAAGAGTTAAAAATGATAAAGTTGTGGTGGAAGATGAACAAATTGTACATGTTGATTTTGACAAACTTCTTATGGTTAGAAAGATTTTTCTCATTGCTAAAGATGACAATAGAGATAGGCGGTTGTGCACCAATATTTTTTAGTTAGCCTACACCATTTTGGGGAAGGTATGTCAATTGATTATTGACTTCAGTTGCTGTGAAAATGCGATTTTTGAAGTAGCGACAAGTAAGCTAAAATTGGAGTTGAAGGTGCACCCACACCTTACAAAATGCCATGGTTAAAGAAAGGTATTGAGGTAATAGTTTCCAAATGATATCTTGTCAATCTTTTTATCGGCTCTATTTATTTTGAAAAAATATGGTGTGATATTCTACTTATGGATGCTAGTCATATTATTCTTGGTCAATCATGGCAATTTGATGGAGAGATTATCCATAATGGTTATCATAACACGTATTCTTTTGAGTATGGTGGAAAGAAGATTACTTTGGTACCTAGTAAGAAACCTCTTAAGACTCCTTCTATTAAGAATTCCTTATCTTCAACTTTGTTAACAATGAAAGATGCGAAGGGTGCCATGAAGGGGGTTAGTATCATATATATTTTTCTTAGTAAAATTGATGTGGTTGTATCTTCTAAGTCTCATCAAGTGCAACCTCCTTTGGAAGAATTTAATGATGTCTTTTCAGATGACTTACCATTAAGTCTTCCTCTAATAAGAGACATTTAACATCAAATTAATTTGATGCCCAAAGCTTCACTACCTAATCTAACTTATTATTGAATAAGTCTAGCAAAACATAAAGAAGCATCTTTGGTTAATGAAATAACTTTCTTTATTAGGGAGTGGGGTCCTTATATTAAGGGCCATTTACTTATAAGGAAGTTTCTTTCAAAAACTCATGAGTTAGGAAATTTGGTAAAAAATTAGAAGTTTTTTTTAATAAACTCATTATCAAAATAAAAAATAAACAAAATTTCTTATTATCTGGCAAAGATTTGTTTAGAGATGATCCTTTAAACATCTTTAGAAAGGACATTTATAAATTCCTTGTAATCTATGCTTAAGAGAAATTTTTGATTTAATAGGTCACTTTCAAATTTTTGAGTACATAATACTATTACTAGTATTTCTTTTTGTATAATAGAGTAATTAACTCTAACTCCTTTCCATATTCCTAAAGTGAAATGAGCAAATTGTTTTGTTGAATTCATCCTTTGTTGGAAGATATCCTTATATTATTTATTTGATGTGTTTGTTTTAATTATTTTAAAAGCATTAAGATAAGGAAAGGTCAAAAATGATAGTTCTTTTGTTCTGAGTTTAATCTTCTTAATTGCCTTTGTGTGTTCATCCATCCATTTTGGAAGATTTTTTTTCTATGATCTTTTGAATAAGGGCTTAGCATTATAAGGTAAGTCTTTCTAGAATTCTGAAATATAAGTCAACTTCACAAAAATTTTTGCAATCGTTGTTTATCCCTTATTTCATTAGGAAAATTTGAGGTAAACTCAATTGCTCAATTAATGGGAAATATAGTTCTGTTTTTAATGAAGTGTTTAAAGAATCTAACCTTAGTTTGAAATAACTTCATTTCTTAGCAGAGACTATTAATCTCACTTTTTCTATTACCTTTAAAAGTATATTTTGATATTTAAAATGTTATTTGATGGTATTAGAAAGTACTAATACATCATCAATATAAATAATCATAAATATTAAATAAATATTAAATATTTCATTCATTATTTTTTGAAATTTAAAGGGTGCATTTTTTTAACCCAAATGACATTACATTCCATTCATAATGATCAAATAAAACTGTAAATGCAGTCTTATACTTGTCTTTCTCATGAATTTGGATTTGTTAATAACTAGATCTTATATCAATTTTGAATATACTTAAGCTCCATAAAGCCTATTAAATAGATTTTTTTTAATTGGAATAAGATATTTAATCCATCTTAGTGTCTTATTTAAAGGGTTGGAGTTAACTATTAATTGTTGAACACCTCTTTTTAACTCTGTTGCATTTTCCATATAAAATGTTGGGCAACTCCAATGATTATTACTTTTTCTAATAGGTCTTTTCTTTAAGAGATCACTTATTTCTTTATTGCATACTTACAAGTGCCTTGGTCCCATATTTATAGGCTTGGCTTTGGCTAGAAGTTGACTTTCATTAAAAATTAGTTTGTATAGTAGTTTTACTACATGTTATTTTCTATTCTAGAAAGTTGTATAAACTTTTAAGCAAACCATTGTTTCTAAACTTGTATCTCTTGTATCTTTACTTGAATAACAAGAGTATTAATTTTTTTATTTAAATGATTATTTTTTACTTTAGCATGTAGAAAATGAATAAATTTCTCGTTTCTTTTGATAATCTTTTGAAGTAAATCTATCTCCTTATATTTGGGAGTAGATACAAACTTAAAGTTAATAAGATTTCCATTTATCTTGGAGTAAATCCCTTGATTGCTAATTTCCTTTATAAGATATAGCATATGTAGAAAGGGATTTCCCAAAATAACATTTAGAGATGAGCTTTTAACAAAAATAAAGGGAATTTCAATATAAACCCCTTTATTGCAGATAGTTGCTTATGATAGCTTGTATCTTATAACAAGTTTACTTTTATTTGTAGTGTTTAACATGTCTATAGCTTTTGAAAAGTATTTTGAAAGTACTATCCCCTTATTATTATAGTTCATATTTGTGCTTGAATTTATTAGGGCAACAGTAGAGAAAATGTATTTTTTGTTGATTACAATTATAATTCTTGTGTGTTAAATATGGGTAATAACCCTATCAATTAAATTAACATATTAAAGAGATCCTAACTCCTTTTTTAAAAAGGTATCTTATATGTTTAGAGGGTCTTTGGCCTTTTTAGACATTGTTTCCAAGATTATAATCTTTTCTTTTAGTTCTTTAATTTTATATTTTAATTAACTAATTTTGACTTTAAACTCATTTATAAAAAGTTTTAATTTTCTAGTTGTTAAATTAGAATGATTATTTTTAATTCTTTGAGTTACAATTTTTAAATTGTGATCTTCTTTTGGTTCTTTAATCTTGGTATCTTGTCAAACAAGATGAAAATATTTTTCTAATTATTCTCTTCTTTCCTTTAGATTTGTTAATGTATTAATAATTATATTTCTTCTAAGCCTTTATTTTAAATATTGCTTGCTAATAGTTGCATTGTTTATTACAATTATTATCTGAATTAGTATCAGAGGTAACTTCTTCAAGAATGTCTACTAAATTTGGTTATATTGATTTACTTTCTAATAAGAAAATATGCATTAAAGACTTCATAAGGTCCTTATCCAAAGATAACTCTTCTTAAAAAATGTTTACTTTGAAATCTAATTCTTTTAATTCACTTTCTGATAAGAAGATATGCATTAAAGACCTCTTAAGTTTCTTATCTGAAGATAACTTTTGGATTTTTTGTTTCATTTGACATTTATTTGAATAATGCCTTACTGTTCTATATTTATAATAGATTACTATTTTTTTTTCTTTTGCATATTAAGCTTCTTCTTTTCTTTTGGTTTTTCCTTTTTCTTTGAATAAAAGGTTTTCTTTTAAGCAAAAGGTTTATAACTCCTTTTCTTGAATTTCCTAGGATATTCCATGGGTGAATAATCCATTTATTTATAGAAATCTCCTAATACCCTTTTGCTCAGCAATTATAAAAATCCATCTATTTATATAGTTTAATTTTATTACAAAGTTATATTCTACTACTATTAGCTCAGCAACTAATTCTCCATATGTATAGTTAGAGTAGTCAATAACTCTTACATGATACAATTGTACCTTATTTTTAACTCTTCTGCAAATAAGGTAGTTAACCTAATAAAAATTTTTCTTTTCAAAAGGTAGTCTGACTATCTTCTTTAGTGAAAACCTTAGAGAAGAACACGTTATTATACATTTGAAATGAGACAAGTTTAGGCATCTCAAGTTAATGAGTTGCCCATGAGTTTTGTCTATTAATAAGGTAGTTATCCTAATAAAATGTTTAGTAATTGTATATATTAGTATATTAATATTATTAACTAGTTATAGTCCTTGACCTACTTTTATAGTAAAAAAGTTTTGAACTTTTACTTATTTTGATAGATAAAAATCCCACTAGTTTTTAAGTTATCAATAAATCCATTAGTTATAAACTTTGTTATTTAGGGGTTAAAATTATCCTTAAATTTTGTAGTAGTAGTAAATATCATCATATAATGAAATAAGATAAGAATCTAATGTTCAAACATTCCATCAAGATTTTATTCTACTATGCTGCTGCCATTATATTGAATATAATTATATTAAAGTTGTCCCTTTAATAAAAGGTTTATTAGGGTTAACCTTGGATAATACAATTTAGTAGGAACCTTATTAAAGATCATTCGGTTAATTTTCATTATTTCCTTCTTATAAGAAGGTGATGGATCCTTTTGTTCTAATAAGAACATTTCTTGAATTTTATCTACGTATTCTTCAGATTTTTCTTTTTTGTGTTTAATATGTTCCTTTGTTCCTATAACAATGACTTTTGTTTTTTTTAGTCTAAGGTTCTTTAACCTTTTGACTATTTCATTTACTAACTCTATCCGCTTAGGATTTTTATTTGACATATTATAACTTACTTCTTCTGAAGGCAAAGGTTTAAATAAAACCCTTTTTTTTATCTTTGGTTTAACCAAAGGTCTTAAAGTCTGTAGAGAGATTTTTTTAATTTTTTCTTTAATCTAGTTAAACTAATTGCCTATGGGCTGAAGATAAAGATTGGTATAGCTTTCTTGTTGAATTACATCAAGTGTGGCTTCACTTTTTATAACTTCACTATCTTTAATTTTCACGCTTAAATTTAAAGTAGTAGGGTGGATACAAATAATCCTTTTTCCCTTTTTTGTAATATATTTTTCATAGGATTTTTCAAGAACCATGCATTCCTCTAACATTGAAAAATTAGGAAAGCTTTCTTCTTAACCCTATAAATATTTTCTAAATAAGTAAAGATATCAATTGCTCCCATTTCACTAATGTACTTTTTATCATGCTTAATCCAAAGCTTATGCTCTTTTTGACTAAAGGTTATAAAAATTTCTTTTTATAGCATTTTCAAAAGAGTGAAAGAACTCTTTTATTTTTTCTTCTACCTTGTTGACTACTTTAAAGACACAGAGACTCATATCTTCATCTTGATATCTTATATCAAATAAAGAAGGAGACCTAAGCTTAAAAGCCTGATTGGGTGTTTCTAGTGGTTTGTTAACCATTGAAGCAATAATTGTGGCTAGAAAGTCAACCTCATATTAAGTTTGACTTACTTATTCTTTCACTCTTCTTACACCTTCTAGTTTAGTGATGGGTATAAAAGAGGTTAAGTATCTAGGTCTAACCTTTTCTTTTTCCATTTTGAGATTTAACCATTTACTTTAAGATGGAGCAAATCGAATTTCAATATCCCTATTTTTTTATTTTATGATTTTTTTCTAATTTATCGATTTACCTATTTAACAAGTTCAACTATCTTTTTTAGAGTCTATCTTTCAAGTAGTTTAATCTTGTCCTATGTAATTGTTTTAAGAACCAAAACATTAGCTTCTGACCTATTGGTTAAAAATAATGTAGTAGTTCCCTTATTTGCATATCTTTAAAGAATTTTCTTAATTTTTGGGACAATAGTATTCATAAATTTATAATGAATCCTGTAAATAAGAGTCAAATTTTTTGAAATTGGCATCATATCAAACACTTTAGTCTTTATATCTAAACATAAAGTATACATTAACTTTAGATTTGACAAGGAGAATGTAAAATTCAAAAAACATGAGAACTAAATAGGTTTGTCACTTAAACTTGATTTAACTACTCTTAATAAGGAATCATGGAGCCAGTTATGTCTTTTATCTTTAACATAGATGGTTGCTAAGTTATTTAAATGTAGTCTAGTAATAGGCTTTAATGCTACTTAAACCATCCTTATATGGATGAATTTGTAATTTTTTTGATGGGAACTAATAAGTTCTCATAATAATAAGAAAAAATCATTATAACCTTGAGTTAAGGGTAATACTTCTTCTATAGTTTTGATTACATAAGCTATTTTTGAAAAGAAATTTCCTTTTTTATAAACATGGGAAGGTGAGGAAGAAGGAAGAACCTAATTTCACAAATAGTTATTTATTAAATTTTCATTAATAATTATATCCTAATTTTTATTCCTACTAAGACTATTATTTCTAGATAACTAGTTAGGTTTTAACCTATCCATACTTCACAATATCACTATTAATGATTTCTACCTCCATTCTAAATGCTTAACCATGGCACACATGAGTAATAACAATAATATGACTTGGGGTTTCAATTATGAAACATAAATGAGATTAATACTTTTACAAACAACTAGAAGAACCTAGGCTCTGATTCGACTCCTTCCTTTGCAACACATAAGAATATAAAGCAGCACCTAATCCTTTTATAACACACAAGAATATAGAACACACACATAATATATAGTAGCGCATAGGAATATAGTACAGAGGAATATGGAAGATAATTGATTTAATAGAAAACTTTAAGAAGTAAGTGGGACAATATTCAATGAAATTAAATGACTTACAAAAGGAAAAGCCTTCATTGAATAAAAATTATCATTACAAGCTTATTTTACAGGTGATAGAAGAGTAGAGTAAGGAAGCTAAACTAATATAATGGACTTTGCCTTTGGTGTTCCTAGGGAAATTCATTTATATAAGAGGAAAGGTAATAATTGACAGGAGAAATTGCTTTAATAATGTAGTCATGGTCCTTAATTCCTTGCATTTCAAAATAACTTTAATAAAAGATGTTTGTCATTTTCTTCTTTTCCACTAAAGTAGTTTGTCATTTCATAGCTTATAAAGGTCTTTTGAGTCTTGCATAATGTCATTATTGTCATGACCTTAACTATTTTTAACTTGACTTACTTATGTACCTTGATCTAGTTAGAGAAATGTAGTCATCATTTCTAATAATTTTTCTTTAGATACAAACTCCATTAAAGTCTTTAATAATTCTTCTAGATTACTATAAGGTGTAGGTCTTGTGGGACTTTTGGACCATTTATGTAGATAGTTCCTCTAGTTGTATAAACTTTATCATTAAAGAAATCAAAATATTCCCACCATCTAAGGTTAATTCTTTGTGCCAACCAAGGGATAAGTTTAATGTCTACATCTAGTACATTTGCTTATTTGGCCATGATAGAATAATCCCATTTTATAATCCATGGGACATGATATCATGTAGTAAACATTAGTAATAGGTCTTTAACCTCATCATTCTTTTCATAAAATTGTTCATAAATAGCTCTCACTTTATGAAGTAGGGTTAGATGGTGGAAATCCCATTTAAAGAACTAGGTTTTAAATTAGCTTAGAAATTTCTTTGGATCATTCAAAAGATGAATTTGAATGATCTAGCCAAAATTTTTTTACTTGTTTTTGTATAATGAAACTTTTTTCTAAGTTTTGATATAATTAAAGTAATTGTAAAATTTTACCTTCCACCATTCTTTTAGATCTCTATAACCAAAAAGATTGCCTTGATAATCTTTTGGATAAAAAAGCTTTTTTATCTTGAGTTTGCCATAGGCTTAGTTTCTAAAGCTATAGGTTAACCCTAATTCTCTTTCAATGGGTTTAATAACCATGAATCCTATTTCATGCAAAATTTATTGATAATACAAACAATCTTTTATGGTAGTATGGGGATACATATCATCTTTGAGATAAAAGTGTCCTTACTAAGTTGGAGTTAAGTATAGTTGTTTTTAATAACATATAAAAAGTCAATGTACTTTGAAATTAAAGGACATGTAATTATAGTTTTATTTAGAATTTGCTCATAAGTATCACTATGAAGTTTATCAACTTTTTTAGATTTAGATCCAGAAGCATCTTTTACTGGTGAAATAACTAATTTTGTTAAGGATTAAGGTCCCTGTATTAAGGGTTGTTTACTCATTGGAAAATTCCTTAACAAAACTTATGAGTAAAGAAATTTGGTAAAGAATTAGAAGTTTCTTTATTAAACTCGATATCAAAATCAAAAATAAACAAAATTCCTTGCCATCTAGTAAAAATCTATTTAGAGGTGATCTTTTTAATGTCTTTAGTAAAGACATTTTTTAACTGCATTGCAATCTATGCATAAGAGATATTTCTGATTTAATGGGTCATTTTTAAATTTTTAAATAAATAATACTATTGCTAGTATTTCTTTCTTAATAGTAAAGTAATTAACTCTAACTTCTTTTTTGATTCTTGAGATGAAACAAATGAGTTGTTTTTTTTGAATTAATCCTTTATTTAAGGATATCCTTGTATCCTTTATTTGATGCTTGTCTTTCAACTATTTTAAAGGCATTAGGATGGGGAAGGGTTAAACATGATAGTTCTCTTTTTCTGAGTTTAGTCTCCTTAGCTATCTTTGTGTGTTCATTCATCCATTTTAAAAGATTTTTTTGTGATCTTTCAAATAATAACTTAGCATCATAAACTAAGTCATTATAAAATTCTAAAATATAAGTTAAACTTCACAAAATCTCTGCAATCATTGTTTGTCCTTCATTTCATTAGGAAAATTTAAGGTAAACTTAATTGACTAATCAATGGGAAATATAATTCCATTTTCAATGAAGTGTCTAAGGAATCTAATCTTAGTTTGAAATAACTTTATTTTCTTAGTAAAGGCTACCAATCTCACTTTTTTTATTACCTTTAAAAATAGGTTTAGATATTTCAAATATTATTTGATGGTATTAGAAAATACTAATATATCATCAATATAAACAACTATGAATGCTTAATAAGTATTAAATATTTTATTTATTATTTTTTGAAACTTAAAGGGTCATTTTTAATCCAAATGACATTATATTCCATTCATAATGACTAAATGAAACTGTAAATGCTATCTTATACTTATCTTTCTCTTAAATCTAAATTTTCCAATAATAAGATTTAATATCAAAATTTTAATATACATGAACTTCATAAAGTCTATTAAGTAGATCTTTCTTATTTGGAATAGGATATCTAATCCATGTTAATGCCTTATTTAAAGGCTTATAGTTAATTATTAATCATGGAACACTTGTTTCTAACTCTATTACATTTTTCACATTAAATGCTAGACAACTCTAACAACTATTAGTTTTTTTGATAAGTCCCTTCTTTAAGAGATCACTTATTTCATTTTTGCATATTTCTAAATGCTTTGCTCCCATAGCTATATGCTTGGCTTCAATTAGAATTTGACTTTTATTAAAAGTTGTTTCATATTGTAGTTATACAACATGCATTTTTTAACAAACCATTATTTCTAATCTTACCTATATCTCCTATATTTTTACTTGAATAATAAGAGTATTAATTTTTTCATTTAAATGCTTATTTTTTTACTTTAGCATGTAGAGATTAAATAAATCTCTTTTTTCTTTTAATAATCTTTTAAAGTAAATCTATCTCCTTATATTAGGGAGTAGATACAAACTTAAAACTAATAAGTTTTCCATTTATCTTGGGGTAAATCCCTTAATCACTAAGTTATTTTTAGGATATAGCATATATAGAAAGGGATTTTCAAAAATAAATCCAAAGACAATTTTTTAACCAAAATGAAAGGAATTTCAGTACAAATCCTTGATGTAACTTAAGTAATTTTTTGATACAATTTGTGCTACACACATATATGTAGATCGAAGAAAAATTCATTCTTTCAAGTACTCCATAGGGAAATAATTTGTTAGTCCAAATTAAAGACTATGGTGGGCTAAGATCAAGCTAGAGCAAGGCCTTTCCAACTTGGAAAAATTTTTGTTTTGGCAGGAAATTAAAGATGTCAATATTTATTTTTTTTTCAGTCACACATTGCTCATTTTTTGGCTCAACAGGGAAAGAAATTCAAGACTTTAATACTAAACCATTTTTAAGCTATACAAACTTCAAATTTTGTTTAACAGGGAAAGAAATTAGAGCTAAAAAATCTTCTTCAAACCAAATTTGGAAGCCTTGAATGTCTAAATTTTGTCCGATGGCAAGAAAACCAAAGCAACATTCCAAAATTTAACACAAAAGGATGGTTTCTTGGTTGGAGAATCGTAAACAAAATCTGATTTTGAAACTCAATTTATCACCAATAGCTCCTTGGGTTGTCTTTCTAATGACTAACTTTGTTAAAATGGGCTTTTCAACATTACTTAGGTATATAAATATTGCCCTTTGTAGCAGCCAAATGAATCCTAACAAGAAGCTTGTATTGAGTTGCTAAGTTTGAAAAATTAAGAGTATATGAGAGAGATAAATGTTAGGAGCAAGTGTAGCTCTAATGAAAATTTTTGTAAACATTGTAAGGTTATAAAATGTGAGATTAAAAGTTTGAAAAATCAAGTTTGTGTGATTGTATAATATGGTTATAAACTTTTGTGTGGTTATGATTAAGGATGACATTATTGCTATCGTTGGTCTTTTCCCTATTAAGGAGCTTGATAGTAGATTCGAAACTCTTAAGATGGTGGTATTGGAGAGAGGACATATGAATAAGAGTTCCAAACCTCTATAAATCATCATGTCTTATATGGATAGAAATACCTTTAAATGCTAGAGCTTTTCTCAATACTATGAAACTAGTTTGGAAGCCGAAGAACACTATAAAGGCTAAGGAATTAGATAATAACCTCTTTAACTTCCATTTCTTCAGCTCATTGGATAAACATTTTGTTCTAAAAAATGATCATTGGATTTTTGACAAGCAAGTTTTGATCCTAAAGAAGATCATGGGAGATGAGTAGTAATTGACAATGAGATTGTTATAGGTCCCTTTCATTCATTGGAAAAAAAGGAAAAGTCTTTTTAGTTAGAAATAAATTATCGATGTTATCATTTAAGCAATCAATAATTTTATTCTTCTAAGAAAAACAAATCAAGATAAATGATTCTTTTCTTTAATGAAATTTAACAACTTTAAACCTCAAGGGTATTTTAATGAGCATGTCACAATGAAATTAATGTTTGGTGTAGACATGAATGTTAATTGAGTGACATTTATGTTAATTTCATGATTCTTTTGTGTGGAAAACTCTTAAGAATGAAAGGAAAAGCCTTATTAACTAAAAATATTATGTTAGTGTCATCTTTCAAGCAATGAACCTTTATATCCATGTAAGAAAAACTTATCAAGATGAATGAATCCTTTATTTGATGGAATATATAGTATTTAGATTACTTAAGATGTATTGACGTGTATGTTGCAACAAAATTAATGTTTGGTATAGATATGAATGTTAATTGCATGGTCATTTTGTATGAATGATTCCTTGTAACGAAATGAGAAGCCTTATTGCCAAGTAATAAGGTAATGGTCTTGAGTTTTGAGCAACGGACAATTCTATCCTCTTAAAAAACCTAATGAATAATAATAACTATTTTATTTGATAGACTTTAATGGATTTAAACTATTAAGAGAATAAGTTCCATTGTCAAGTAATAAAGAGACAATCTTATGTTTAAAACAATAAATGATTCTCTCATACTAAAGAAATGTAATCGAGAGTAATAGCTTCTTTATTGGATGGAATTTAATAGATTTGGACTATTTAAGGCATATTAATGTGCATCTAATAATGAAATGAATGATTGATTAAGACATTTATGTTAATTTCATGAATTCTTTGTGTGAATGATTACTTGTAACAAAGGAGAAACCACACTAGTTAGAAATAAAGGGACAGTTTCATCTTTTAGGTAATAAACCATTCTATTCATGTAAGAAAAACTAATCAAGAAGAATAAATCTTTTGTTTGATGGAATTTAATGGATTCATACTATCCAAAGCATATTAATATGCATTTTGCAAAGGAATTAATGTACAATGTTGACGTGGATGCCAATTGTATGATCATTTTGTGTAAATGATTCCTTGTAACAAAAGAAAAAGCATTATTTCCATGGAATTGGTGATGGACTCATATTTTAAGAAATAAACAATTCTCTCTTGGTAAACAAAGCTAATTAAGACTAATAGCTCCTTTATTCGATGGACTTCAATGAATTTAAGAGACAATTTCACGTTTTAAGTAATGAACAATTTTCTCTTAGTAAATAAAGTTAATTAAGAGTAATAGCTTCTTTTTTGGATGAACTTTAATGGATTAAAACTACCAAAGACATAATAACATGTATCTCATAAGGAAATCAGTGAATGATGTAGACATATAAGTTAATTTGATGGTTCCATTTGATTGAATGACTCATTAGAGTGAATGTAGAAGCCTCAATAGGTAAAAATAAAGTGTTGTTCTCAATTTTTAGGTAATGAACCATTTTATCCATGTAAGAAAAGCTAATTAAGATGAATGATTCATTTGTTTGATGAAATTCAAAGGATTTCGACAATAATGGTATGAATAATTTCATGCAATGAAATAAGAAGCCTTATTACTAATGATTGTAGTGACAATCTCAAGCTTTAAGCAAAGAACAATTCTCTTTTGGAAAATAAAGCCAATCATGAGAAATAATTACTTTATTTGATGTAATCCAATGGATTCAAACTACATAGAGGAGAAGTTCTATTTTCAAGTAAAAAAGAGGCAATCTCATGTTATAAGCATTGAAGGATTATCTTACATTAAAGAAGCTGATCAAGAGTAATAACTTTCTTATTGGGTGAAATTTAATGGATTTAGACTACCTCAGACGAAATAAAGTGCATATCATAATGTAATCAATGAATGATACAGACATTTAAGGTAAAATAATGATTTCTTCATGTGAATGACTCATCAAAATGAAAGGAGAAACCTTATTAGATAGAAATGTGGTGTCAGACTTATTTTTTAGGCAATGAACTATTTTATCCATATAAAAAAACTTAATTATGATAATTGATTTTTTTGTTGGATGAAATTTAATGAATTTAGAATACCTAAGATATATTGATGTGCATGTTGTAATGAAATTAATATTCATTATAGACACGGTTGTTAGCTGCATGATCATTTTATATAAATGGTTCCTTGTAAATATAAGAGATGCATTATTGCCATGGAATTAGCTAATTTTAAGTTTCAAGCAGTAAATGATTTTTTTTTTTAGTGTAGAAAGCTAATCAAGAGTGATAGGTCATTTATTTGATGGTCTTTAATGGATTTGGGCAACCTAGAGGAGAAGTTTTATTACGAAGTAATCAAGAAGTGTTCTCATGGTTTAATCTATAAATGATTCTTTTATATTAAAGAAAGTTAATCAAGATTAAAAGCTTCTTTATTAGATGAACTTCAATGAATTCAAAATATTCAAGACATAATTATGTGTATTTGGTAAAGAAATTAGTTATAGGTGTAAGCCTTTAAATTATTTTCATGATTCTTTTGCATTAATGACTCCTACGAACAAAAGGATAAGTCTTATTAGTTAGAAATGAAGTGTTAATGTCATCTTTTATGCAATTGACTATTATGTCTAATTAAAAAAAGTTAATCAAGATGAATGACACCTTTATTTAATGGAATTTGATAGGTCTAGAGTACCTAAGGTGTATTGATGTGCATTTTGCAACAAAATTATTGTTTGGTGTAAGCATGAAAAATTTTGTGTAAATGATTTCTTACAATGAGAGAAGAAATTTTGTTGCCAAGAAATCAGGTTTTGGCTCAAGTTTCAAGCAATTAATGATTATCTCATAGTAAAGAAAGCTAATCAAGATTAATAGCTTTTTTATTGGATGAACTTCAATAAATCTAGACTACTTAAGACATAATAACATGCATATCTCAAGCAAATTAGTCATTGTTGTAAACATTTAACATGATTTCATGATTTCTTTCTGTGCATGACTCCTTGTGATTTATTGCAAATAAGTTGTGCATTACATTTAAAAGAGACAGTCAAAGTGGAACATTATACGAATGAGCAATCTAATTAAGCGGAGTCTTGATTAACCACCTTTGTTGACCAAATAAATGAAGAATGCAGACACAGAAGGAGATTAAAAGGCTGGCCACAATAATATCGCTTATCTCCAATGTTCCGGTCTTATTGCCAATGTTTCAAGGACCAGACCAAACTGGTTGGTTTGATCAAAAGCGTGGGGAACCGGTTCACGGTCCAATCTAGTTTGTCTCTAAAATTGATCATATTAAAAACCGGTGAACTGGCTCATTCCCAAGAGAACCAGTGAACTGGAACCAATTTTTTCGGGTGGAGCAGTTAAAATACAAACCCAACACTTTGTTTGAAATGATGGTGTCGTTTCTTGTAAAGGGGGAAACAATCTTAAAACCTCGATTTGATTTGGTGAGAAGGGAGACATTTTCTGATGGGCGAGGAGGAGGGTTGATCGAAAGTCTTGATTGTGAGTGATCTGTTTCTTTAGTTCCAGTCGATCGAGAGAGATTGAGAGGCTCATTTTTCTTGCAAGAAAAATTGGACGCCATCTTCGCGAGGGAGCACTGGATGTCATCCATTTTTTGGTCGTTGCATTTGAGCCTTCGTTGCTTGAAATTGACCACCTAAACCTTTGAATATTTTTGCTTCCCGTCCTGATGTTTTGAGATTTCTTCATTTTTTGAGTTTGTGCAGGTTGAGGTGGAACGAATTGATATTAGTGAGTCGCAGATTCCAGGTATTTACAATATGCTCTTAGGTTCAAACTTTTGGCAGTGTTGTTGGTTTGTGAATACATGTGGAGTGAAGATGTTAGTGTTAGAACTTCATAATTGTTTTATTTGCAGAACATAAAATTGGAAGTAGTAATTGGATGGACTTTCTTTCGGTCATGAGTTTGGGTCATTATATTTTGTAATGATATGATGGGCACTATTTGCTTATTGCTAGAGATTCGGCCTGAAGAATTTGATAAGGTAATCCAAATTCATCTGAAGCTGCTGAAAGCATCAGGACAGCGTAAGATTCTTTGCAAGACTTCTTTTTTCTTTTTTTTTTTTTTTGGTTTTTTTTTTTTTTGAGCGCATCAGAGTGACTTTTCTTTTGTTCTATTTTATCATATCTTCTATTTGCTCGTAATCACAATCCTGATTGGATGTCTTAGTGTTTGTTTTCATGATGCTTTTGAAGTTGCTTTTAATTTTCTATCACACTGAAGATGCATGAATAATTTAGGGTCCACTTTGATGATTGGCAGATAGTCAAGCAAAAATTATTAACTTAGTTATCCACCTAAGTGATAATGCTTAAGTAGTTATCAAGTAACGACGGTCATTTTCTGTCTCCTATTTGTAAAAGGCATGATCAAGACCTCATTAGTTGAAACTATTCCTAGAGAAGGAATGGTGCTCAGAGAGCTGGGGATTTGAGTTGGATTGGATTCTGAAACTTCAGACCCACCTCTGACTGTTTTAGGAATTGATTGCTATTTTCTGTTTTAGATGTCTCAATTTGTGCATTTTTTGTTCTGTAATGTGTTTTGTCTGACAATTGATTCGGAAAGATGTAATAAGATTTTTAATGAGAGAAGCAGAGAGGGACTTGTAGTAATGGAGAAAATCAGGATTTTTTAGTGAGAAGAATCAAGATAACTTTCATTAATCTTCCCCTCGATTATATGGAGTCTTATACAAGGATCAAGAAAAAAAAAAAAAAAGAATGATTACACCAAGTATGGTTACATTACATAAACATTAAGTTACAAGTAATCAATCTTAACCAAGCAAACTTTTTCTCTTAGCTACTGCAGAAAACAACGGCAACTTCTACCTACTCCTACTAATCATTGTAACTAAAAACTAGATGAATTTGCATCCTGGTTCAATTCTAATCTCCTCCTTGCTGTTCATCATAAAAAAAAAAAAAAAAACATGATTTGTTAGCAAAAACACCAAGTCTTTGAGCTTGGTCTTTATGCTGCAATGGTGGCTTGAACTGCAAGGAAGTTAGGCTTCCCAACAGATTATTGAGCTAGAGAAAACAAAACAAAACAAAACAAAAACATGTACACACAAGGTGAGGGAAAGAGAGAGTGGTACAGGCTGACACTTTGCTGTAGTTTGCCACATTCTGCTCCTCTTTACCCTGCTGTAATTTTTGCGGCATTAATCTTTCTGCAACAACTTTCCTACTTTGCTTCAATTTTCAGTTTAATCTCTACTATTCACTCATCTTTTCCTTTAGTTTTTGCTTGTTCTTGATGATTAATCACTCTTATCATTTCATTTTTGCACTCTCCACACCTCTTCATACTTGTTGCTTGCTTCCACATCTTTATAAAAGCTTACACAATTTGAGATTTGAACTTAAATTAAAAAATATATTGATAATGCCAAAGGGCAGCTCATTGGTGTCATTTCTTTGATGTAATTTTGTTGTGGTCCAAACACATTTTAATCCAACTATTGATTGAAATGGTTTTTTTTTTTTGGTACCTTGAGCAGATAATGGACAGTAACAATACCCTATCTCAATCATTTAAAAAGTAATCGACAGATTCCACACCTAGTACTCAATCCCTTTATCAAAGGAATAATCTAACATGAGTGCATTTTTCTATAAGGGTTGAGTTTGGGTCTAATGGTGAAGCTAAATTCATTTATGCCTTTCTTTATTGTAGTGGTACTTTCAAGGGTGGGGGAATCTATAGAATGAAGCATCATCTTGCTAAAATTAAAAGTCAAATTGCTCTATGCAAAAAAGTTCTATATGATGTTTAAGTAAGGATGCTTGATATTCTTAAACAGGTATCTAACGAGAAAAAACAAGCTAAAGAGACCAAGGACTATAACTTTGGTGATAATTTTTGTGATATTGAGTTGGAGGAAAAAGAAGATGAGGTGGTAGAAGTAAATGTGTTAAAAGGAAAAAAGTTAATGCAAGATAAGTAAAAAGAAAAGTTAGTCATGAAATTGATACATACTTTGCTTCAAGGACAATTCTTAGAGTTCAACCTAGTTTAAGGAGTATCTTGATTGGTAAAGAAGCTATGAAAACACTGACATCACTTAGGTTTTGTGGTTTTTTTGATATTTATATTCCATTCAATACTTTGCATTCACCTTATTATCAACCTGTGTTAGATGCTAGTCTTACAATTGGCCTTAGATATAAAGGCCTTTCTTATGATGATATGCATGTTAATTTGTTGAGGGATTGTAAAAAATGTCAATTACTTATTGAAGTCTATAAGACCAAGTGAGTACAAATGGATGCACAATTATGCTTGATGGTTGGAGGGATTAAAGAGATAGAATCTTAATCAATTTCTTATTGTTGGAATTTAATTTTTCAAATCTATGGATGCCTCAGATTTTGTAAAAGATGCCAAAAGTTTATGCAAGTTGCCTTCAGAAATTGTTGGGCCTCAAAATGTTATTCATGTTCTTATAAATAATATATCTAATCATGTAGTAGTTGGAAGATTATTTTATGAAAGGTTTGAACAAATATACTAGTCTCCTTGTATTGCTCATTGCTTAAACTTCATCTTAAAGGATATTGGCAAGATGCCTGATATAGTTGATCTTGCATTGTATATTGCTACCGCTATAAGATTTATCTATGATCATCCATATTTTCTAGTTAAGAGGATAAAAAAATTATGATTAAAGAGAAATTAGGTGCCAAGGACTGACTTGTTTTGCAATTACATTTATTACTTCGAAGAGCATCTATGATTGTAAACAAGTCTCACAAAATTTTGTAACAAGCAATTTTTTCATGAGTCATAAACTTGCAGAGAGTGTGGATGGAAAGACTATGTGTATTAACATTTTAGTAAATTTTGGGATGATTGCTTGGTGATTTTGAAGGTTGTTAGTCTATTTATGAAGTTGTTGTGTATTGTTGATTTAGATGAAAAACCTTCTTTAGGTTATGTATATGAAGGTATGTATAGGGTCATAGAGGGAATTAAGTGTATCTACAAACAGAAGGCAAGATTATTATGCTTTTTATAAGCGTAATTGAGCAACTTTAGGATAAACATCTAACGAAAGACCTACATGTGACAGCTTATCTCTTTAATCTTGCTTCTGTTTATGAGGAAGGCTTTCATAATAAAGTTAAAATTATGAGTGACCTTTTTAGTTTTTTTGAAATTAAAAGTATTTATAGTAGTGATATTATTGCCATGAAAGAAATCAAAATATATTAGAATTATGGAGGTAATTTTGGTAAACAAGTTGCTCTTAATTCAACTAAAACCCTTGAGCCTAATAAGTTATGTCATTATTTATCCATTTGTATAATACATTTTTATGTCACAATACTTAAACAATTGCTTGTTTTTTGAATGTAGATGAGTGGTGGAAATTATTTAGGTATAGTGCTCCCAATCAACAAAAAATTTTCATTCACATCCTTAGTCAAACTTGGATGTAGCCTGCATCATTGCATCTCTCACCTACAAGCTCTCATCAAAATGTTTTACAATGTTTGCTTAGTTAAGATGATTAGCTTATATTCAAACTCATCAATTTTCTTAACAAGTCCATAATCAACAAGATTCTTATCGTTGATTTTGTCATTTTCCATACATTGAAATATTCTATTTTGATAATCTTTTTTATTAACTCTTAGTGCTTATACTTGATTTAAGTTGTGGAAAATATTAAAAATATTTTATTATGATAATTTTTTTTTATTAGCTCATATTTCTTAGATTTAATTTAAGTCTTTTCCTTATCTTATATTTTGCTTGAAGAGACAATCAATATCCTAACTTTAATGCTATTAATTAAGAGAGTGATAAAAGAAATGAATTTGTTGATATGAATTCCGTTTATATGTAAACAAAATCCAATACTAATATTGGTATAAGATCGTTCTAACATAGGTTAAGAGATTTGGAGTTTTGACCCACTGATTATAAACAACCAAGAACCAGAACTATAAGATTTAGACGTCACTTCTAACAACAACAACATTAAAGAAGATAAGTCTAGTTAACCAACACACTCAAGTATGAAAGTTCAGAGTTAGTTCTCATAGAATTAGAGAAAATAGCTCATATACTCATAAAAATGGGTTTTCCTCCTCCAACCACCCTTTTTACCCTTTTTATATGCTAACCCCTAGAAATCCTAACTAATAAGCTGGGCTTAATAAAGAAATTCGTGCATCTTAACTAATAAACTGGGCTTAAAAAGAAAATTCGTCCAACCTATTAAATAAGCTGAGTTTAATAAGGAAATTCGTTCACCCACTAAATAATAATAAAAGCTCATGGAAATAACCCACTTAAAGGCCTAATCTTGGGCTCTCAAATCCAACTTCCTTCCCAAGGTCATGGTTCACAAATTCTTCTACAGATGATACATTCGCAAGCTCTGGTGAAGACTCCATCCTCCTCAACTCGTATTTGGCAACTTCCTGATAGTAAATGTCGCACAACAAGTTGAGAACTTCCCTTATTTTCTTTGACCTTGCCCTTGTCATTGGTCCTAAAAGGTTTTGCAAAGTATCAACTCCTTTGTTGATTTGAGTTGGTACAACATGATTTCCATCATTCTCGTTCTCCTTAAAATGATTTGTCCTCAAATTAGCACCTACATCATCAAAGAGAAAAGGAGAAAAGTTAGAAACATTAAATATTGCACTCACATTATACTCACTTGACAAGTCAAGTTTATATGCATTATTATTGACTCTTGACACCACTTGAAAAGGACTATCTCTCTTTGGTTGCAACTTTGATTTCCTTTGCTTCAAAAATTTATCCTTCCGTAAATATATCCAAACCCAATCACTAAGTTCAAAAGTGATATACTTACAACCTTTGTTGGCTTGTGTTTCATATTGTTTGATTCTTCTCTCAATGTTAAGCCTAGTTTTCTCATGAAGTTGCCTAATCACTTCTGCCATCTTTTTCCTATCTAAATTAACCCTATCTTGTATATGCAGTGGTACTAAATTCAAAGGCGATAATGGATTAAAACCATAAACAAGCTCGAAAGGAGAATAACCTATAGCATTATGAACAACACGATTATAGGCAAATTCTACAAAAAGCAAACATTCTTCTAGGTTCTCGAGTTTTTACCAATAATAGCACACAACAATGTACCAACAGTTTGATTTATACCTTAATTTGTCTATTGGTTTGGGGATGACAAGTTGTAGAAAACAACTACTTTGTTCCAAACTTACCCCACAATGTTTTCCAAAGATAACTCAAAAATTTTACATCACGGTCTGACACAATACTCTTTGGCACTCCATGTAGGCGAACAATCTCTCTAAAAAATAAGTCTGCAATGTGTGTGACATTATCTATTTTGGTGCAAGCAATAAAATGCGTCATCTTTGAGAACCTATCAACTATAATAAGAATACAATCTCGACCCTTTTTAGACCTAGGTAACCAAAGAATAAAATTCATAAAAATGTTGGTCTAAGATTCACAGTGAATTTCTAAGGGCATATACTTACCATAGGGCAAAACTTTATACTTAACTTGTCTACAGGTAATACACTTGGCACAGGTCCTTTCAACATCCCTTTTCATATGTAGTTAGAAAAAATGTTCATTTAAAATATCAAAAGTCTTTCAAGTGCCAAAGTGTCCCATTAAACCACCCTCATGAGCTTCTCTCATAAGTAATGCTCTCAGAGACCTTTGAGGAATACAAAACTTATTAACTCTAGAAAAATATCCCTCATGTTTATAGAACTTACCAAATGCAACTTTCTCACATGCAAAATATACGTTACTAAAGTCAGCATCATTAGCATACAATTCAATAATGTGCTCAAACTCCAGCAACTTAACACTCAAAGTGCTAATCAATGTGTACCTCTGTGATAATGTATCAGTAATAACATTTTCCTTACCTGATTTGTATTGAATTACATAAGGAAAAGTTTTGATAAATTCAACCCATTTTGCATGTCTCTTATTCAACTTACCTTACCCTTTTAAGTATTTTAAAGACTCATGATTAGTGTGAATTACAAACTCCTTAGCCTAAAGGTAATGCTGCCACGTTTCTAAAGTCCTAACAAGTGCATACATTTCTTTATCATAAGTTAGATAATTCAATGTTGCCTTACTCAACTTCTCACTAAAGAATGCAATAGGCCGTTTCTCTTACATGAGAACTCCCGCAATCCCAATGCCCGATGCATTACATTTAATTTCAAAGGTCTTAGAAAAATTAGACAAAGCAAGAAGTGACACATTACACAAGTTAGATTTAAGTAAATCAAAGGCATCTTATTGTTCCTTACTCCATTTGAAACTTACACTCTTTTTGACCACCTCAATCAATAGTGCAGCTATGGTACTAAAATCCTTAATGAACTTCCTATAAAAGGTAGTTAAACCATGAAAACTCCTCACATCACTTACACTCTTAGGTGTAGGCCATTCTTGAATTACCTTAATCTTCTCTTTATCAACCTTGATGCCATGAGTAAACACAATATAACCTAAAAAAATGACGTGATCCTTGCAAAAGTCGCATTTCTTGAAATTGGCATACAATTTCTCTTTCCTTAAAACATCAAGCACACAATGTAAATGTTTAATATGCTCTTTCAAACTCCTACCATATACTAATATGTTATCAAAATAAGCCACAACAAACTTTCCTAAGAAAGACCTCAGAATATGATTCATTAATCTCATAAAAGTATTAGGTGCATTAATCAAACCAAATGGCATAACTAACTATTCATACAAACCATACTTGGTTTTGAATAGAGTTTTCCATTCATCCTTCCCTCATCCTAATTTGATGATATCCATTCTTAAGGTCAATTTTAGAGAAATAACACGCACCATGTAATTCATCTAGCATATCATCAAGCTTGGGTATAGGATGTTGATACTTAACTGTTATTTTGTTGATAGCTCTATAATCGACACACATTCTCCAAGATCCATCTTTCTTTAGCACAAGCAACACTGGCACTGCATATGGACTCATGCTCTCCTTTACATGTCCCTTCTTTATCAACTCATCAACTTGCCTCTGAAACTCCTTTGTCTCCGTAGGATTACTTCTATACGTTGACTTATTGGGAATGAGAGCTCCAGGAATAAGATCAATGTGATGTTCAATCCCTCTCCTTGTTGGCAAACCATTTGGGATCTCTTGTGGGAACACATCATTATAATTTTGCAACAAAGATTAAATAGCATTACGCAAAGATGAATCAAGGTTAATGTTAGAGAAATAAAAATCTTTGTAAATGATTAAGATCATTTGTTGCCTAGCTTAGAAGGCAACCCTAACATCTGCTCCTTTTGCAAACACACTTGTTTTCTTTCATCTTCACTCTTGTGAACTTGACCACTCTCGTACTCAGCACTCTCAAATGCATTCATCTTCTTTTTCCCTCCTGCACTTTCTTTTCTCTCGACTCTCTCTTTCTTTTTGCTCCTCTTTTTTTGCTTATTTTCATAAAGTTTCACTTGGTCTTCATACATTTGTTTTGGAGTCAATGGTGCTAATGTAAATGGTTTTCTATCCATGGTAAATGAATAACAGTTTTTGTAACCATCATACAAAACTTTTCTAGTCAAATTGCCAAAGATGACCCAATAACAAATGTCCGATCTACATAGATACAATATCACAAGACAATTAGTCCTTATATCTACCAATGGAAAATGGAACCACAACTTGTTTAGTCACTTTTACCACTTCATTGTCATTCAACCATTACAAATTATATGACATAGGATGTTTGGTTGTATGCAAGTTCAATTTTTCCACCAACTTTGTACTTGTTACATTAGTTCAACTACCTCTATCGATGATCAAGCAATAGAGTCTATCTTGAACTAAACATCAAGTATGGAAAATATTTTCCCGCTGAATCTCAGCATGATTTTCCTCCTTAACCTGCGCACTAAGGGCTCTCCTTGCTATTAAAAGCCTTCCACTATGCTCCAGATACTTTATTCCTTCATCAACATCACTAGCATCCTCTAATGGTACCATTTGGTCTTCATCACTAGCATCGCTGCCAGACACATAGTCACCATTCTTCTTAAGGTACATGGTTCTCTTGTTAGAACATTGTGATGCCACATGACCCATACTTAGACATTTAAAGCATTTGATGTCTCTAGTTTTTCTTTGGGTGCCCTCAAGTTTTTCTTTAAATTTGCCCCTTTCCATGTTGCCCCCACTAGTTGCCCCCACTAGTCCTGAGTCTATGTGAACTACTTTTTTGCTTAGAAGTCATCTTCTCTTCCTTCTTCCCCTAGTTTGACATCCAAAAAAAATGAACCTAAGTTCTACTTATGACCAGAAGTGCTCCTCCCCTTAAGTTGCCTCTCAACTTTCATGGCAATGTGTACCATGTCTTCTAGCTCTACATAGTGTTGCAGCTCTACCACATCAGTTATGCTCTTATTTAACTCTTGGAAGAACCTAGCCATGGTTGCCTCCTTATCCTCCATTACATTTGCCCTAACCATGGCAATTTCCATCTCCTTATGGTACTCTTCCACACTCTGAGAACCTTGCGTAAGTCTCTACAGCTTGTTATACAAATCCCTATAATAAGAGCTGGGAACAAATCTCTTTCTTATCATAGTTTTCAACTCATTCCAAGTTCCTATAGTTCTCTCAAAATTCCTTCTCCTTGTGGTAACTTGCTAGTCCCACCATACTATGGCATAATCAGTGAACTCTGCTACAACTAACTTCACCTTTTTCTCCTCAGAGAAGTTATGACACTCATATATTAATTTTACCCTTCGTTCATAATCCAAATAGACATTAGGGTTAGCTTTACCTTGAAAAGAAGGTATTTTCATTTTATACTACTAAGATTTTTGTCTACTCTTTCCTCTCTTCTATTTTTATTATCCCAACCTCTATTGTACCTATTATAAATATTTCCATTGCCTCTTGCTCCTTTACTATTGCTATTACCACGTCCTCCTCTAAAACCACCTCTGAAGTTTCTACTAGCATTATCACCGTCATCATAATAGTCATCACCATCTTCACCAAAGTCATGTTCAAATTGCTCCTTCATGACCCTCCTAGCTGGCCTCTTAGAGTTGACACTTGATTCCCCTTCTATTTGATCCATCCTGTCTTGAACTTCCCAAAGCGCTTGGTCAATCTTATCAAAATTTTGTTCTAAGGATTTCATAAGCAATTTGAAATCTGGAACAACTAATTCCTCCTCTTTAAGTGGAAAACTGCGTTCTTTAGCATTGGACATCATACATGCAAGATTGTTAGTAAATAAAAAATATGCCTCACAAAACTCACTCCCTTGTATCTTTGCTCTCCACTTAACTACAGTAGTTCTCAACTCTCGTGTTTCACACAATAAATTGCAAAACTATAAGAGCTCTTTCAGTAGTTTTAAGTAAACTAAATTCAGAACAAACAAAACTTGAATATATCAATCCTAGACCCACCTCTTCAGAGAAGTGACACGACCAAGAATATGGGAAATAAAGTAAATAGAATGACAAGAAATTCAATGATATGAGCAGTGTAATTAGACAACAATTAATTATCGAATATAATTGAGTAAATGACCCATTGAGCAATGAACTCAATTTTTTTTTGGTTAACTAATGGGTATTTCTGTGGAAGATACAAATATCATAAAAGAAACCCACGAAATACACGATTTTGTTTTTATTTTTTTTTTGTTTTTTTTCTCTTTTTAATTATTCAACTAACAACGAAGAATATACGAAAGATATGATAACAATAATATAACTAACCTGAGTTAGAATCAGGCTCTGATACCAAATGATACGAACTCCGTTTATATGTAAACGGAACCCAACACCAATGTTGGTATAAGATTGTTCTAATATAGGTTAAGGGATTTGGAATTCTGACCCAATGATTATAAACAACCAAGAACCAGAACTATAAGATTCATATGCCACTCCTAACAATAACAACATTGAAGAAGATAAATCTTGTGAACCAACATACCCAAGTATGAAAGTTCGGAGTTAGTTTTCAAAGAATCAGAGAAAATAGTTTATACACTCATGAAAACAGGTCTGCCTCCTCCAGCCTCCCTTTTTACCCTTTTTATATGCTAACCCCCAGAAACCCTAATTAATAAGCTGAGCTTAATAAAGAAAATTCGTGCACCCTAACTAATAATCTGGGCTTAATAAGGAAATTCGTCCAACCCACTAAATAAACTGGGCTTAATAAGGAAATTCATCCACCCACTAAATAATAATAAAACCCTATGGAAATAACCCACTTAAAGGCCCAATCATAGGCTTTCAAATCCAACTTCCTTCCTAAGGCCATGGTTCACAAATTCCTCCATAGATGACACATTCGCAAGTCCTGGTGAAGACTCCATCCTTCTTAACTCGTATTTGGTAACTTCTTGATAGTAAATGTTGCACAATAAGTTGTTGAGAGCTTCCTTTATTTTCTTTGACCTTGCCCTTATCATTATTTTCCTTTATTTTCTTAACTCCCTTGTTGATTTGAGTTGGTACAATATGGTTTCCATCATTTGTTGATTCAAATATAATAGATATAATTCATTTGATATTATTTGTTACATTAAGGTTACAAATAATTTGGGAAGTAAGAATGACCTTATAATTAGGATAGAGAGTGATGATGATAAAATTTAATTATAATTATGTTATTATTTTTGAATATTGAGATGTATAAATTTTATGAAGTATTTATTTTTTGTTTATTTTAATTGTGACATATTTCTTTATAGATATTTTGTGTAGGTATTAAAAGATTATTTTTTTTTATATTTTAGTTTTTACAAATGAATATTTTCATTATAATATATAATTTTTGTGTTTGTGTGTGTGTGTGTTTGTGTATGTGTATTAAATTTTTTACTTATTTAATATTGAATATCAATTTTATTGGTTCAACCTCAGTTATACCAGTTGAACCTTGATCCTCTTGAGATTTTTGGTTTAATAATTGGTTTGTTTCTTAAAACTTGGCTTTTTTTCAATGTTTCATTTAGTGTAAGTTGCTAGAAACTTGCATTTTGTTTTCTATATAATGAACTACAAGTAATAATGAGAATCAATTCGAGATCATTGATATGAATTCAAGTTTAATCTCATTGTTATAATTTTGATTAATTGTCTTGTTCGAGTGTAGTTTAAATTCTTTATTGTTTGATGAGGTAGTTTAGCACTATTAATGGTTGAATCCAAAAGTTCTTATTTAGGTATAGTTGCTTGGCATTATCATTTTAGTGGCATACTAATGATCCCTTTTCTTCATACTTAACCATCAAATCTTTATTCTTATTCAACTCAATCTTTACATTTGAGAGTACTTGCTTTTGACAATTAGTGATTAATGATGGATTACTTGCTGGAAAGGATTGGCAACTACTCTTAGATGAAGAGATTTGATAGTTAAGGAAGAGGAAAAGGGATATATAATTCTATTGCTAAGATGATAATATAAGGCAAGTATGCCTAAGAACCTTGAGATTCCGCCATAAATTGTGATACAAGCTAAGTTACCACATGAAAGGATAAGGAATTGAAGGAATTCACCACATTTGAAGAGCACAAGTAATAAAAATTATAACAATAAAAGTAAACTCAATTTCACATCAATGGTTTGAGATTGATTCTTCTTGTTGAATACAATTCATTGTATAGGAAAAAGTTTACAAATTTCATGCAATAATAACACCTTGAAAATAGGCAAAAAGCAATTAATGAAACATAGTAAATAAGTAAAAAAAAAAAAACATGGGAAACAAACAATGGTTAATGGTACCAGCTATCCATCCTTGCATGCTACATTTATTTGGTTAACAAAGTGGCTTAATTAATACTCCATTGAAATATATTGCTTACTTCATCAATGCTCCTTTTTAGTTGGTCTATGAATCCTTTATGATGTAATATACACAATTTATTGGTCTTATCTTGGATTTTGAGTGAGTAATGGAACCATAATACTTTTGGGCTTGATCATTGAACATAAGTAAGAAGCAATTAATGAAAAATTAAAATAAAAAGTAGAGAAAACATGAGAAATGAATAATGAGGAAATGTTGTAAGCTTTCCACCCTTGCATGCTTCTTTTATTTGGTCAACAAGGTGACTAATTAATACTCTATTGAAGTAGATTAGTTGCTTTATCAATGCTCCACTTTAGTTGGTTTATTAATCCTTATAGATGTAATGTACAACTTGTTAGACTCATCATGGATTTTGAATGAGTAATGGGACTTGAGTACTCTTAAGCTTGATCCTTATAAAGTGATACATCAATCTCTTCTTATTGGAAAGGATTTACCCTCCAATCTTGTTGGTTATCATCTTCCAAGGATGGAGACAAGTTTCAAATGTTGAAAGTGGCTAAAACATTACAATCTCCTGTAGTTCTAACTAGTAAGCATTTTCTCCAATCTCTTTTAATACCTTGAATGATCCTTTAACTTGATGCATCAAATTTGACTTCCTTTTGCTTGGAAACCTTTCTTTCTTGAAATAAATCCACATTAAGTCACCAAGGGCAAAGTGGACCTTTTTTTGTGATTTTTGGCTACTTGCTTGTAAACTTCATTCTTCTTTTCAATTTAAGCCCAAATTTGCTTATGAAGTGTCTTCATTATCTTTTCTTTTTCTTTTTTATCAAAACAAATTCTATCATTTCTAGGAAGTTGAGTGAGGTCAATAAGAGTAATGGGGTTGAAGACATATACTAACTTAAATGGACTATGTCCACTATTTAGGCAAATTCAGCATGTGTAAGATATTCATTCCACAATAAGATCTATGGAATGGCTAATGCATGGAGGACTTTTAAGGATCCATTCATGAAGGGCCAAAGACATATGCAAGAGTTAAAAAGATGAAAAAAAAAAAAACTAAATGAGCTAATTAAATATATTTGGGCTAAATAAATAACAAATGATATGAATTTAAACTTGAAAGAGAATCAAGACTTCAAGATTATTGGAGTGCTTAATGGTTTAGAACTAAAGTTAAGTAATAAATTTTACTTTTAAGTAATAAATTTCTTGCTCTAATGGATTTTTGTTGTTCTTTTATGCCATCCCTCTCCAAATATTTAGATGCTTGCTTTTATATGTTAAAAGCATCGGGATGTGGAAGAGTACTTATTCTTAAACCCACCATGCATTACTTGTTGATTATATTGCCATAGTTTTCTTAACAAAATATGCCTAACATGCATAGGTACTATATTACAAAAAACCTCACAAGTAGAGTTTTTAACACCTACTTATTTACCTTAATCTTCAAACATTTATTCAATCATTAAAGCTTATATGGCTTAAAAGGCTTCATGGTATTAAGCTTTTCATCCAAATTAGTGCCAACAACATTTGTACAGCTTTCCTTATCAATGATCATGTTACATACTTTATCTTTGATATGGCACCCTATATGGAAGATATTATTTCTTTGTGCTTCATCATTTTTTTTGGCTTGTGCACTTATTGCTTGTCTAGCCACCAATACATCTCCCTCCATTAGATACTCCTCTCTATCACATGCTCAATATCAAAGTCAAACACATTAAGTATTCCTTGCCATCTTACAAAGATTTGTTTGGAGGTGAGGTTTTTAACATCTTTAGTAAGGACATCCTTTGCTACCTTATGATAATTCTTAAAAGGAATTTTTGATTTAATAGATCACTTTCAAACTTTTAAATACATAGCACAATAGCTAAGATTTCTTTTTTAATAGTGCAGTAATTAACTTTAACTCCTTTCCAAACTTCTCAAGTGAAATGAACAAATTGTTCTTTTGAATTAATCCTTTGCTTAAGGATTCCTCCATAACTTTTGTCTAATGCATTAGTTTCAACTCTTTTAAAAGCATCAGGATAAGGAAGAGTTAGAGGTAGACTTGCCAAAGTCAATTTCATAACCATTTTATAAAGCTGATGCATAGAGGGCTTATAAGAATCTATTGAGCATACATGAAGGGCTAATGATACATTCGAACGCCAAAAAGATGAAAGCACTCAAAAGGTTGATTAAGGATATTCAGGCTAATGAAGTTATAAATAACTTGAATTCAACCTTAAAAGAGGATTAAGGCTTTATTAATATGATTGAAGTGCTTAATCGGTTAGGGCTAAGTAATAAAATCCACTCTTAAGTATGAATTTGTTATAAAATATAAGTTTGTAATAAAATAAGAGTCTTTTTATATTTTCAAAGTCTTATCTTTTGCATTGATCCACTCTTAAGTAGGAATTTGTTATAAAATATAAGTTTGTAATAAAATAAGAGTCCTTTTATATTTTCAAAGTCTTATCTTTTGCATTGATCTTGATTAGATTTTCTTATTGGTATTGAAAAGTTCAATTCCTAAAGAATGAGATGCTTATAAGTTTTCATCTCTCATGTTAAGGATTGATTCATGTAAAATGGTCATGAAATTATGGCTTTTGTCAAATGTGATTAACTTAAGCTTTAAACTCTCTAATAGAAGGTTTTATTGCTATTTTTCTAGTTTTTGAACTCGAATAATTATTTTTTACTCTTTGAATTACTAATCATTTTATTTTAGACCTATTCTAGTTAACCTCTTATTAGAGGAACAATTTGAGTATAATTATGCATAATACAATGGATGTAGAATGGAATTTAGATGGGATGTCAAAAAGTCATATTTTCATTCTACTCTATTATATGATGATGTTTGCTATTGTTACAAAAACTTAGGGGGTTAATTCTAACCACTAAAAGCAAGATTTATAGTAAATAGATTTAGTAGACAACTTAAAGACTAGTGAGATTTTTATTTAGCAAACAAAGTTAAAACTCAAATATTTAATACTATTAAAATATAATAAGGCATGTAAACATTTGATTGTGTTAATACATTAATTTGTATAATTATTAATCAGTTTATTAGTTTAGCCACCTTATTTGTAAATAAGACATATTAACAACTCATTAATTTGAGGTGTTTGGATCTATCCCAATATAGGTGGCCTAAAGATGTCTTCTTTAAAGTTCTTACTAGGAAGATAGCTAGAGTGTTTTTTGGAAAGAAAAGTTTTTGTTTAAGTTACCTACCCTATTTTTGGAAAGAGTAAAGAATAAGTTAAAATCCTATCACAGTGGAGTTATTGATTACTCTTCTCATACATATTGAGAATTAACTACTGAAGTGGTAGCTAAAGAAGTTAAACTTTGTAATGAAATAAAACTACATAAGCAAGTGCAGAATAAAAAACTCAAGGAAAAAACCCTTAGGAGACTTTTGTAAACAAATGAGTTATCCACCTATGAGACATCCTAAAAAATTTAAGAAAAAGGGTTATAAACTCATACCTCAAAAGTAATCTTTTTATGAAAAAGGAAAATCAAAAGAAAAGAAAAGGCCTATTCCATAAAAAAAAAAAAGAACATAATTGTTATAAATATGAAAAGATAAGGCATTATTCTAATAAATGTAAAATGAAATAAAAAGTTAAAGAATTATCAATAAATGAAGATCTTAAAAGGTCATTAATGCATATCTTCTTATCAACAGAAGAATCTAAGGAATTAGAGTTAAAAGTAAACCTACTTGAGGAAGAGACTACCTTTGAAGAATTAAATAAGAAACATTGTTAACGAAAAAATGAATTGACAATGTCTTCCTTTAAGAATTAAACTATTCTATATCTATAAGAAAGCTAATCAAAATTAATGATGCCCTAATTTAGTTTTGATGGAATTCAATTGTCATCTTTTGAAGAAATTTAATTGTTTTAGATTACCTAAGGTGTATAAGTGTGCTTGTCATAATGAATACACTAATTGGTGTAGACACAATAGTTAATATCATGAACATTTCATCAAAATGAGTCCATGGACAAGTTTAGTGGTAATTGTAACAATTTTGTGCAACTATTATTAAGTTTTATACAAAAGTAATAACTTATTAGTCCTTACAAATATTGGATCTTATCGAGAAGATTATAGATCCAAAAGAAAAAAGATAATAATTGGAGAAATATCTCTATCTATCTTAAAATGAGGCTAAGGTTAAAGAACCAGAAAAAAAGGATTTGGATTACTTAAGATGTAATAATGTGCTTTTAGCAATGAAATGTATGATTGGTGTAGAAATTTAAGTTATGTTCATGATTCCTTGGTTTGAACAGCTCCTAAGAATAAAGGGATAAGTCTTATTAGCTTGAAATGAGGTGACAATCTAAAAGAATTTCTTTTCAAGTATGGGTTTCTTTTTTAATTTTTGAGCATATTTCATGGGTGGATAATTCATTTGCTTACAAAATTTTCCTAAAGCTTTTTTGCCCTAAATTTTCTTATTTTGTAACTACCTATGCAATTTTATTTCATTATAGGTAAACATTTAACTCTCCACAGGTGTAACTAGAGTATTTAATAACTTAGGCATTATAGGAATTTAACCTATTTTTTACTCTTTTAACAAATAGGATAGATAATCTAGACAAAAATTTTTCTTTCTAGAAAATAATTTGACTATCTTCCTTAAAGACATCTTTGTACTATCTAAAGTGAGACAGGTCCAAGCATCTTAAACTAATGAGTTGCTTATATATCTTATCTACCAATAAGGTAGCTATAATAATAAAATGGTTGGTAATTGTATAAATTAGTGTATTAAACATTATCAGCAAGTTACATTCTTGACTTTATTTTTATGGTATCAAATATCTAAGATTTAGTTTTGTTTGACAAATAAAAATCCCATTAGTCTGGTAAACCCATATTCCATAAATCTTGCTATTTAAAGGTCAAAATTACCTCCTTTAGATTTTGTAATAGTGGCAAACATTATCATATAGAATAAGGATTTGATTTTCTGATATTTGATCTAAATATCATTCTACAATGTTGCTATCATCATATTGTACATAATTGTATTCAAACTATAATAAAAGGTCGATCAAAGCAAGTCTAGGATAATATAGTCTTGTAGGGACTTTATTAAAAGTCTTTTTGTTAACTTCCATATTTTCCTTCTTACAAGAAGGTGATGGATCCTTTTAAACTAAATTTTGTTCTAATAAGAATATTTCCTAAATTTTATCCACATAATCCTTAACCTCAGATTGTAATCTATTCATCTTTTCCTAATACAAAAGCATCCATTTCTTTTAATCCAAGGTCTTTTAACTTTTTAATTATTTCATTGACTACTTCTATTTTTTCAAGATTTTTACCTGACATTTTGTAGTCTATTTTTTCTATTAATAGGGGTTTATATAAACTTTTTTTTTCTATTTCTGGTTTAACCAAAGGTTTTAAAGCTCTTTGAGCTACTTCTTCCATATTTTTTTCAATTCTATTAAGTTAATTTCCTATTAACAATTAATAAATATTAGTATACTTTTTTTTTGCTATATAATAGCATTAGAAGATGATTCTACTTTATAAGGTGGAGTTATAACTTCATTACCCTTTACTCCCAATCTTTTTGAGGAAGAAACCATCTTTAAGGAGGAGTCTGGTGGTAGTTGTAACTATCAATGCAATTATTATCAAGTTTTATGCAAAAGTAATGCCTTATTAGTCCTTATGAAAGAAGATGATTTGGTATTAGATCTAATTAATAAGATTATAGTTTCAAAAGAAAAATGAGAAAAGTTAGAAATGAATGGTTCATTAGAAATAAATCTTCTTAAGCAAGAAACCACCCTTGATGACGAGTCTAGTGGTAGTTGTAATGGTCAGTGCAACTATTATCAAACTTTATGTAAGAGTAACTGCTTATCAATCCCCATCAAAGAAGATAATTTGATATCATATCTTATTGATAAGATTATGTGGCTTGATAAGAAACTATGTAAGAAATAAAGTAAGACTCATTCTTTTGAAATTGAACCATTCAATAATAGTAAGAAATGCTAATCAAGATCAATGATTGTTTTATTTGATGGAATTCAATAGATTTAAAGTGTCAAAGTTGTAAGGATTTCCTCTAGTTAAACCATCATTTTAGTTCTAACTAAAAAGGCTTCTCCTTTCATTCTAAGGACTCCGACACTTAAATAAATCATGAAATTAACTTTTGTAGTTACACAAAACATTATATTCATTTGTGAGAAGAATGCCATTACACATTTAACACATTTAATTCATTGAATTCTATCAAACAAACTAGTCATTAATGTTGAATAGTTTTTCTTATAAGGATTAAATTGTTCAATTCTTGAAGAATAAGACTGTAATCTCATTTCTTTCTAACAAGGCTTTTCCATTCATTGCAAGGATAGATTTACAATAAATAATTGTGAAATTAATTTTTGTTTTTACTACAAATATTACATTTATTATGTAAAGCATGCCAATACACCTTTTGTAGTCTAAATTAATTGACATCCATCAAACATAAGAGTCATTAATCTTTATTACCTTTTTAACATGAATTGAATGGTTTATTGACTGAAAGATGAGACTATTACTTCATCTCGAACTAATAAGGCTTCTATTTTTGTTGGAAGGAGTCATCCAAACAAAATGATCATGAAATTAACTTTTATGTTTCATTGAGCATTAAATTCATTTGCAACAAGCACATCCTTACATCTTCGATAATTTGAATCTAATGAATTCTATCAAACAAATAAGTGATTGATCTTGATTAGATTTCTTACAGATATTGAATGGTTTAATACTTGAAGAATGAAACTATTACTTCATTTCTTGCTAATAATTTCTCCTTTAATTGTAAAGGCACATTTACACAAAATGATTATGAAATTAACTTTTGTTTTTATGCAAAACATTATATTAATTAATGACAAGTATGTCTTTACACCTTGAGCACTTTAAATCCTTTAAATTTAATTAAAAAGGAGTAATTAACCTTGAATAGCTTTTATTATAGGGATTAAATTATTCAATTCTTGAAGGGTGAGACCTTTAATTCATTTCCTTCTAATAAGGCTTTGCCTTTCATCCTAAGGAATGATTTACACAAAATTATCATGAAATTAATTTGTATCTATAGCAAATATTACATCTATTGTGAAAAGCACATCAATACACCTTTTGTAGTCTAAATTAATTGACATGTATTAAGTATTGGAGTCATTGATCTTGATTACCTTTTGTTACATGGATTGAATGGTTTATAACTTATAAGATAAGACTATCATTTCATTTCTTACTAATAAGGATTCTCCCTTCATTGCATAGAATCATTCACTCAAAATAACCATGAAATTTAAATTCATATTTACATTAAAAATTTTATTTTTTTGACACAAGCAAAACAAAAAAGGAGAAATTAAATGAAATTATTCAAATCTCATAAAGAACTAATTTATGAAAAACTATAACTAGCAAAAAAATTAAATGAAATTAACAATGTTAAATAACTTACAGAAATAAAGATTTCATTTCATAGTCATGTCAATTCAGGCTTATATTTTATAGATGAAGATAAATTTTAGAGAATGAAAGAAAACTTCAAATGAACTCCATTAGAGTCTTTAATAATTCTTCTAGATTATTAGAAGGCATTAGTTTTGGTGGAATTTTTAGGCCATTTATATAGATAATACCTTTGGCCATATAAACTCCATCATTAAAGAAGTCAAAATTTTCCCACCATTGGATGTTATTCCTTTAAGCTTGCTAGGGAACATGTTTAGTGTCTACATCCAACACATTTGCTTGCTTGGCCATAATAGTATAGTCCCATTTTATGATCCATTACTATGTAGCAAACATGAGCAATAGGTCTTTAACATCATCATTCTTTTCATAAAACTATTTGTAGATAGTTCTTATACTATATGGTAGGTTAGGTGGTGCAAACCCCATTTGAAGAATTAGATTTTAAACCAATTAGGAAATTTCTTTGGATCATTTGAAAGGCGAATTTAAATGAACCAACTGAATTTCTTTTGCCTATTTTTGTATAATAAAGTTTTTTCCTAGGCATTGCTATAATCAAAGTAATTGCAGGATTTAACCTTCAACCATTCCTTTAGATCTTGGTACCAATAAAGATCACCTTACCAGTCTTTTAGATAAAGAAGCTCTTTTATCTTAAACTTAACATAGGATTAGTCTCTTAATCCATAGGCTAATTTGGATGCTCTTTCAATAGGTTCAATAACCATAAAACCTATGCCATGCAAGATTTACTAATAAGACAAACAATCCTTCATACTAATATGAAAATACATATCACCCTTAAGATAAATTGAGTGACCTGTTGAGGTTGAAGCTGAGTACAGTTATTTTCAATAACAAGTAAAATGTCAATGTACTTTGGAATGAAAGGATATGTTAAAGTTTTATCCAAGGCTCACTCATAAGTGTTACTATGAAGTTTATTAACTTCATTGGATTTTGATCTAGAAATATTTTTTGCTAATGAAATAATTGACTTTGTTAAGGACTAGAGTCCCTGTGTTAGGGGCTATTTACTCATTAGGAAGTTCTCTACAAAAATTCATGAGTTAGGAAATCTAGTAAAGAATTAGAAGTTCTTTTAATAAACTCAATATCGAAATTGAAAACAAATTAGGTTCCTTACCATCTAGCAAAAATCTGTTTATAAGTAATATTTTTAATACCTTTAGTAAGGACATCTTTAGTCACCTTACAATTTATATGTAAAGGAAATTTCTAATTTAATAGATCAATTTCAAATTTTTGAATGTATAATACTAGTACTACTATTTCTTTTTTAATAGTAGAGTAATTCACTCTAACTTTTCTTTAAACTTTAGAAGTGAAGTGAATAATTTGTTCTTTTAAATTCATCCTTTGTTTAAGGATTCCCCCATATTCTTTATCTGATGTGTTTGTTTTTACTATCTTGAAGGCATCAAGATAAGGACTAATTAAGTATGATAGTTCTTTTGCTTTAATCTTAATTTTCTTAACTACTCTCGTATGCTCATCCATCCAATTTAGTAGATTTTTCTATAGTCTTTCAAATAGTGGCATATCATTATAAGCTAAGTCCATATGGAATTCTGAAATATAATTCAAACTTTTCAAAAATCTTTGCAATTCTTGTTTGGCTCTTATTTAATAAGGAAATTTAAAAGCAAACCCAATTACTTGATCAATAAGAACTATTTTTCATCTTCAATGAAGTGCCTAAGGAACTTAATCCTATTTTAGAATAACTTCATATTCTTAGCAAATACTACTAAACCTACTTTTTCAATAGCCTTGAAGAAAAGGTTCAAATGTTTAAAATGTTGCTTAATGTTATTTAAAAATACTAATATATCATTAATATAGACAATTATAAATGTTGAATAAACATTGAATAGTTCAATCATAATTTTTTGAAATTTAAAGGGACTATTTTGTAACCCAAATTACATTACATTACATTCATAATATTAGAAAAAAAATTGTAAATACTATCTTATATCTATCCTTTTCATTAATTTAGATTTGTCAATAACCATATTTCATATTAAAATTTAAGTATATTTGAGTTTTATCAAGTCTATTAATTAAATCAATTTTATTAGGTATAAGATACCTAATCCATTACAATGCCTTATTTAAAAACTTGTAATTAATAACTAATCTTGGAACACCTTTTTCTAATTTTTCTGCATTTTTAGTATAAAATGCTAAGCAACTCCAAGGATCATTATTTTTTTTTAGAAGTCCTTTTTTTAAGAGGTCATTTATCTCATTTTTACATATTTTCAAATGTCTTGGTCCTGCAGCTATAAACTAGGGTTTAGTCTAAATTTGACTTTCATTAAATGCCTTTTCATATGGTAGCTCTATTACTTGTTTCTTTTTATTCCGAAAACACATTGTTGCTTCTAATCTTATATGTATCTCCTATATCTTTGCTTGAATAATAGGATTATTTATTTTTTCACATAAATATTTAATTTTTACTTCAAACTATAAAGATCAAATAAATCTTTCCATTTTCTTAATAGGGTTTTGAAGTATGTTTATCTTACTATATTGAGGGATAAATACAAACTTAAAGTTAATAAGCTTTTCATTTATCTTGGAGTAAATTGCTTGATCACTAATTTTGTTTATAGGATACAACATATGCAAGAAGGGATTTCGTAGGATAATATCTTGAAATAGGGTTTTAACTAGAACAAAAGTAATTTCAATACAAATTCCTTTATTACAGATAATGGCTTGTGAATGCTTATATCTTATAACAAGCTTCCTTTTATCTATAGTGTTTAACACCTCTATCATTTTTGAAAAGTATTTTGAAGGTACTATTTTTCATTAAAACAATTGATATATATGCTTAAATTTGTTAAGATAATAGCAAAAAATATATATTCTTTGTTGATTATGACAATAATTTTTGTATGTCATTTATGAGTAATAACCCTATCTATTAGAATAACATATTGAAGAGTTCCTAACTCCTCTTTTAAAAAATTGTCTTGTATGTCTAAAGGGTCTTGTAACTTTTCAAACATTGTATCAAAGACGATAATCCTCTTTTTTTAAACTCTTTTATTTTAGATTTTAACTGATTAATTTCAATTTTAAACTCACTTATTGAAGATTCTATAGTTCTAGTTTTAAACTAGAATGATTATTTCTAATCTTTTTTCTTCAATCTTAGCATCATCTCATGCTAGATGAAGATATTGTTTTGAGTGTTCTCTTTGTTTTTTTTAGGGGGGGATTTGCTATCTTATCAATAAGATTCAAAATGAAACTATCTTCTTTTCTTAAAACTAATAAGTTATTACTTTTGCATAGTTGCAATATCCATTACAATTGTTATCAAAATCATTATTAAAGGTAACTTCTTCCTTAAAAAGATTTATTTCAAAGTTTGATTCTTCAAACTCATTTTTTGATAAGAAAATGTGCATTAGTGACCTTTTAAGGTCTTCATCCAAAGATAACTCTTAGATTTTTTGTTTCACTTTACATTTATTTGAATAATTCCTTATTTTTTCACATTTATAACAATTTACTATTTTCTTTTTCTTTTGTGTGCTAGCTTTTTCTTTGGATTTTCCCGTTCTTTTCCTTTGAATAAAATGTTTTCTTTTAAAGTAAGGGCTTATAACTTATTTTCTTGATTTTCTTAGGGTAATTCATGGGTAGATAAAATTTTTGTTCATAAAAATTTCCTAAAACTTTCTTATCTTACACTTTATCCCTTTATAATTATTTTTATAATTTAATTTCATTGCATAGTTATCTCTTTTTATTACTAATCAATAGCTAGCTCTCCATAGTATAATTAAAGAAGTTAATAACTCCTTCATGATAGGATTTTAATATATTCTTTACTTTTTCTATAAATAGGGCAGGTGACCTAATAAGAAACTTCTCTTTCTAGAATATACTCTAACTATCTTCCCTAGTAAAGATTTTAGAGAAGAATATATCTTTATGGACTTAAAATGAGACAAATCTAGGTATCTCAAATTAATGAGTTGCTCGTAAGTGTTGTCTATCAATGAGTAGTTGTACTAATAAACTGTTAGCAAGTTGAAATTCTTACTCTACTTTTACTGTGGAAAAGATTTGAGTTTTTGATTCATTAGTTAAATAGCAATCACACCGGCCTTTAAATTGACCAGTAAATCTACTAGTTATAAATTTTGCTATTTAAGGGTTTGAATTACCTTTTGATTTTTTGAGTAATTGCAAATATCATCATATAATGTAGTAGAATAAGAATATGATATTATAACATATTATCAAGATTACATTCTACTATGCTACTGCCATTATATTGAATATAACTATATTTAGGCTGTTCCTCTAATATAATTTTGTAGGGACCTTATTAAAGGTCATTTTATTAATGTTCATCTTTTCCTTCCTATAAAAAGGTGATTGGTCTTTTTGCATTAAATTTTGTTTTGATAAGAACATTTGCTAAAGTTGATCTATATATTTTCAATTCTCTCCTTTTTCATCTTCTTTAATCTATTCCTATTTTCCTAAAATAGAGGCCTATTTTTCTTTTATCCCAAGATAATTTCTTTTACTAACTATGTCTATTTGGGATTTTTACCTAATATGCTATAACTTACTTCTTTTGAAGGTAATGGTTTAAATAAAATTGCTTTTTTTTAATTTTTGGTTTACCTACAAGTTTCAGTGCTTGTAGAGAAGTTTTCTTAATGTTTTCTTTGACTTAGCTAAGCTACTTGCCTATCAACTAAAGATAAAAATTGGTATAATTTCCCTACAAAAATATAGCATTTGATGAAACTTCAGCTTTATAGGGAGAGGTTGTAACCTCACTATCATTTACCTTTAAGCTTAAATTTAAAGTATAAGGGTGGATACTAATAACCCTCTTTCCCTTTTTGTACTATATTCTTGATAAATTTTTTCAAGAACTATATATTCCTCTAGAGTCAAAAATTTTGAGAAAGGTTTTTTATTAATCTCATAAAATTTTTTTAAATAGGTAAAAATATCAATTGCTCCTAATTTCACTAATGTATTTTTAATGATGTTTACACCAAAGCTCTTGCTCCTCTAGGCTAAAAGTCATAAAAAACCATTTCTTTTTATAGGGAGAGTAAAGTAACTCTTTCACCTTTTCTTCTACCTTATTAATTACTTCAAGAATATAAAGACTCATATCTTCACCTTGATATCCCATATCAAATAAGGAGAGAAATCTAGGCCTAGAAGCTTGATTAGACATTTCTAGTGGTTTATTTACCACTAATGTAGTAGTTGACAATAAAAAGTCAACTTTATAGGGAAGTCGACTAACCTATTCTCCAATTCTTCTTATACCTTCCAATTTAGTAATTGATATTAAAGAGGTAAAATATCTAGGTTTAACCTTTTCTTTTCCCTTTTCAAGAATTAACCTCATACTTTGAGAGGGAATAAATCAAATTTCAACACCCCATCTTTGTATTTAATAATTTATTCCATTTGCCAATTTACCTATTTAATAAGTTCAACAACTTTTTCTAGAGTCCATCTTTTAGGTAATTTAACCTAATCTTATTTAATAGTTTTAGGAACCAAAACATTGGCTTTTTGACCTATTAGTCAAAAATAATGTTATAGTCCCTTTACCTACATACTTTGAGGGAATTTCCTTAGATTTTAGGATTAGTATTAATAATCTTATAATGTATCTTGTAAATAAGGATCAAGTTTTCCAAAATTGGTATCATATCAAATCCTTTGGTCTTTATGTCTAAAAATAAAGTATCCATCAAATTTGGATTTGATAAAGATAAGGTAAAATTTGGAAAACAAAAAAATATATATATAGATAGGTCCATCAATTGACCTTGATTCAATTACTCCTAATAAGGAGTCATAAACTGATTATATATCATGTAACCTTATGTTAAGGGTAAAACTTTTTCAATAGTCTTAATAACATAATCAGTTTATAAACATAAGACGATGAAGAAGAAAGTAGAGCATAATTTTGTAAATAATTATTATCTAAATTTTCATTACTAATTATTTCCTTATCTTTACTTCAATTGAAACTATTACTTTGAAAAAGCCAATTAGGTCTTAACCAATCCATTATGCCACAGTTCTTCATAAATTAAGTATGTTAAATGTATAATGACGTACTTCTTGCAAATGGATATAATGTAAAGGCAACAAAACATTATTCTTCAAATATTTAAGGCATGAAATATTGCTTTTAAGTGTCCAAATAAGAGGGTAATGACTATTTAGGAATTATAAGGGGAAATAGAGAGTGAAGATGAGGTAGTGTTAGACGAAGAAGAAAATGAGTGTTTGAAGGGAGATAATATAGAGTATGTTGACGAAGGAAAATTGCTTGTAATTCAGTGTGCCTTGAATTTACAAGCAAAGATGGATGATGAATAGCACGGAAATATTTTCCATACTAAGTGCATAATTGATAAAAAGGTGTGTGGAGTAGCATTGATGTTGCTTTTGGGAACAACAAAACACCACCACCCATATATAGTTGCAATGGTTGAATGATAAAGGAGAAGTAAGAGTTACACAATTGATTTTAGTGCCATTTATGATTGAAAATCATAAAAGGATAAGGTGATGTGTGATGTGGTTCCATGATTGCAAGCCACTTGCTTTTGGTGAGATTGTGGCAATGTGATAGAGCTATACACTATGGATTTAAAAACACCTATTCTTTTGTTAAGGATGAGAAAAACATAGTCTTAACATCTTTTAGTTAGCAACAAGTGCAAAGAGACCAACTTTTGGTTAAGAAAGGAAAGAAAGAAAACTTGCTTATGAGCAAAGAAGAAGTAGAGTGAGCATTGCCCATTTCCAGCCTAATTCCAATGCTAATAGAGAAGGAGGTGATGCTGAATAAGAAAGCTTTCTTTCCACTACAAATTCATAATATTTTAGAAGAGTTTGTTGATGTGTTTCTAGAAGAGTTTCCAAAGGGACTACCACTAATTATAGGAATTGAACATCAAATTGATCTTGTGCCAGGGGCTATCTTACCTAATAAACTAGCTTATAGAAGTAATCCAGAGGAGGAGAAGGAGTTGTAATGGCAAGTAGTCAAGTTGTTAGAGAAGGGTTATAGAGGGAATCAATGAGCCCTTGTTTAGTTGTTAGTTTCAAGGAAGGATGGGACAATGAAAATATGTGTGGATAGTCAAATAATAAGTAAAATAAGGTTGAAGTATTATTATCCTATCCCTAAGCTATATGATGTGCTTGATAAAGTGCTTTCAAAGGTATATTTGAAGTGTGGTTATCATCAAATTTGGATGGAGGGGGTGAGTGGAAAGTGTCACAAACCCCAAAAGTTGTGGCTTAAGGATCTAATATGCACTAGGAATCAAACAAGAACCTATGAAAGCTAAATTAGATTTCAATCATAAAAGACCTAGACTTAATGTTTAAAGGAACATGAACCTATTGTATAAAGAAGGATATAGACATCACACTTTAAAAATGAATGGATTTTGGAAGTGATAAGTCAAGTTAAAACACCACAAAACAATAATCTTGATAAATTCTCAAAGTTCAAATAAGAGCCTAAATAGAAAATTTTTCACTTCTTGATTCACATAATCATTTGCCCTTTGTGAGCTTATAAAGAGGTGCCTATTTATAGGCTAAAATAACAAGCTTAAAAATAAAGATAATGAGAGACTCGTAAAATATAGGAACACTCCTATTTTATTGGAAAGGAATTAAATCATAGCTAACAAACACAAATTATAGCAAAGTCTTATCTAAGAGTGGATTTTATTGCTTAACCCTAACCTGTTAAACACTTGAATCATATTAATAAAGGCTTAGTCCTCCTTTAAGTTTGAATTCATGCCATGTGTAGTTTTGTTGTCCTAAATGTCCTTATTAACTCATTTAGTACTTCTCTTATCTTTTTGGCCCTAGCTCATAAAATTAAACCTTTTGAAATGTGTAATGGATCTCTTAAATTTTCTAAAGCCCTTCAACCATCATCTCCAAGTTTCTTATTATGATGTAATGAAAGGAGAAATGTTATTAAAAAGAAATGAAGAGATGACCCCACCTTTTAGGCAATGAACCACTTAATCCATGTAACAAAAACTAATCATGATCAAAGACTCCTTTGTTTGATGGACATCAATTGAATGAAACTATAAAAGATGTATCGATGTGCTTTTTGTAATGAGTGTAATATTTGATGTAGATACAAAAATTAATTTCATGATCATTTTGTGAAATTAGTCCCTATAATTGAATGAAAACCTTTGTTAGAAAGGAATGAATTGACTGACTCATCTTTCATGAATTAAACAATCTAATTCTAATAAGAAAAGCTATTCACGATCAATGAATTTTATGTTTGATGTACTTCAAGTGATTCAAACTACAAAAACCATTTTTGCATGCTTGTTGTAATAAATGCAATGTTTGATGTACATACAAAAGTTGATTTCATAATCATTTTGTGTGAATAAATCCTTGGAATGAAAGGAGAAGCCTTGTTAGTAAGAAATGAAGTAATTATCTCATCCTTTAAGAATTGAGCTATTCAATCCTTGCTTAAAAAGCTAATGAATATCAATAACTTCTTAATGTGATGGAATTTAATGGATTTAGAGTGTTAAAGGTGAGTTGCTTGTCATAAATGAATATAATATTTCCAGTCAGCATATGTAGTGGTCTATTGCACATACATGAAGGTCCAATAATAAGTGCTAAAGCTAAAAGGTTGCAAAAAGCTTTATATGGGCTTATTAAAGTTATTTGGTGATGGAATCCATGGAGGAGATGATGCATAAAGGGCTTCTAAGTATCTATTGAGAATTCATAAAGGGCCAATGGCACATTTAAGGGCTAAAAAGATGAAAGAAGTTCTAAATAGCCTAATTGAGAATATTCAAGCTAACCAAGTAACAAATGACTCAAATTTAAACTTAAAAGGGAACTAAGGCTTCATCAATATAATTAAAGTGCTTAATAGGTTAGAGTTAAATAATAAAGCTTTTCATCATGAAGCATAGCTTGAATTCAACTATTAGTGATGAATGTTGAATTTTCAAAAGTTTGATGAAGCCTATTAAGCAAGACTAGGAGACAAATTTGGGTAGTTACAATGAGACAAATATGGGCACCTTAGATTAATGAGTTGCTCCTATATCTTATCAATTAATAAAGTTGTTGTACTAATAAAATAATTGGTAATTGTATATAACAATATATTAACATTGCTAGCAAGTTGCATTCCTTACTTTATTTTTATAACTAAAAATATTTGAGATTTGGTTTCTTTAGATAAATAAAAATCTCACCATTTTTAAGTTGTCTAATAAATCTACTTATTATAAATCTTACTATCCAAGAGTCAAAATTTCCCTTTGATTTTGTAATAATGGCAAATATCATCATATAATACAATAGAATGAAGATTTGATACTTAAACATCCCATCCAAATTCTATTATACAATACTGTTTCCATTATATTGTACATAATTGTGCTTATGTTGTTCCTCTAATAAGAGGTCAACCGAAATTAGTTTTAGATAGTATAATTTTGTAGGGACTTTATTAAAAGTCATTTTGTTAATATTCATTATTTCCTTCTCATAAGAAGGTTATGAATCTTTTAACAAAGGTTTTTGTTTTGATAAGAACATCTCTTTTATTTTATTGACATAATCTTTAACCTCTTCTTCTACTTCTTTAATCTATTCTCCTTTTCCTAAAATTGAGACTTCTTTCACTTTTAGACAAGTTTTTTTTAACCTTTTGACTATCTCATCTATCAATTTTGTATTCTTAGCATTTTTACTCAACATTTTGTAGTCTACTTCTTCTAATAGTAAGAGTTTAAATAAAACTATTTTCTCTATTTTTAGTTAAACCAAAGGTTTTGGAGTTTGTTACGATATTTCTTCAATCTTTCCTTCAACTTTATTAAGCTAATTACTTATAGATTGAAGATAAAAATTAATATAATTTCCTTATTGTATAAGAGTACTAGTAGATGGCTTAACTTTATATGGTGAAGATATGACTCCATTCCCTTCTACTTTTATAATTAAATTTAATACAAGAGGGTGAATACTAATAATCCTTTTACCTTTTTCAATAGTGTATTCCTAATATACTTTTTTAAGGATCTTATATTTTTTTGGGATAGAAAAATTTGGGAAAGACTTTTTCTTAATTTTATAAACCTTTTTTAAATAGGTGAAAATATTTACTACTCTTAATTCAATAATGCATCTTTTATTCTTTTTCATTAAAGGTCATAAAAAAACTTTTCTTTTTTTTTTTACAATATTTTTTGGAGAGTAAAATAACTCTTTTACTTTTTCATCTATCTTATTAACAATTTCAAGGACATAAAGACTCTTGTCTTCATCTTGAAATCTTATATCAAATGAAGATGGTGGTCTCAGCTTAGAAGTTTGATCGGATGTTTCTAGTAGTTCATTAACCACAGAAGTAGAGGTTGAAGGATGAGGGTCAACTCTATATTGAGGTTGGCTAACCTATTCTCTTGCTTTTTTAATACTCTCCAATACATTAATTGGTACTAAAGAGGTAGAGAATCTAAGTTTAACTTTTTTCCTTTTTTTTTTTTTGAGGCTTAACCTCACACTTTTAAATAGAGCAAATCAAATTTTAACATCCTCATTTTTGTATTCAATTATTTCTTCCATTTGAGGATTCATTTGTTTAATAGGTTTAACTATTTTTTTTAACGTCCATCTTTGATCCCAAACAATTGTTTTTGAAACCAAGACATTAGCTTTTGATCTATTAGTCAAAAACAATGTCATTGTCTCTTTCTTTGCATATTTTACTAAAATTTCTTTAATTCTTGAGATAATAGTATTCATAATCTTATAATATATCCCATACATAAGGATTAGATTCTTTGAAGTAGGCATCATATTAAATCCTTTGGTTTTAATATTAAGGTACAACAAATGTATCAAATTAGGATCTAATAAAAATAGAGTAAAATTTGGAAAATATGAAAACCAAATAGGTTTGTCACTTAATATTGATTCGACTACTCCTAATAAGGAGTAATGAAACCTATTATATCTTTTGTCATGAACACATTGTGGTTTACGTCTGAAAGAGTCTAAATGGTAGCATTAGTCTTTGTCATGCCAACCTATGAATATAGTTTATTAATTAATGATGATGTTAACATTTTCCTTAATATTGAATACAAAAGATTCAAAACTATTTTTTCACAAAACTTCTAATATCTATCATAGTGTCATTGAAAAGGAACTTGCTATAATCAATACTTTCTAATTTTTAGTTTTATATCCATATTACATACAAAAAGCTAATAAATATAAAATAGGGACTTACTCATGGTGGAAACAAAGCCTATTCATGTTAGCTAACTCCACTTCGTCATAATTCTATAACAAAAGATGACCTATGCCACACCTTGTTAACATCTTAGTTGCAACACTGCTAACACCATTGATTCCAAAAAGTACAAACAGATCATAAATATTAAATGTTGCACTCACATTATACTCATTAGGAAGGTCCAACTTATAAGCATTATCGTTAATTCATGCTATAACTTGAAATGGACCATCTCCTCTAGGTTGTAACTTCGAATGCCTTTAAGTTAAGAACCATTCCTTGCACATATGCACTTAAACCCAATCACCAGGTTTGAACATCACCTTCTTTCGCCTTTTTGTTGACATGGGATGCATATTGCTTAGTTCATTTTACAACATGTTGCCATGCCTTCTCATGCAATTTTTTCACCATGTTAGCTGTACTTTCACCATCTAAGCTAGCATACTTATTGATAGGTATAGGCATCAAATCCAAAGGAGTCAGTAGATTAAAACCATATACCATTTCAAATAGAGAGTAATTAGTAATAGAATGAACACTCATATTATATGCAAACTCGATATGTGGTAAACAATCTTCTCATGTTTTTGAATTCATTTGAATAATAGCACATAAAAGTGTAGAAAAAGTTTAATTAAACACCTTGGTCTACCTATCAATTTATGGATGACAAGTAGGTGAAAACAATAGCTTAGTACCTAACTTACCCCACATAGTCTTTAGGAAGTAGCTTAAGAGCTTTGTATCCCAATCTAAAATAGTGCTTCATAGCATGCCATGCAAACATACTACTTCTCTAAAGAATAAGTCAACCATATTACTTGTATCATTAGTTTTATGGCATAGGGTGAAGTGTGCCATCTTTGAAAATCTATCAATAACAACAAATACAAAATCCCTACCCCTTTTTGATTGTGGCAACCCTAATACAAAGTTTATACATAAATAAACCTAGGGATGGCTATATATAGGTAAGGGGGTATGCAAGTCATGGGGTCAAACTCTAAATTTAGCCTATTTGTATATTATACATTTCTCACATACCCTTTTAATATCTCATTTCATGTGTGGCCAAGAGAAATGTTCAATTAGGACATCTAGGGTTTTCCTAACTCCAAAATGACCCATTAGACCTCCCCCACAAGCTTATTTCATAACTAACTCCCTTAAAGAACACATAAGTATGCATAAGCAATTTTCCCTAAATAAGAAACTCTCATACCTATAAAACTTCTAAAAGGCTAACTTCTCAAATGCTCCATACACATTAGCGAAGTCAAGATTTTCCATATATAAATCTTTTGTATAATTAAATCCTAATAATTTTGTAGTAAGTATAGAGATAAGGGCATACCTATGAGATAATGCATCAGCTACCACATTTTCCTTAGCTTATTTATATTTGATGATGTAAGGAAAGGTCTTAATGAATTTGATCCATTTTACATGTCTTTTGTTCAACTTTCCTTGTCCCTTCAAGTGCTTCAAAGATTCATGGTTAGTATGGATAAAACACTTTAGGCCAAAGGTAATATTGCCAAGTATCCAAAGCCTATATCAATGCATACATCTTTTTATCATAAGTAGGATAATTAAGACTTGTTTTACTTAGCTTTTCACTAAAGTGGGCAATTAGGCACCTTTCTAACATTAAAATAGCTCTAATGTCAATAACTGAAGCATCACTAAAGTTTTTGTAAAGTCAAGTAAAGTAAGTAAGGGTGGAGAACTTAATTTTTCCTTGATATAATTAGAGCCTTGTCTTGATGACTACCCCACTTAAAACTCATGTTCTTTTTGATAGCCTTAATAATGGTGTAATAATGGTTCTAAAGTCCTTAACAAAGCATCTATAGAAACTAGTAAACCATGGAAGCTACACACATCACTAATTGACTTAGGAATAGGCCAATCACAGATTGCCCTAACTTTTTTCTTGTTAACCTTAATACCTTTAGCACTCACAACATACCTAAGAAATGTGATTTGATTAGTACAAAAAGAACATTTCTTGAAGTTAGCATGCAATTTCTTAGAATGTAAAACAATTAAAATAGAACATAAATGATTAAGATGCTCTTCTAGGCTTTTGTTATAGATTGAAATATCCTCAAAATATACAACTAAAAATTCACCAATGAATGGATACAAAACATGATTTATTAATCACATAAAAGTGCTTGGTGCATTAGTGAGACCAAATGGCATAATGAGTCATTCATATCAGCTTAGTAAGATTGTTGTATAAAGTGACTTTTAATGAAAGTCAAATTCCCACTAAGGCTTCACCTAAAGCCTTGAACCAAGACACTTAGAAACCTATAAAGAGGAGATAAATGATCTCTTGTAAAAGGGGCTTATTAGGAAAAGCAATAGCTAGTGGAGTTATGCAACATTTTATGTTGAAAATGCTACTGAGGTGGACTGAGGATTTCTAACACTTATTATTAACTATAAACCTTTAAATGAGGCATTAAGATGGATTAGGTATCCAAAACCTAATAAAAGGGATTTATGGAATAAGGTTTATGAAGCTCAAATATTTTCAAAATTCAACACGAAATTAGGATATTGACAAATCTAGATTCATTAAAAAGACAAGTATAAGACAACATTTATAGTTCCATTGGGACATTATGAACAAAATTTGATGCCTAAATAAAAGGATGAACATACAAAGGTAATTAAGTGAATTAAGTAAAATCTAAAGAACTGCCCTGTTTAACCCTTTCTCATCCTTATGCGTTTAAAATAGTTGAAATAGATGCATCAAATAGAGGTTATAGAGGTATCCTTAAGCAAAGGAATAACTCAAAAGGAAGGATAGTTCACTTTACTTTTGGTATTTGGCAAAGAGCTAAAGTTAATTACTCTATTATTAAAAAAGAGATTTTAGCTATTATGCTATGCATTCAAAAATATAAGAGTGATTTAATAAATCAAAGGTTTCTTTTAAGAATTAATTGTAAGTTTGCAAAAGATGTTCTTACCAAAGATTTAAAAATCTTGCCTTTAAGCAAATTTTTGCAAGATAACAAGGAATACTTTCTATATTTGATTTTGAGACTAAGTTTATTAAGGGAAATTCTAATAGATTACCATATTTCCTAACTTGTGAGTTTTTGCAAGGAATTAATTGATGAGTAAAAGGCCATTGGTGTAAGGGCTTTAGTTCCCAGCAAAGTTGGTTAATTCACTGACTAAAAGAGTAGGCATAAGAAAAAAAGTTAATAAACTTTAAGATGATGCTTATGAGCATGTTTTGGATAAATCCATCATATATCCTTTGGTTTCAAAGCATATAGATTTTCTATGTATTATAAAAAATAACTATGCTTAATTTAGGCCTAATGAGGTTGTAAAGTTTTATCTTAAAGATGATATGCTTCCACAAAATAATGTGAAAGATTGCCTATTTTATCAATAGATACTTCATGTAGCTCTAGTTATGGCTTTAGAGATTGGGCTTATGTCAAACAGATTAATATCTATTATTGGAAAACATTTGATTTTTTTAGTGATGGAGTCTACACTACAAAAGGAGTTATCTACATCAATAGACCCAAGGCTCTACCACTAAAGCCAACTTTAACCCTTTCTAAAGAGATAGTAAAGGCTTTAATGGAGTTTATGTTAAAAGAGGGTTGTTGGAAATGATGGCCAACATGTTCTACTCATTTGTAGACTCACAAATGGATCAAGCAGAAAGTAGCCAAAGACACCTCAATGAAAAAGATATGATGCAAAATTATCAAGACTTATGTGTATAAAGAAGCAATTGTTAATAAAGAAAAAGCCATTTTAACAAAAGATAAGTGGGTCAGGATAGCTTTAATAAATTTAAAGCATTAGATGAAATGGGAAGGAAGCAATAATAGAGCATCTACATTGTAAAAGAAGATTCCTTCCAGGACAATAATGTGTCCATCTAGTGTCGGTTATTACCTATTCTATATGTATAAATAAAGGAGGTTGAGTACAAAGGAACACGTGCTTAGAATTACTCATTCTCTTCTCTCTCTCTAAATTTGTAAACCATCTTTCTCCCTTTAAAGCTTGTAACAACATTTAATATTCAATGAAAGCTTTGTTCTTGTAAGTTTCTTTTCCTCTTTTTCTTCTCTTTATATAATACTTTTAGTTATATGTGATTGTTTTGTGTTTATTTTATTTATAAGTTCATAAGTTTTTATTTGTAAGTTTGTAAGTTGTGTGTGCTGTGTAACGAATGGTAGAAACCTACAAAAAGGAGATAAATGAACTCCTACAAAAAGGGTTTATTATAAAATGCAATAGCCTATGGAATTACCCAACATTTTTTGTTAAAAATGTTGTTAAGGTGGAGTGAAGAGGTAAAGAAAATTCTTTACCTAAAATAAAATACAAGGGGTAGGGTATCTACTATTTTTGTTTGTTATCCCATAAACTTGATCTTTTAAGTAATCTTAAAGGTCTAAATTTAATTGTGACTTATTGTTGAAACCCCAAGTCATATTGTGTTTGTACCCATTGCTACTATGTTAGCATGTTAAGGTTGTGGCATAAATCATTGATAGTAATATGATGAGTCATAAGACCAGATAGATTATTTAGAAGTAATAGTTTAGCTAGGGATAGTGGTAGTAGTAGTAGTAGTAGTAGATTTTCTAAACATAAAGAAATATTATTAATGAAAATTTGATAACAATTATTTACAAAAATGGACTTTGCCTTCTTCCTCTTTTTTCCAAGTTTATAAGTAGGGAAATTTCTTTTCAAAAATTGATTATGTTATAAAAATTGTTGAATAATCACTACCCTTAACTTAGGGTTATAATGATTTCTTTCTATTATCACAAGAGCTTATTAGTTCACACTAACAAAAATATAAATTTCTTCATATTGGTATGGTACAGGTAGTATTAAAACCTACTACCAAACTAGGTTTAAAAAACTCGACAATAATATTTGTCAGGGATAAAAGACAATCATTTTCATGACTCCTTAGTAGGATTAATTGAGTTTATTCTAAGTGATGGACCAATTTGGTTGTCTGATTTTCTAAATTTTACCTTATCATTATTAGATCCAAATTTAATGCATGCTTTATGTTTGGATATCAAAATTGAAGGATTTGATATGATGCCTACTTTGGAGAATTTGATCCTTATTTATAGGATACACTATAAGATTATGAATAAGGTATGCTAATAAAGGAACCACTATTTTGTTTTTTACCAATAAGTCAAAATCTAATGTAATGATTCCAAGGTCTATAACATGGGATCAAGTTAAATTACTTGAGAAATAGGTCTTAAAAAAGGCCATTGAACCTATTAAACAAGTTAACAAACAAGTTAAAGAAGTCATTGAATCCAAAATAGAGATGTCAAAATTTGATTTGTTCCATCTATAACTATAAGTTTAAACTTCAAAAAGGGTAAAGAAAAGGTTAAACCTAGATATTCCACTTCATTAATGCTTGTCATTAAGTTAGATGGTATCCGGAGAATAAGAGAGCAAGTTAGTCAACCCCAGTATAAGGTTGACTTTCCTCCCTTAACTTCGGCTTCTATGATTAATAAACCACAAGGCATAACTAGGCCTATATCTCCTTATTCATATATGGGCTATCTAAATGAAGACAATAGCCTTTATGTTTTAGAAAAAGTTGATGAAACCAAAGAAAAAAAAAATAAAAGAGTTATTTTACTCTCCTAAAAATGTTTTTAAAAGAAAATGGTTCTTTATTACTTTTGATGAGAAACAAAGAGCAATCTAGTATCAACACCATGGATTATATGTTAAAAAGATGGAATCAAGTGAAGAACTAATTAATATAATTTCTTATTTAGAAAAGGTTTATAAAGTTAAGAGAAAACTGTTCGTAGATGTTTCTACCCTAGAGAAGTGTATGGTTCTTGAAAGGGCATATCAAGAATATGTTACACAAAAAGGGAATAGTGTTAATGCTATTCACCCTTCTACACTTAATTTAAGTGTTAAAATAAATGATAAAGAAGTGCTAGACTCTTCTTATAAGGAGGTGCCTTCCATAAATGCCATCATAAAACAAAGGAACTATACCAATCTGTACCTTTAATTAGTTAGGAATCAACTTAACAAAGTTGAAGAGAGAATAGATGAAGTAGTATAAAAATCTATAGTTCAGTAGATTCCAAGACCTCTAGTTAAACTAAAGATTGAAAAAAGGGTTTTATTTAATCCTATTATATCAGAAAAAATAGATTATCATATGATAGGTAAAACCTTTGAAAAGTTAGAAATGGTTAATGAAATAGTTAAAAGGTTAAGTAACCTTGGATTAAAAGAAAAAGATGCCTTTATATTAGGAAAAAAAGAAATAACAAAGGTAGAATCAAAAGAAGAATCTTCAAAGACCAAAGAATATATTGAAAAAATCCATGGGGTGTTCTTATTAGAACAAGAATCAAAGAATCCATCATCCTCTAGTAAGAGAGGAATTATGGAAATTAATAAAATGACTTTTAATAAAACACTTACAAAATTGTATTACCTAAGACCTATATTGGTTGACCTCTTATTGAAGGAACAATCTAAGTACAATTATGTATAATATGACAATAGTAGCATAATATAATGGAATCTAGATGAAATGTCTAAAAATCAGATTCTCATTTTACTACATTACATGATGATGTTTGCTACTATTTCAAAAGTTAAGGGTAATAATGACCTTGATATAGCAAGGTTTATTATTAATAATTTCATAGGCCAACTTTAAAGTTAGTGAGATTTTTATTTACCAATATCTAATAATGTTAATACACTAATTTATACTATTACTAATCATTTTGTTAGTTCAACTACTTTACTAGTTAATTGAATTTATGAACTTATTAATTTAAGATGTTTGGACTTATCCTAGTTCAAGTGGTATAAAGACATTTTCTTTTTAAAAGTTCTTACTAAAGAAGATAGTCAAAATATTTTTTGGAAAGAAAATTTTTTATTTGGGTTAACTATCTTATTTTCTAAAAAAGTTAAAAATAGATTAAAATCTTATCATGGATGAGTTATTTAACTACTTCAATTATACTTAGGGTGAGTTAATGGCTGAGGTAAGTGCTGAAGAAGTTAAACTTTATAATAAAATAAAATTGCATAAATAGTTATAGAAAGATAAAGCCCAAGGTAAGAAGGCCTTAGGTGACTTCTGCGAACAAATGTATTATCCACCCATAAGTTTTTAAAGAAAATAAAAAAGGGTTATAAACTCACTCCTCAAAAGAAGCCTTTTTATGAAAGGGATAAGTTAAAAGGGAAAAGAAGCTTGTTTTGCAAAAGAATAAAAAAGACAAATAATGGTTTGTTATAAAAATGTAAAATAAAACAAAAAATTTAGGAATTATTTATTAATGAAGACCTTAAGAGGTCATTGATGCATATCTTCTTAGTAGGAGATGAATCCAAAGAATCAAATCTTAAGGTAAATCTTCTTGAAGAAAAAACCACCTCTAAAGAAGAGTTTGATAATAGTTGTGACGAATTATGCAATTATTACCAAACTTTGTGTTAAAGTAATGGCTTATTAGTCCTTACTAGAGAAGAAAATATGATTCTAGATCTTATTGATAAAATTATAGATCTAAAAGAGAAACGAGAATAATTGGAAAAATATCTCCATTAGTCTCAAAATGAAAATAAAGTCAAAAATCTAGTAGAAGACTACAGCTTAAAAACTATTATTCAAAGAATTAAGAACAATTATCTTAGTAATTCTAATTTAAAAACTAGAGTGACAATAACATCTTCTATTATAAAGTTTAAGTTGAAATTAATTAGTTAAAAACTAAAATAAAAGAATTAAGAGGAAGAGTAATAATATTAGAAATGGTATCCAAATATGATAACGATCCTTTTAATCCTTTGGATATTCCTGGAACTTCCTTAAGCGAAGAATTAATTACTCTTTAATATGTTAATATGATAAATAGAATTAATACTCATAAATGACATACTTAGATCACAGTAATAGTGGATAAAGAATATATATTTTCAATAGTAGCCTTAATTGATTCAAGTACTAATATGAATTGCATTAATGAAGACATAGTTCCTTCAAAATATTTTTTCAAAAACAATGATATGTTAAACACTGTTGATAAAAGTAAACTTATTATTAAATACAAACTATCTAATGTTGTTATTTTCAATAAAGGAATCTATATAGAGATTCCATTTATATTGGTTAAAAAGTTGTCTCAAGATGTAATTTTGGGATATCCTTTTCTTCATATGTTGTATTCTATTAAGGAAATAAATGATAATCAAATTTTCTTAAAAATTAATAAAAAGCTTATTATATTTAAATTGATATCTACTCCTCAATTTAGGGAGATAGATTTACTTTGAAAATCAATAAGAAGAAAAGAGAGATTTATTCAATCTCTTTAAAGCAAAGTAAAAGGTAAATAACTTCAAAAAAAGACCAAACTTTAGGAAAAGACCAACTCTCCTATTATTTAAAATAAAATACAAGAGATTAAATGGAATAAAATAAGGCATGTGGTAAAACTACCATATAAAGTGACTTTTAATAAAGTTAGATTCCTACTAAGGCTTGACCCATAGCCAAGGGACTGGCACCCTTAGAAACCTACAAAAAAGAGATAAATGATCTCCTGCAAAAAGAGCTTATTAGAAAAAGCAATAACCTATAGAGCTACTTGGCATTTTATGTTCAAAATGCTGTTAAGGTGGAATGAGGAGTTCTAAGACTAGTTATTAACTTTAAGCCTTTAAATATGACATTAAGATGGATTAAGTATTTAATACCTAATAAAAGGGATTTATTGAATAGGCTTTATGAAACTCTAATATTTTCATATTTTGACATGAAATTAGGATATTGGCAAATCCAAATTCATAAAGAAGATAGGTATAAGATGACATTTATAGTTCTATTTGGACATTATGAATGGAATGTGATACCTTTTAGGTTAAAGAATGCACCCCCTAAATTTCAAAAAATCATGAACGAGAAATTTAATACTTATAAAGCATTCATTATTGTTTGTATTGATGACGTGTTAGTATTCTCTAACATGATTAATCAACATTTTAAGCAATTGAACCTTTTCTTAATGGTTATTGCAAAGGCAAGACTTATTGTATTAGCAAGAAAGATGAAGTTATTCCAAACCAAGGTCAAGTTCCTTGGTCACTTCATTAAAAATGGCATAATTATTCTTATTGACCGAGCAATTGAATTTGCATCTAAATTCCTTAATGAAATTAGGGAAAAACAACAATTGCAAAGGTTTTTAGGATGCCTAAATTATATTTCATATTTTCACAGAGAATTAGTTTATGAAGCTAAGCCTTTATTTGAAAGGCTAGAAAAGAGTCCTCTTGAATGGAAGGATAGACATACAAAGGTAGTTAAAAGAATAAAGTTAAGATCTAAAGAACTACTCTATTTAGCCCTTTCTCATCCTAATACATATAAAATAGTTGAAATAGAGGCATCAAACAGAGGTTATGGAGGAATCCTTTAGTAAAGGATTAACTCAAAAGAGTAGTTAGTTCACTTTACTTTTGGTATCTTGAAGGAAGCTAGAGTTCATTACTCTACTATTAAAAAAGAGATTTTAGCTATTATGTTATGCATTCAAAAATTTGAGAGTGATTTAATAAATCAAAAGTTTCTTTTAAGAATTGATTATAAAGCCACAAAAGACATCCTTACCAAAGATGGAAAAAATCTTGCCTCTAATTAAATTTTTGCAAGATGACAAAGAATACTTTCTATATTTGATTTTGAGATTAAATTTATTAAGGGAAATTCTAATACATTACTAAATTTCCTAGCACATGAGTTTTTGCAAGAAATTAATCAATGAATAAAAGGGCACTAGTGCAAGGGCGTTAGTTCCTAGCAAAGTTAGTTAATTCACTGGCCAATGGAGCTGACATAAGAAAAGAAGTCGAACAACTTAATGATGACACTTATGAACATGCTTTGGATAAATCCACCATATATTCTTTGATTCCAAAGCATATAGATTTTCCATGTAATATAGAAAATAACTATGCTCAGTTTAGGCCTAATAAGGTCATAAAGTTTTATCTTAAAGATGATATGTTTCCTAAAATAATGTGAAAGATTGCTATATTATCAACAAATACTTCATGAAACAAACTCAGTGGTCATTAAACCTATTGAAAAAGGCTCAGGAAGTAGCTCTAGTTATGACTTTAGAGATTGAGCTTATGCCAAATTTAAGGTAAAGAAAATTCCTTACCCAGAAGATTGGCAAGCTAATCTCTTCAGCTACCATGAATTGAAGGAATGGTGAAAGGTTAAAACCTTTAATTATTTTGATTATATTGAAGTTTGGGAAAAAGTGTTAGTATATGAAAATAGGCAAAGTAAATTTAGTTGGTTCATTTAGATACATTTTCCAAATGACCTAAAGAAAATTTCTAATTAGTTTAAAACTTGGTTTTTGAAATAAGGTTTACATCATTTAACTCTACCCTATAAGGTAAGAACTATTTATGAACAGTTTTATGAAGCTAATGAGGATGTTAAAGACTCTTTATTGAGTTTTATTGCAAGGTATCATGTCCCATGGATTATTACATGGGATTATGTTGTTATGGCCAAACAATGAATGTTTTAGTTGTGGACATTAAACATGTTGCATGGCTAGCTAGATAAATTAATATTTGTTGGTGGAAAAAGTTTTATTTTTTCAATGATGGAGTCTACACTGCAAAAGGAGTCATCTACATCAACGGAACCAAGGCTACACACCAAAGTTGCCTCCATCATTCCTAAAGAAATATTAAAGGCTTTAATGGAGTCTATGTCAATCAAAAGAGAGGTTATTGGAAATGATGGCCAACATGCTCCACTTGTTTGAAGATTTATAGACCAATTAAGCAAAAAGCAGCCAAAGACACTTCAATGATGAAGATATGTTGCAAGATTCCTAGAACCCATATGAATAAAAAAGCAATTATGGGTAGAGAAAAAGCCACTTTAACAAAGGACAAGTGGGGTAGGACAGCAATACTTAAAGGTTTCTTAGAGGTATTAACTGCTTTAATTCTTGAAGAATGAGACTATTACCTTATTTCTTAATAACAAAGTTTCTTCTTTTGTTGCATGGACTTATTCACATGAAATCATCATGAAATCAACTTTTGTATCTACACCAAATATTATATTCATTGCAATAAGTATGTCCTTACACCTTTAGTTGTCTAAATTCATTGAATTTCATCAAACAAAGGAGTCATTGATCTTGACTAGCTTTTGTTATAGGTAAATGGTTCAATTATAAGGAAAGAAACTATCACTTCATTTCTTGCTAACTAACTTTCTTCTTTCATTACCAAGACTCCTTCACATGAAATGTTCATGAAATTAACTATTGTGCCTACAACAATTAGTGTATTCATTGTAACAAGCATGTTCATACACCTTTTGAACTTTAAAACAATTGAATTCCAGTAAAAAATGAGCCATGGATCTTAATTAGCTTTTCTTATATGTATTGAATGATTCAATTCTTGAAGAAAGAGATTGTATTCATTATGACAAGCATGTTCATTTCTTGTTAACAAGGTTTCTTCTTTCATTGCAAGGACTTATTCAAAACAAATAATCATGAAATTCACTTTTATGTCTATACTAATAATTGTACTTTTTATGACAATCATGACCTTATGTCCCTATTACTCCAAATCCACCGAATTCCATCAAACAAGGAAGTCGATATTGATATTGATTGGTTTTTCTTATAGCTATTGAATGGTACAATTCCTCACTATCAGTTTATCTCTAGTTAAGAAGGTTTCTCCTTTTGTTACAAAGAGACATTTAAACAAAATGATTATGAACTCAATTGTTATGTCTACACCGCAAAGTACATCCATTGCATAAAAGGATGACCATACCCTTTTGCTACTCTAAATCCATTGAATTCCATTAAATAAAGAAGTCACTAATGTTGTCTAGTTTTTCTTATAGGAATTAAAACATTAAATTCTTAAAGAATGAGATTGTCAATTTGTTTCTTACTGACAACATTTCTCCTTTCATTGCAAGAATTCATTAATGGAAAATGTCCATGAAATTCACTTTGATTCCTTTACCAATCATTATATTTTTTGCAACAAGCATACCTTCACAAAATTCTAAGTCCATTGAATTCCATAAAATGAATGAGTCATTGTTCTTGATTTGCTTTTTGTACAAATTTTGAAAGGTTAAATTCCTAAAGACTACTCTTTAACCTTTAGCAAAACAAGGTTTCTATTTTCATTTCAAGGGCTCATTCACAAAAAATAATCATGAAATTAATTTATGTGTTTATACCAAACATTATATTCATTGCAATAAGTGTGTCCTTACACTTTTTGTACTTTGAATCCATTGAATTCCATCAAATAAAAGAGTCATTGATCTTGACTAGATTTTTTTACAGGTATTGAATGGTTCAAATTTGAAGAATGAGATTGTCACTTTATTTAGCTAACTAGGCTTTTTCTTTCATTGCAAGGACTCATGCACATGAAATGTTCATAAAATTAACTTCTATGTCTACTTCCCTTGCCCTTTCAAGTGTCTCAAGGATTTAAGGTCAATATGGATAACAAACTCCTTAGGTCAAAAATAATTTTGCCATATCTCCAAAGCCTATACCAATGCATACATCCCCTTATCATGAGTGGAATAATTAAGGGTTGCTCCACTCATCTTTTCACTAAAGTAGGCAATTGGTTGCCTTGCATCCAAACAACTCTAGAGCTAATACCTTAAACATCACACTTAATCTTAAAAGTTTTAGTAAAGTTAGGTAGGGCAAGTAATAGTGCATAACTTAATTTTTACTTGAACAAATTAAAATCGTTGTCTTTGTACTCTAACAGTCTTTAATCAAAAAATGATTTATTGATCTTAATTTGGTTTTCCTAAATGTATTGAATGCATTGATTCTTGAAGGAAGAGACCATCAATTCATTTCTTGCTAACATGGTTTCTCCTTTCATTGTAAGGACTCATTCATAACAAATAATCATGCAATCTCAAGGTTTATTCAAAAATTGTACCAAAAATACATGTAAGAAAAGCTAATCATTCTTAAAAGCTCCTTTATTTGATGGAATTCAAAGGATTCCTAGTACCAAAGGTGCATAGATGTGCTTGTTGCAATGAATATAATATCTATTGCGACCACAAAAAATAATTTCATGATCATTTTGCATGAATAAATTCTTGGAAGGAAAGGAGGAACCTTGTTTGGAGAAATTAAGAGATAGTCCCATTATTTAGGAATTGAACCATAAATACTTGTAAAAAAGCTAATCATTCTCAAAAACTCCTTTTTTGATGGAATTCCATGGATTCTTAGTACCAAATGTGTACAATCATTTTTTATTGATCGTGATTAGAATTTCTTACATGTATTAAATGCTTCAATTTTTTAAGAAAAACACTATCAATTTATTTCTTGCTAAAAAGGTTTCTCCTTACATTGCAAGGACTCATTCATAACAAATAATCATGAAATTCACTTTCGTGTTTGCACTAAATATTAAACCTTTTGGAATGTGCAATGGATCTCTTGCATCCTTTGAAGCCTTCCACACATCATTTCTAATCTTCTTATCATTCCTCCTCTCCTCAAAAAGACTTGTCCTTGAATCATCACCTGCATCAAAAGGAGAAAGATTAGAAACATTAAATGTTGCACTCACATTATACTCAATAAGAAGGTTTAGCTTATAGATATTGTCATTAATCTATGCTACTACTTAACATGGACCATCTCCTTAAGGCTGTAGCTTTGAGTGCCTTTGAGTTGGGAACCATTCCTTGCGTATATGTACCCAAATCCAATCGCCAAGTTCAAACCCCACTTTCTTTATTGATATGTGATACATATTTCTTAATTCATTTTACAATATGTTGTCGCACCTTCTCATGCAACTTCTTCACCATGTCAGCCTTGCATTCATTATCTAAACTAGCTTACTCATCAACAAGTATAGGCATAGAATCCAAAGGAGTCAAAGGATTAAAATCATAAACAATTTTTAATGGAGAGTAACCAGTAGCAGAAAGAACACTCCTATTACATTCAAACTCGATATGTAGAAAACAATCTTCCTATGTTTTCAAATTCATTCGAATAATAGCACGTAAAAAAGTAGAAAGAGTTTGATTAACCACCTCAGTTTGTCCAACAATTTATGGATGGCAAGTAACTAAAAACAATAATTTAGTCCTTAACTTACCCTACAGAGTCTTCTAGAAGTAACTTAAGAACTTTGTATCTTGATTTAAAACAATACTCCAAGGCATGCTATGCAAACATACTACTTCTTTAAAGAATAACTCAACCATATTGTTTACATTGTCAGTTTTATGGCATGGGATGAAGGGTTTCATCTTTGAAAATCTATCAACAATAACAAATACAAAATCCTTACCCCTTTTTGACCATAACAACCCTAGTATAAAGTCTATAGATAAATCAACCCAGGGATGGCAAGGTATGGGTAAAGGGGTGTACAAGCCATGAGGTTAAATTCTAGATTTAGCCTATTTGCAAGTTATGCATTTCTCACACACCCTTTCAGCATCTTATTTCATGTATGGCCAAAAAAATGTTTAACTAAGACATCTAGGGTTTTTCACAACCAACTCCCTTAAAAAACCTATAGGCATGCATAAACAAAAGAACCAAATAATTCATTTAACATGTCATCTAACCTAAGTATGGGGTGACAATATTTTACAATGATTTTATTTATTGCTTGATTGTTAACATACATCCTCCAAGTCTCATCCTTATTAGGTACAAATAAAACATGAACAACATAGGGACTTATGCTTTCTCTCACATATCCTTTTAACATAAGTTTCTCAACCAACCTTTGAAACTCTTTTGTCTTTTTAGGATTACTCCTAAAATACTAGCCAGTTTGGAATGGATGCACCAAGGATAAAATCAATGTAATGATCAATTCCTCACTTAAGTGGTAATCTGCTTGGAACATCCTCAATTCCTCTCCAAGTCCCATCCCTCTTGGAACAATCATAGGCTATTTGGTGTAAAATGCTCTTTTGACATCTTTCTTTTTCATAAAAACTTTCTTTTTTCTTCTCTCTCTCCTATGTCTTCACTTTTTCACCTTTATTTTCTATTTCAGTTATCCCTCTCTTTTCAATCTCTTTTTTTCTATTCATTCTCATTTTTAATCCTCAATTAATCCACATAAGCTTGTTGAGGTGTTAATGGTACAAGAGTGATGAGCTTTTCATTTATTACAAAGGAATATGAATTCTTGAAGCCATCATGCATAACTCACTTGTCAAACTACCATGACCTTCCTAATATAATATGGCCCACATGCATAGATATAGAGCATCATATAAAACTTTATCATGGTACCTTTTGATAGAAAATGACACAAGCACTTGCTTATTAACCTTGACTTCACCAATCTTATTCAACTCTTGAAACTTATATGGCTTAGAATGCTTCATAATAGGTAAATTCAACTTTTTAACCATAATTATGCTAGCTATATTAGTGCAACTCTCGCCATCAAAATCATACTATATACTTTATCTTTGATGAGATACCTTGTATGAAAGATGTTATCTTGTTGCACCTTGTTCTCTCCCTCCACTTGCACACTCAATGCTCTCCTTGTGACAAAAGCTACTCCATTAACTAGATACCATTATCCATCACATTCACCCTCTGATGATAGCACAAAATCATCACTTGACTCACTTGCAGTCTCAATGTCACCTTTATGTCTCAAGATCATTGCACACTTATTTGGACATTGAGATGCAATGTGATCACTTCCCAAACATTTAAAACACTTAACATCTTTATTTCTACTTTGTTGGGGATTAAAATTACTTATCTCCTTCCTAGAACCCATATTTTGGCTCTTGGATAACTTACTTTAAAGTAGTAATTAGCCTTCTCATCCTTTTTACTCCAATTCAACTTCCAAGATGAAGTAAAACTTGAATTCTACCCAAATCATGTAGGACCCTTTCATTTAAACTTGTCTTTTAACTTTCATTGCCACACACATTATGTATTCTAATTTCATGTAGTGTTGCAACTCAACCACATTAGCTTGTCTCTATTTAATCCCTCTAAAAATTGAGGCATACTAGCCTCTCTATCTTCTTCTACATTTGCCCTAATCATGAAAATCTCCATCTCTTTGTGATAGTTCTCCAAACTTTTAGTGCCTTGAGTGAAACTTTATAACTTTTGGTACAAATCCCTAAAATAATGACTAGGGATGAACCTTCTTTTCATGCCTCCTATAATTCCTTTTCCTAACCAAAACAAGTTGATCCCACTAAATAATAGCATAATTAGTAATTCAACAACAACAAGTTTTACCTTTTCTCTTCAAAATAGTTGTGGTAGTCAAGAATTGATTCAACCTTTTTCTTGCATTCTAGGTATACATTAGGATCATTCTTACCTTGGAACAGAGGAATTGTCATTTTAAAGCTACCCAAATTAAGGTCATAAGCACTTTGCCTCCTAAAATCTCTCTAATCCTTTCTATTATTTGCAATTCTAACCATAGTAGCTTGATTATCAAATTCATCATCTTCTACATAATCTTCATAGTCATAAACACATCTCATTTGCCTTCTTGCATTAGGAACCTCATATTCCCCATGCCTCCATTGCAACTTTGCTATTGTATTAGCTTGCTTTTTCATCCTATTCCTCATATCATTAAATTCAGTATTCATGCTCTTAAATTGTTCTTGTATAGCTTTGATCATGAAAGACACATCACTAACTTCATCCTGAGCTACACCTTTTTCTTTAGAAGTCATTGTATTACTTTTACATAAAATGATTAGGATACCTCACAAAATACTCCCTTACATGTTTCACTCAAAAAAGTGTGTCACACTCCTTCATGTTTTACACTTTTTGTGGTTTTTTCTTAATATGAACTCGCACTCTTGCCCTTTACCACTTAAATTTTCCCTTTCAACTCTTTAAAAAACTAAACAAGTGAATTCAAGAGGATTAATTTCGAATAAAATAAGGTAAATGGGGTAGAATTGGACTAATTGGAGAAGATGGAGTCAAAAAAAATGAAAAAGGATATCAAGGAAAATGAATTTAATGAACTAGACTCACATAAATCAAGATAAGGTGTTAAACCTAGATGACACACTTGGATTAGATAACAAGAAAATAGGGAGCAGAATTGGAGTTGAGCAAGAAAACTTTTATTGTGGCCAATTTGACCAAATTGTTTAATTTTTATTAATAACTTAAATTTGATGCTTTTTTTTTTGTTCCTCCTTTTTTTTCTTTTTTCTTTTATTAAATACAAAACTATGGTAGAATACTTAGAGAGAGCAAATGGAATTGAAAATAGCACATTTTGATAGTTATGCCCTCAAACAAATGAGCAAAGTAAAAAGGATTGCAAATGGACAAATTAGCGTGTTTGAATGGTAATATGCTTAATAGAAAAACTAAATAGAAATAAATAAATCACAAGGCAACAAATTGATGAATTAATTGATCTAACCTAATTTAGAGTTGGGCTTTGATACCAATTGATGCGAAACCCTAAAGGACGTGGCTTAGGGTCCAACACATGCAAGGAATCAAACAATGCCTAGGAAAGCTAATTCAAACGTTAATCACACAAACCCTAATAAGAAGCTTGGAGATAATATGTGGAAGGCTTCAAAGAATTCAAGAGATCCATTGCACATTATAAAAGGTTTATTAACACAAGCTAGAGCCAAAAAGCTAAAAGAAGCACTAAATGGGCTAATTAAGGACTTTCATGCCAACTAAGCTACAAATGGTGCAAATTTAAGCTTGAAAGAGAGTTAAGGCCTTATTAATATGATTGGAGTTCTTAATAGGCCAAGGCTAATAATAACATTCACTCCTATATAAGAGTTTATCCTTAATAAGTGATTGTTATAAAAGTGAAAGTTTTCTATATAAGAATTTGTGCTAGATAGGAGTTTGTCCTAAATAGGATTTTATGTTTGTTTAGGATTGCTATCTTAGCCTATAAATAGGCACTTCCTTGTAAGTGCTGGAAAAATTAGACAATTTTGAGAGAAATAAAAAGTGAGGGTTTTCTCTCTCGGTCCATTCGAAAACTTAAGAACTTATCAAGAGGTATCTCTTCTTATGGCATTCAACTCATCACTCCCAATGTCTTTCTTTTCTAGAGTGTGGCATCCATATCCTTCTTAAATACCTTAGGTTCTTGTTCCTTTGAATGTTAGGTCTAAAGTTTGTATTATTAAAGTCTGATTTAGCTTTCTTAGATATTTTTTGATTCCTTATGTATGTTAGGTCCCTAGGCCACATCTTTTAGGGTTTTTCACATCAGTTAATATCAAAGCTTAGCTCTTAATAAGGTTAGATCAGTTAATTCTTCAATTTGCTACCTTATGATTTATTTATTTCTTTTTATTTTATTTATTGAGCGTATTACCATTTGAACATGCTAATTTATCCATTTTCAATCCTTCTTACTTTACTCATTTGTTTGAGATCATAACTATCAAAATATGCTATTTTCAATTCCATTTGTTGTCCATAAGTATTCTACTATTGTTTTGTGTTAAGCAAAAGAAAAAGAAAACAAAAGAGGAACTAAAAAAAAAAGAGGAGGAACACAAAAAAGGCATCAAATTCAAGATATTAATAAAAGTTAAATGGTGGTCAAATCAGCCACAATAATAATATAGTTTTCTTGCTCAACTCTAATTCTACCATTTATTTTTCTTGTTATGTCATCCATGTTATGTGAGTTTAGTTCATGCCTTGATATCTTTTTTCTTTTTTCTATAACTTCCAAAGACAAAGGTGTAGCTCAGAAGGGAGTAAGTAATGTGTCCTTCTAAAGACAATGTTGTAGCTCAAAAGGGAGTGAGTGATATGTCCTTCATGATCAAAGCTATGCAATAACAATTTGAGTGCATGAATACTAGATTTGATGATATGAGGGAGAGGATAGAGGGGCAAACTAATACAATAGCGGAGTTGCAAAGGAGATATGGGGACTATGAGGTTTGTAATGCAAGAAGGCAAATGAGACAATCCTATAACCATAAAGATGATGTAGAAGATGATGAATTTGATGATCAAGTGACTATGGTTAGAATTACCGATAATAGAAAGGATCAGAGAGATTTTAGGAGGTAAGGCACCTATGATCATGATTTAGGCAACATTAAAATCACAATTCCTTCATTCTAAGGTAAGAATGATCTTAATGGGTACCTAGAATAGGAGAAGAAGGTTGAATTGGTTTTTGACTACCATAACTACTCTGAAGAGAAAAAGGTAAAGCTTGTTGCTATTAAACTAATTATGTTATTATTTGGTGGGATCAACTTGTTTTGACTAGAAAAAAGAATCATGAGAGGCCTATTGATGTATGAGAGGAGATGAAGGCTATCATGTTGATGAGGTTCATCCTTAATCACTATTATAAGGATTTTTGCAAAAGCTAAATAGAGACAGCCAATATGGCTGAGTTGTAACACTACATGGCAATGAAAGTTGAAGGACAACTTAAACAAAAGAGTTCCATACAATTTGGATAGAATTCAGGTTCTACCTTATCTTAAAAGTGAATAGGAGTAAAAGGGAGGAAAAGTCCGATTACAAGTTTAAAGTTAAGCTATTTAAGAGAAAGAATATGGGTCCTAGCAAAGAGGTAGGCAATTCTGATCCTTAGCCAAGTAGAAATAGAGATATTAAAAGTTTTAAGTGTTTGGAAAGGGGTCACATTACATCTTAATGTCCAAATAAGTATGCAAAGATCTTAAGAGGTAATGATGATGATGAAATTGCAAATGAGTGAGATGATGATTCTATGCCATCATTTGAAGGTGAAAATGATAGAGAGGAGTATTCAGTTAATAGAGTGGAAATAGAAATATTAAATGTTTTAAGTGTTTAGGAAAGGGTCACATTACATCTCAATGTCTAAATAAGCATGCAAAATCTTAAAAGGTATGGTGATGTTGAAACTGCAAATGAGTCAAATGATGATTTTATGCCATTATTAAAGGGTGAAAGTGATGGAAAGGAGTATCTAATTAATGGAGTAGCTCTTGCCATAAGGTAAGCATTGAATGTGCTAGTGAAGTAAGAAAATAAGGTGCAACGAGATAACTTTTCCCATACAAGGTGTCACATCAAAGATAAAGTATGTAGTATGATTATTAATAATGGGAGTTGCTTTAATGTAGCTAGCACAATTATGGTTGAAAAGCTGAATTTACCTACTATGAATCATCTTAGGTCGTATAAGTTTCGATGGTTGAATTAGAGTAGTGAAGTCAAGTAAGTGCTTGTGTCATTTTCTATCAGAAGGTATGAAGTGATGTTGTACCTATACTTACAAGCCATATTCTATTAGGAAGGTCATGGTAGTTTTATATACAAGTTATACATAATGGCTTTAAGAATTAATATTCCGTTTTAATGAATGAAAAACCCATTACTCTTGTACCATTAACACCTTAACAAGCCTATAAGGATCAATTAAAGATTAAAATTGGAAATGAATGGAAAAGACAAATTCAAAAGAGTGGGATAACCAAAATAGAAAAGTAGGGAGAAAAAGTGAGGACATAAGAGAAAGAGAAGAAAATAGAAAGTTTCTATGCAAAAAAAAGTGATGTTAAAAAAATATTTTATGCCAAACAACCTATGATCGTACTTTTGTATAAAGAGGTTTATTTTAACACTAATAAGTTTGACCTATCTTTGCCTAGTGTTGTTATTTCTCTTTTGTGGGAATTTGAAGATGTATTCCCTGAGGATGTTCCAAGTGTTTTGCCACCTAAGAGAGGAATTGAGTATTAAATTGATTTTTATCTTGAGTGCATCCATTCCAAATTGACGAGCACATAGGAGTAATCTTGAAGAGATAAAGGGATTTCAAAGGTAAGTTGAGGAACTTATGTTAAAAAGATATGTAAGGGAGAGCATGAGTCCCTATATAGTTCTTGTGCTACTTGTACCCAAGAAGGATGGGACTTAGAGGATGTGTGTTGACTATCAAACGATTAACAAAATCACTATACAGTATAATCACCCATACCTAGGTTAGATGACATATTAAATGAATTGCATGGTTCACGTGTCTTTTTGAAAATTGATTTAAGAAGTGGATATCACCAAATTAGGATGAGAGAGAGTTAAGTGGAAATAACTTTCAAAACTAAGTATGGTCTGTATGAATGGCTTGTTATGCCATTTGATCTCACTAATGCACCAAGCACTTTTATGCAATTAATAAATCATGTTTTGTGCCCATTCATTGGTAAATTTTTGGTTATGTATTTTGATGATATTTTAGTTTATAGCAAAAGCCTAGAAGAACATCTCCATCATTTATGCAATTATTCTTTAGATGCTTTGTTAGGGACTTTAGCACTATTATTGTACCATTAATTGAGGTTATCAAAAAGAACATGGGTTTTGAGTGGGGTAGTGATCAAGACAAGGCTTTTAATTGCATTAAGGAAAAATTAAGCTCTACACCCTTACTTGCTTTACCTAACTTTGCAAAAACTTTCGAAGTCAAGTGTGATGCTTGAGGTATTCGCATTAGAACTATTTTGATGTAGGAAGGCAACCAATTGTCTATTTTAGTGAAAAGCTAAGTGAAGTAAGTCTTAATTATCTTATTTATGATAAAGAGATGTATGCATTGGTACAAGCTCTAAAGACATGGCAACACTACCTTTGGCCTAAGGAGTTTATCTTCCATACTAACCAAGAATCTTGGAAGCACTTGAAGGGATCAAGGAATTTGAAAAAAAGACATGCCAAGTGGATTAAATTCATTGAGACCTTTCCTTACACCATCAAATATAAACAAGATAAAAAAAATATGGTAGTTGATGCATTATCTCGCAAGTATGTCCTTATCTCTACACTTATTACAAAATTATTAGGATATGAATATTTTAAAGATTTATATGTGAAAGATCCTCAGTTTGCTAATAGTTTTAGAGCATGTGAGAGGTCAACCTTTGAGAAGTTTTATAGGTATGAGGGTTTCTTATTTAGGGAGAATCGTTTGTACATATCTTTAAGTTCTTTAAAGGAGTTAGTTATGAGAGAAACTCACAAGGATGGTTTAATGGGTCATTTTAGAGTTAGGAAAACCCTAGATGTCCAAGCTAAACATTTCTTTTGGCCACACATGAAATGAGATGTTTAGAGTGTATGTGAGAAATGCATAACATGCAAACAAGCTAAATCTAAAGTTTTTCCCTATGGCTTGCATACCCCCTTACCTTTACCTAGTCATCCATAGGTTGATTTATCTATGGACTTTGTATTAAGGTTGTCATGGTCAAAAGGGGGTAAGGATTCTGTATTTGTTATTATTGACAAATTTTCAAAGATGACACACTTCATCCCATGCCATAAAATAGATGATACAAGTAATATGGCTAACTTATTCTTTAAAGAAGTAATACATTTGCATGAGATGCCACAAAACATTGTTTTAGATCAAGATACATAATTTTTAAGCTACTTCTAGAAGACTTTGTAGGGTAAGTTAGGCGTTAAGCTATTGTTTTCAATTACTTGTCATCCACAAACTAATGGGTGGATTGATGCGATTAATTAACCTCTTTCTACCATTTTTCATGCTATTATTTGAATGAATTTGAAGTCATGGGAAGATTGTTTACCATATGTCGAGTTTACATATAATAGAAGTGTACATTTTGCTACTAATTACTCTCCATTTAAAATTGTATATGGTTTTAATCCTTTATGACTCGTTTGGATTTGGTGCCTACACCTATCGATGAATATGCTAGCTTAAATGGTGAATGTAAGGTTGACTTAATAAAGAAATTGCATGAGAAGGTGCAACAATATATTGTAAAATGAATTGAGCAATATGCATCCCATGCCAACAAAGAGCCAAAAAAGGTGGTGTTTCAAAATAGTGATTGGGTTTGGGTGCATAAGTGTAAGAAATGGTTCCTAGCTAAAAGGTATCTAAAACTATAGCCAAGAGGAGATGGTCCATTTCAAGTAGTAGTATGAATTAATGACAACACTTATAAGTTGGACCTTCCTAGTGAGTATAATATGAGTACACTAATCTTTCTCATTTTAATATCAGTGACAATTTGAGGATGAATCCTTTCGAAGGGAGGGGGAATGATGAGAAACTTGGAGATGATGCATAGAAGGCTTGAGAGGATGCAAGAGGTACATTGCACATTCCAAAAGGTCCAATAACATAAGCTAGAGCCAAAAAGATGAAAGAAGTACTAAATGGGCTAATTAAGGACATTTAGGCCAACCAAACTATAAATGGAGTGAATTCAAACTTAAAAGAGAGTCAAGGCCTTATTAATATAATTAAAGTGTTTAATAGGTTAGGGCTAAGTAATAGCATTCACTATTAAATAGTATTTTATCCTAAATAAATGATTGTTATAAAAATGGAAGTTTTTTGTATAAGAATTTGTCCTAAATAAAGATTTGTCTTAAATAAAAATTTATGTCTTTTTAGGATTACTATCTTAGCTTATAAATAGGCACCTTCTTGTAAGCACCGAAAAATTCAAACAATTATGAGAGAAATAAAAAGAGAGAGTTTCCTTCTTCGATTCTTTCAAGAACTTAAGAACTTATCAAAAGGTATCACTTCTTCTGGCATTCAACTTAACTTATCACTCCTAATGCCTTTCTTTTCTAAAGTGTGGAATTCGTATCCTTTTTAAGTACCCTAGGTTATTGTTCCTTTAAATGTTGGGTCTGGGGTTTGTGTTATTAAAATCTGATTTAGGTTTCTTGGATATTCTTTGATTTCTTACATGTGTTAGGTCCCTAAGCCACATCTTTTAGGGTTTTTTTTCTTAAACCCCAAACCCAATATTCAAAGGAACATGAACCTAGGGCATTAAGAAGAATATGGACGGTCCACTCTAGAGAAAAAGGGAATTGAGAGTGATAAGTCAAGTTGAACACCACAAGAAGAGTAACTTCTTGATACTTCTTAAGAGAAATGAATGAGAGAAAACTCTTGCTGCTTATTTCTCTTGAATTGTTTGATTTTAGAGTTTACAAGGAAGTGCCTATTTATAAGCTAAGATAACAACCCTAAGAGAGACATAAATTCTTACTTAGAACAAATTCCTAGTTTGGGCAAATCCCTATTTAAGACAAACTCTTATCTAGGATGAATTCTTATTCAAAAAATTTTTACTTTTATAACAAGTACTTATTTAGGAGAAACTCCTATTTAGGAGTGAATGCTATTATTTAACCCTAACCCATTAAGCACTCTAATCATATTGATAAAATTTTGACTATCTTTCAAGCTTAAATTTGCACCATTTGTAGCTTGGTTGGTCCAAATTTCTTCAATTAGCCCATTTAGTGTTTCTTTTATCTTTTTGGTTCTACCTTGTGTTATTGGACCTTCTAAAATGTGCACTGGATCTCCCTTACATCCTTTGAAGCCTTCCACACATCATCTCCAAGTTTCTCATCACCTATTGTTTATATGTAGGCATTAAAGCTTTCTTCCCACTTCCTTTTCAACTTTTTCTTTGAGTTCTTTGAATTTGGTTGGTGTTTCTATTTTTTCTTCCTTCAAGAACATGCAAATGTACCTTGAGTAGTCATCTAATGTCACCATATACTAATAACCACTTTAGATTGGTATTTTACTTAACCAAATATGTTTGAGTGAATAAGCTCTAAAGGTTGTGCAGCTTTGAATTTTGGATCCTCATATGGTAGTTTATGTGTGTTCCCATATTGACATTTTGCACAAATTGTATCATTTCTAACCTTGAGTTAGGGGAGGCCTTTAAGTATCAATTTCTTCATCATTACCTTTAGCTTATGATAGCTCACATGTCCCAAGTATACATGCCAAAGATTTATTGTCTCATTTTTCTTTGTTTTATCCATATATACTAACTTAGCAAACAACACATATATAAAATCTTGCTTCTTTTCCTCTAAAAATGGTGTGCCAATTGCTTTTAAATTTTCATAAACTTTGACATTGTTTGGGCCAAACACTACAAAGCTTCCTTGAATAGTAAGCTAGGCCATAGAATCCATGGCATGGTGCAACCCTTGCTTGCAATTATCACAACACTCCATTCCTTATATTCTAATAGTTTTTGCAATTTTTCTTTATCACTAGTCATGCAATTTGAGCATCTCGAGTCAAAGATTCAATTCTTGCTATAGTCTACACTACTAGAGTTCATTGTTGTAACTGTGTGTCCTTCAATTTCCTCCTCTCTTATGGCATTTAAGGTGATTTCTTCTTCTTTGTGGTGAACATTCTAATTCCTCAGTTGGGTGGACCAACCTTAAACTACAACAATAAAACTTCTATATTCTAAGTGAAAGCCATGAATAATTAATCTTATTCTAGCCTCACTTATTTTGGACTTGGAATCCAATTCCGAAATTTCATGGAAAATTGATTTAATTTTTGTAAAGAAATGGTTAATTGTCATACCATGCATTATGGTAGACATTAACTCATTCACTAATAATTGAAGTCGTATATCATTATTTTTAAGAAATCGTGAAGCTAAAATTTCCCAAAGAGCTTTAGTGTCATAACATACCTGACATGCTCTAGTATGTCTTCATCTATTGTCGTCTTTGTTGCAAACATCACTTTTCTAGCCTTTTCATTTCATTTCCTCAATGCTATGGCATCCTCTAGTAATGTGGTGTTGCTACTATTGACAACCTCCTAAAGATCTTGTCCTTGGAGCTATGATTCCATGCATGTTTTCCATACACCATAATTTTGGCTGTTAAGATTCTTGATCATCCCTATGCTAAGTTGAATCTAATTGATTTGGCAATTAAAATAACAATAAACATAAATTCATTAATAAATCGTGACACCATGTTGTTATATTTTCATTCAATAGGAATAATGAATTTGTAAATGAAAAATATTGATAGACCTTTTAATGGGAAAAAGAAAAATCTTGAATGTTCTTTTTGTCCAATAGGCAACTAAGTGCAAATCACCTTGTTCATTGTTCACTAAAAGGGCCTTTAAATTTCAAATTGATTTGCTCTATTATTTTAATGGTGCAATCATGTTTATCTACTAAGAGGGGTTAACACTTTCTTTTCTTAACTAATTAAGTTTAATCATGGTATTTGAAAAACTTATTGTGACTTAGTAGTCACAAAAGGTGCTCAAATTGGAGCCCATCATCTATAGTCAACTAGAATTATGTCTATTATTTTGTCCTATGTTAATCTAATGCTTAGCAATGGAGTTATTGCCAAGTCTATTAGCCATCCAATTTTGATATGCATAATTTTGTTAGTGAGCTTTTTGGTATAGAACCATGGATTCAAAGTAATACCTGCACAATCAATCATATTGCTCTTTTTTATCTTCTAATTTAAAATGAAAAATAAAAAGAAGAGTTATGTCCTCATCTATATATATCTATATTTATATCTATTTATTGTTATAAAAGGTAGCTTAATTTATATGGAAAGTAAACATATGATTCTTTTTCATATAAGAGTTATGCTATCTCCTTGTATAAAAGGGTATACTTATTATGTAATTTGTAACTCCTAAAATAGTGAAACTCTAGTACAATTGTAGACATAGGAACATTAGGGTTCTGAACAACATAAATTTCTTGTGTTATTTTTACTTTTATTCCTCTCCAAAAATTTCCTTTTCTAATAACTAATGTCAGAACTTTACTTTTAAGGGGGCTAAAGGGGTAGTAGAGCAATGGCATTTGAAGAAGGTAAAGTAAGGATCAATAAGTTTGATCATTCCAATTTCAATTTCTAGAAGATGTAAATGGAAAATTATCTACATCAAAAGAAATTATATCAACTTCTTTTGGGAAAGAAACCAAAATCAATGAGTAAGGAAGATTAGGAGTTGTTGGATAGACAAGCTTTGGGATTCATTCAATGTCCAAATGGAGAATACCATCGTAGGACTAATAAGGGCACTAACTCATACATACAGGAACCATCTACTTCTAACAAGGTATATTTGATGAAAAAATTATTTGATTGGAAGATGAAAGAGAATGCCTCTATTGTAGATTAGATAAATGAGTTAAATTTTAATTCTAGTCAATTAAGCTCAATGAATATAAATTTTGATGAATAGGATAAGGATTTGATTTTGTTATATTAGTTGTCAAAAATTTGGAATGTCATAGTAATTGTAGTGAGTAATTCATCCAATTCATAAAAACTATAGTTTAGCATAGTTTGAGATATGATTTTAAGTGAAGATTTTCACAAGAGAGAAGTGGGTATATTGTGCATTTCTGGTTTTACCTTAAATATTAAGGGTGGAGGAAGAACAACTTAACATGATGACCATAGGGGTAGATCAAAATTTAGAAAAATGAGTAAATCAAAATCTAATTCCATGTGATGAAATAAAAAAATAAGTAAAAAATGAATTTGGCACAAAAATAAATTTTTGAGATCTTATAATGGCAAAGAGTACGATAACAAAAAATTCTAGGATTTTTGTGTAGTTAATGGGATTTAGGTGGAGAAAATAGTTACCAAGATGTCACAATAAAATGGTATTATTAAGTGCACGAATAAAACCTTGAATGAATATGCTAAGAGCAAGAGAATACAAGTTGGATTACTAATGACATTTTGGGCTAATGCTATCAACACTGTAACCCATTTCATTAATTGAGGACCATCTATTCTATTAGATGGAGAAGTACTAGAGGAGACTTAGATAGGCAAAGAGGTAAATCTTTCATACTTGAAAGTCTTTTGTTGTGTCTCTTACGTGCATATGGATCCTAATGAAAAGGATAAATTAGATTCTAAATTTCATAAGTATTTTTTTCATTGGGTATGGAATTAACAAATTCAAATATCATCTTTGAGATTATCAAATAAAAAAATTATTAGAAATAGAGATGTTATATTCAATGAAATGTTGTTTATAAAAATAAACATGTTACAAAATTTGAGTGGAGGAAATTTTAAAAGATGATGTGGGTAGAAAGGTGTCAAAAAATCCTAAAAACATTCCAATACAATCAAGGTGTTCTAGACCAATAGCACAAGTGACAAAATCTGGTAGAATATTTAAGTCTTTATAGTAGTTATCCCCTTTTTTGTATTATTTATCATTGACTAATGAAAGTGAACTAGAATGCTTTGATGAAGCAATACAAGTTAAAAATTCTATCAATTAAAAGTTAGCTATGGAAGAAAAAATGAGTTTACAACCTAAAAATCATACATGGGAGCTAAGCTAATTACTAAAAGGCAAAAAGGCAATGAATAATAAATGGGTTTATTAAGTCAAAGAAAAACATGATGATAATAAAAGATACAAGATAAGGTTGTTTGTAAAGGGATTTCAATAAAAAGAAAGTATTGACTATAATAAAATTTTCTATTCATTTGTAAAAATATATGGTATAAATAATCTTATTGATATGTTGATTAAGTTAGCAATTATAAAGAAGTTAAAGTTGTGCACAACTTCAATTGGCCTCTATTGTTAATTGTTGAGAAGGTGTCACATAAAGATTATGAAAAACAATAGGAGTTTAATTACATTATTTTAATTGCCAATGTGATAATCAATCTCTAAGTATGAGATTGTTATAAAAGTAAAGCTAATTAAGATTATATAGGGGTAAGCATGTAAATTTCTTCGTTTAATAGTTGCCTTATCTTCTTGTATAAAAAGGCATGCTTATTATATAATTAGTAACTCTAGAAATAGTAAAACACTAGTGCAATTGTAGACGTAAAAACATTCAAATTTTGAACCGCATAAATTTCTTGTATTCCTTTCACTTCTTAACATGTTTATCTATATGTATATTATTATTATCAAAATTAAGAGAAATTTGGTGATTCTAAGTAATTCTTTTTGCAAAAAATGTCTAGGTAGTGGCATTTATTTAATTTTAAGATTTTCTTAATAGACACAGACATGGTTTGTAGCATTTTACATTAACTTACTAGTTAGTTTGTAGTCATTCTTAGCATTTAAATAAAATTGAGATTTCAACATACATCCAATCCTATTTTCCACACTATATTGTATCGTACAAAAAGGGTCAAAGAATGTTGAATACAACTTCAGTATCCTTTACGAAGAACAATGGGTAAATCCAAATCACTTAAAGGATTATCTTGTACAAGGTCTTTAGACAAGAGGGCTATCTCAGTAGAGGGAGCATGCACTTACTTTAGACAAGTCATGAGGAATGCAATGTTACGAGGTTCACAAGTATACACTTGGTGAATGCAAGGTTGAATAGGTACAGTGTTTATAGAGACAATGGGTTGAGTGGATATGATATCTGTAAAAGTGGTTGGATATAGATGGTAAATAAGAAAGTTGTCAATACTAGATGCATTACAAGTCTTAGAAGACACAAAATAAATGGGAAAAGACTAAAAAAAGGTGATCTCAGCAAACACAATGTAATGATTAAGCTCAAGAAAAAAACATCATTATCCTTTTTGAGTCTTAGAATAGCCTACAAAGACACATTTTACAGATTTGAGATCAAGTTTACTCCAATTGGGACAAGTATCTTTAATAAAGTAACTACACCCAAAAATGTATGGAGCCAAAGGAAACATTGATTAGCTTGGAAAAAGAACTCAATAAAGAATTTCTTCTCGAATGATAAAAGATGGTAATTAATTAATTAAATAACATTAGTTAATACTGAATCCCCAAAAAATATTTTGGCATGAGTGTGAAACATCAAAGCTCTAGTAGTTTCAAGGAGACGACAATTCCTCTTCTTAATGATCCCATTTTGTTGTGGGGTGTCTATACATGAAGATTGGTGAATGGAAAGCCATAAAACTCTAATTCAAAAGAACAACTAGTTCATTTCAATTATGGTTACCACCCTTTTCCTTGTATAAATAAATCTCTCATAGGCCAAGAAAGGAAGAGTCTAATTTTCTTCTTTCTCTAAGTTTGCTTATTTCTCTCCCTTGTAAAATATAGGTTTGTAACAACGTTTGGTGTTTAATGAAAGTTTTGTGCCTATAAGTATTCTAAATCTAGAATTATTTGCTTTATGTTTCTTTTGTATTAAAGTGTTTAATTTAGCTACTTAAATTACTCCTCTATATATCTATGTATTGTTTTATATATGTGCTATATATAATCCTATGCTGCCAAGATAGGAATAGTATCAAAGCCATAAGGGTTCTTGAACCTAGTGGAGCATTAATCTTCTAAGTAGTTGAAATCTTAAACTCTTTGATATCTCATTGTTGAAATCCCAAGTTTTGAACCTAGGTTGTGCTACACACCTATATACCCATATTAGCTGTATATAGGTGTGTAAGGTTATGGCTTAAGATGTTGGTAGTGAAATGGTGAGTTAATTACTTTACTATTAAAAAAAATCTTAATTATTGTGCTATGTATTAAAAAATTTGAAAGTGATCTGTTAAATTAGAAATTCTTGTTAAAGATAGATTGTAAGGGACAAAAAGATGTCTTTAGCAAAGATGTTAAAAACATCACTTCTAGAAAAATTTTTGCTAGATGATAAGGAATACCTTTTATAATTGATTTTTATATTGGGTTTATTAAAGAAAATTCTAATTCTTTACTAGATTTCCTAACAAGGAAATTTCTCTTCTAAAGTTGATTATGTGATAAAAATCATTGAAGAAGCATTGCCCTTAAGTCAGGGTTCTAATGACTTCTTTTTACTATCCTAAGAGCTTTAGCTCACATCAATAAAAGTATAAATTTATCCATATTAGGATGGTACAAGTAGCATTAAAACTTTCTACTAAATTGGATTTAAATAACTCAACAATTATACTTGTTAGAGACAAATGACATAATTTCTTCCATTGTTAGATCCTAATTTGATGCATACTTTATGTTCAGATATTAAAACTAAAGGATTTGATATAATGCTTGCTGAAAAAAATTAGGTTTGAATGCCACAAGAAAGTTAATTCTTGATAAGTACTTTAGTTCTTAAATGAACTCAAAGAGAAAATTCTCACTTCTATTACATATAATAATCTAATCCATTTAAGAATGAAATTGAGACAACTTATAGGATGAATTAACGACCCCAAGATGTGGACAAACTTCTTGAAGCACCAAATATGGTTTTCTCCATGGAACTAAACCCTACAACAGAACTTAAGAAGTGTTCTTTGTAGACAAAGTACCTTTTTCTTTTAATCCTAGGTTTTTCAACATTTAATTATTTCATTAACTAATTCTATTTTTTTAGGATTTTTACTTGTTAGGATTTTCAAGATTATATGGAGAAAATTGAAGAAATCTTCTTATTAGAACAAAACCCAAGACAAAAAGATTCATCACCTTCGGTATGAAGGAAAGTATGAAAATTAATAAGATGACTTTTAATAAAGTCCCTACAAAATTGTATTATCCTAGACCTACTTTGGTTGACCTCTTATTAGAGAAAAAATTTGCATATAATTATGTACAATATGATGGTGGCAGTATCATAAAATAGAATTTAGATAGGATGTTAGAAAATTAGATTCTCATTTTCCTATAATATGATGATGTTTGTTATTGCTAGAAAAACTAAGGGAGGTAATTCTGACCCCTAAATAGCTAGATTTATTATAAATGGATTTATTGGATAACTTAAAAGCTAATGGGACTTTTATTTAAGAAATGAAGTTAAAGCTCAAATATTTAATGTTGTTAAAATATAACAAGGTGTGCAAATATTTGATGGTATTAATACACTAATTTATACTATTACTAATCATTTTATTGGTTCAACCACCTTACTAGTAGATAAGGCATATGAATAACTCATTAACTTGAAGTGTTTGGATTTGTCTCAATTTAGGTGGTATAAAGATGTCTTCTTCTCTAAAGTTTTTATGAGTGAAGATACCTAGAGTATTTTTTGGAAAGAGAAGTTTTTGTTTAGGTTACCTACCTTTTTTTCTGAAAGTTAAAAGTAGGTTAAAATCCTATCATGGTGGAGTTATTGATTACTCTACCTACACATATGGAGAATTAGCTATTGAAGTGGTAGCTAAAGGAGTTAAACTCTGTAATGAAATAAGACTACATAGGCAATTGTAAAATGAAAGAACTTAAGGTAAAAAAGCCTTAAGAGACTTTTGTGAACAAATGAGTTACCACTAATGAAATATCCTAAAAGATTTAACAAAAAGGGTTATAAAACCATACTTTAAAAGAAATCATTTTATGAAAAAGGAATATCAAAATAAAAGAAAAGGCCTATTCTATAAAAAAAGAAAAAGAAAATGATCGTTTGTTATAAATGTGGAAAGATAGGGTATTATTCTAATAAATGTAAAATGAAACAAACGATTCAAGAATTATTGGTAGATGAAGACCTTAAGGGGTCATTAATGCATATCTTCTTATCAGAAGATGAATTTGAGGAATCATAGTTAAAGGTAGACCTACTTAAGGAAGAGATTACCTTCAAAGAAGAATCTAAAAATAGTTATGATGGTAGATGCAACTATTATGAAGCTTTATGTAAAAGTAATGGCTTATTAGTCCTTACAAAAGAAGATAATCTAATATTATATCTTATTGATAAGGTTACAGATCCAAAAGAAAAAAGTGAATAGTTTGAAAAATATCTCCATCTATCTTGAAATGATATTAGGGCTAAAGAAGCAAAGAAAGATTATAGTTTAAAAATTGTTATTTAAAGAGTTAAATACAGCCATTCTAGTTTAAGCACTAGAAAAACAGCAATAGATTGTTCTATTAGAGAACTTAAAGCTGAAATTACTCAACTAAAAATCGAGATAAAAGGACTAAAAGAAAGAGTATCAATATTGGAATCTATGACAAAAAGGACAAAGATTCTTCTAATACTTCAAGTACTTTTTTAAAAGAAAATTTTAGCACCCTTCAATACATCAACCTAATTGATAGGGTTATTACCTATAAATGGTGTACTTAGATTACTGTAGTAGTTAATAATGAATTTATCTTTTGTATTGTAGTTTTAATATATTCAAACATTGATATGAATTGTATTAATGAAGGATATTTCCTTCAAAACACTTTTTAAAAACAATAAAAGTATTAAACACTACTAATAAATCAAGCTTATTATTAAATACAAACTATCTCAAGCTGTCATATGTAACAAAAGAATTTGTATTGAAATTCCATTCTTTTATAAAAGCAAGCTTATTATTAACTATAAACTATCTCAAGTTGTTATATGTAATAAAAGAATTTGTATTAAAATTCCATTCATACTAGTTAAAAACTTGTCACAAAATGTCATTTGGGGAAATCCTTTCTTGCATATGTTGTATCCTATTAAGGAGATTGATGATAAAGGAATTTTCTTAGAAATAGATAGAAAGTTTATTAGTTTTAAATTTATATCTACTCTTTAATATAAGGAGATAGATTTACTTCAAAAAACAATAAGAAGAAAAGGGAGATTTATTTAATCTCTTCAAAATAAAGTAAAAATTAAACACATACAAGAAAAATTAATACTCCTATTATTCATGTTAAGATACAAGAAATACAAAAAAGGCTAGAAACATTAATTTACACAAAGATTCCTACTACCTTTTGGAATAGGAAAAAAAATGTGGTAGAACTGTCATATGAAGCAACTTTGAATGAAAGTCATATTCTTACTAAGGCCTAACCTATAGCCATGGGGCCAAGACATTTAGAAATTTGTAAAAAGGAAATAGACAAACTCCTAGAGAAAGAGCTTATTAGAAAAACTAATAGTCTGTAGAGTTACCCAACATTTTATGTTGAAAATGCCATAAAAGTGGAATGAGGGGTTCGAAGATTAGTTATTAATTACAAGCATTTAAATAAGGCTCTCAGATGGATTAGGTATCTTATACCTAATAAGAAAAATTTGCTTAATAGGCTATATAAAGCCCAAGTATTTTCAAAATTTAGCATAAAATTTGGTTATTGGTAAATCCAGATTCACGAAAAAGGTAAATATAAACTAGCATTTATGGTACCATTTAGGCATTATGAATGAAAAATAATGCCTTTTGGGTTAAAAAATGCACCCTCAAAATTTTAAAAGATTATGAATGAAATATTTAATACTTATACAACATTTACTATTATTTATATTAATGATGTGTTAGTATTCTCTAACACAATAGAATAACATTTTAAGCATTTAAACCTATTTTTAATGGTTATTAAAAAGCTAGATTAGTTGTATTAGCTAAAAAGATGAAGTTATTCTAGACTAGGATTAGGTTCCTTGGTTACTTCTTCGAAAATAGTACTATTATTCCTATTAACTAAGCAATCAAGTTTGCCTCTAAATTTCCTAATAAAATTAGAGAAAAGCAATAATTCCAATGGTTTTTAGGACGTTTAAATTATATTTTAGAATTTTATAAGGAATTAGCTTATAATACTAAGCCTTTATTTGAAATATTAAAGAAAAATCCTTTTGAATGGATAAATGAGCATACTAAGGTAGTTAAAAAAATAAATTTTAAAACCAAGGAATTGCTATGTTTAACTCTTCCTCATCTTGATACTTTTAAAATAGTTGAAATTGATGCATTAGATAAAGTTTATAGAGGACTTATTAAGCGAAGGATTAATTTAAAAGAATAACTTGTTTATTTCACTTCAAGAGCTTAGAAAGTAGTTTGAGTTAATTACACTACTATTATAAAGGGAATCTTAACTATTGTACTATGTATTCAAAAAATTGAAAATGATCAAAAATTCTTTTTAAGAATTGATTGTAAGACAACAAAGGATGTCCTTACTAAAGACATTAAAAACCTCACCTCTAAACAAACCTTTGCAAGATGACAATGAATACTTTTAATGTTTGACTTTAATATTGAGTTTATTAAAGGACATTCTAATTATTTACTAGATTTCCTAACTTATGAATTTTTACAAGGAAATGAAGAATGAGTAAAAGTCCTTTAATACAAGGGGCTTAGTCTCTAGCAAAGTCAGTTAATTCAATGGCTAAAGGTGCAATTACACAAGAAAAAAAAGTTGATAAACTTCATGATGACATGTATGAGTGAGCTTTGGATAAATCCATCACATATCCTTTAATTCTTAAACATATAAACTTTTTATGTTTTATTAAAAATAATTATGCTTTGCTCAAACCTTATAAGGTCGCATAGTTTTATCTTAAAGATGATATCTATCCTTAAACTAATGTAAAAGACTGCTTATATTATTAGTAGATACTTCATAAGACAAGGCCAGTCACTATCAAACCCATTAAATAGGGATCTAAGAGTGGATCTAGTTATGACTTTAGAGATTAGGCTTATGCCAAATTTAAGGTAAAGAAAATTCTTTATCTAGAAAATTGGTAGGTAGATCTCTTTTGTTACCATAAATTGAAAGAATGGTGAAAGGTTAAAACCTACAATTACTTCAATTATATCAAAGCATGGGAAAAAGCCCTATTATATGAAAATAGATAAAGAAAATTCAATTGGTTCATTCAAATACATTTTTTGAATGACCCAAAAAGATTTCCAAATTTGTTTAAAACTTGGTTTTTTAAGTAAGGCTTACATCATGGTTAGCAAGACGGATAAATATCTGATGGTGGAAAAAATATGACTTTTTCGACAATGGAGTCTATATAGGAAAAGGAATTATTTGTATAAATGGACCTAAGGCTGCACCACCAAAGTTGACTCCCACTAGTCCCGATGAGATATTAAAAACTTTAATGGAGTCTGTATCAAAAGAGATGTTATTAGAAATGATGGCTAATTTGCTTTAACCAGATGAAGACACTTAAGCCAATCAAGTAGAAAGTTGTTAAAAAAACCTCAATGATGATATTATGCAAGATTCCTAGGACCTATATGAGTTGTAAAAAGAAGAAGAACAAAACCACTTTTGGTGGATAAGATGAAATAGGGCATCTTTAATAAAGCTACTTTGGCACAAGTGGAGGATAGTGGAAAATAATGAAGCACTCCACTTAAAAAAATAGATTCCTCCCATGATAGTTATCACCTTTTTCCATGTATAAATAGACCCCTTATAGGCTAAGTGAGGCAGATTCCAATTTGCATCTTTCTTTAAGTTTGCTTGTTTCCCTTCCTTTGTAATATCTTTGTAACATAAGCTTGTAACAACTTTCAATGTGTAATGAAAGTTTTATTTTTGTAAGTATTCTCTTCATGCTTTTATTATTTTCTTTTATTAATGTGCTTTTATACGTGTTTTATACATATCTATGTGCAATCCTTATGCTTCAAGAACAGTATTAGAGCCTAGTTTCTAAAGGAATATAGATCTTCTAAATAATTTGAAGTTTAAATTTATATATGACTTGTTATTGAAACCCCCAATCATGCTACCTTTGTACCTATATTAGTTATGTTTAAGCGAGTATGATAGTGGATTAAGGCATAAATAGGTTAAGACTTGATAGATAATAATTATTACAAATTTAGATAATAATTACTTACAAAACTAGACTCTTCCTTCTTCATCTTCTTCCTAGGTTTATAAACAAGGAAGTTTCTTTTTTAAGGTTGATTATATTATTAAAACTATTAAAGAAGCTTTACTTATAACTTAAAGTTATAATGATTTCTTTTTGTTATCTTAGGAGTTTATTAGCTCACACAAATAAATGAGTAAATTTATTCAAATTGGAATGGTTCAAGTAGCATTTGAACTTGCAACTAGACTGGGTTTAAATAACTCAGCAATTATATGTGTTAAAAATAAAATACATAATTGTTTCCATAACTCTTTATTAAGAGTAATTGAATCTACACTAAGTGATGAACTTATTTGGTTCTCTTGTTTCCCTAATTATACCTTATCATTATCAAATCCAAATTTGATGCATGCTTTATGTTTGGATATTAATTAGCAGGTTTTAAACTATCCATGCCTTATTATATCACTGTCAATGTCTACTTGCTCAAACATAAGTAATACGTGTACAAAGGTAGTGTGACTTTGGGTTTCAATAATGAGTCACAGATAAGTTTAAACTTTGAATTATTTAGAAGATTAATATTCCTTTAAAAACAAGGGTCTGATACCATTTGTGATATGCTTTTTCAAGAACTAGACAGAAGGACTCATTCACATAAAATTTAATATCACGCCACACTCTAAAAATGAATGGGATTAAAGTGATAAATCAAGTTAATATGTCACAAGACAATAATTTTGATAAGTTTGTCTAGTAGCAAGTTTTAATGCTACTTGCACCATCCCAATATGAATAGATTTATATTTTTGTTGATGTGAGCTAATAAGATCATAAGATCACAAAAGGAAATCATTGTAACCTTGCATTAAGGGTAAATTTTCTTTTATAGTTTTAATAACATAATTGACCTTAGAGAAAAAACTTTCGAGTTTATTAACTTGCGAAGACAATAAAGAAAGAAGAGTCCAATTCTATAAATAATTATTATCTAAATTTTCACTAATTACTATTTCTTTATTTCTATTTTTAGCAAAACTATCACCTTTAAAAAATTGATTTGGTCTTAATCTATCCATTCCTCATCATACTACCTTCTTATAAGAAGGTAATGGATCCTTTTGACTTGAATTTTGTTCTAATAAGAACATTTCATAAAGTTTGTCCACAATAATCCTCAACTTTTGATTCTTTTTTTACAATTTGTTCCTTTTTTCTTAATACAAAAGCATCGTTTTCTTTTAATCCAAGGTTTTTTAACCTTTTGATTATTTCATGGACTAATTCCATTTTTTCAAGATTTTTACCTAAATAAAACCCTTTAAATAAAACCCTTATGTTGACATCAATTTAAATAAAACCCTTTTTTCCATTTTTGGTTTAACCCAAGGTTTCAAAGCTCTTTAAGCCACTTCTTATATATTTTATTCAACTCTATTAAGTCAATTTCCTTTAGATTGAAGATAAAGATTAGAATAATTTCCTTACTCTATAATGGCACGAGTAAAAGGCACTACTTTATATGGTAAAGCTATAAGTTCATGGTCTTTTATTTTTACACTTAGGTTAAGTACAAATAGGTGAATGCTATTAACCTTTTTTTCTTTTCTTGTAACATATTCTTGATATCTTTTTTAAGTTCCATGCATTCCTCTCGACTAGAAAAATTTAGGAGGGGTTTTTTCTTGATTTTGTATAACCAAATAAGTAAATATATCTATAACTCTTAAACTATTGGTATATATCTTATGAAATTTATGTCATACTTCTCTTTCCTTTTCATTAAAGGTCATAAAAAACTATTTTCTTTTTATAGTATTTTCAGGAGAATAAAATAATGCTTTCACCTTTTCACCTACCTTATTGACTACTTTAAGGACATAAAGACTCATATCTTCATCCTAATATCCTATATTAGAGAGAAGAGCCTAACTAGATGTTTCTAGTTGTTCATCAACCACAAAAGTAAATGTTGAGGGAGGAACATCAACTCTATATTGAGGTTGACTAACCTGCTATTTTATTCTTCTATTGCCTTCCAACTCAGTAATTGGTACTGAAGAGGTAAGGAATTTAGGTTTAACCTTTTTTTACCCTTTTTGAGGCTTAACCTCATAATTCTAGGTGGAGCAAATCAAATGTTGACATCCCCATCAAGAATTTTAGTTACTTCTTCCTCTTGTTTATTAAACTATTTAACAAGTTCAACTACCATTTTTAAAACCCATTTTTCAAGTAATTCCTAGTCCTAAGCAATTGTTTTAGGACTTATAATATTAGATTTTGGCTTATTAGTAAAAAAAAAAAATGTAGTTTTCCTTTTATCAGCATATTTTGTTGGAATTTCTTTAATTATGGGGTGGTGGTGTTCATAACCTTATAATATATGTTGTAAATACGGATCTAGATTTTCTAAAGTAGGCATCATATCAAATCCTTCAGTTTTAATATCCAAACATAGAGCATGTAGCAAATTAGGTTTTGATAATGACAAGGTAAAATTAGGAAAACAAGAGTACTGGATATGATCATCATTAAGAGTAGACTCAATTACTTTGAATAAGGAGTCATGGAATTGGTTATGTCTTTTATCTCTAACACATATAATTGCTAAGCTATTAAAACCCAGTTTAGCAGCAAGTTTTAATACTACTTGCATTATGTAAATATGAATAAATTTATATTTTTGTTTATGCGAGCTAATAAGCTGTTGGGATAGCAAAAGGAAATCATTGTAACTTTGTGTTAAGGATAAAGCTTCTTCTAGGGTTTTAATAACATAATTGACCTTAGAAAAGAAACTTTCCTATTTATAAACCTAGGAAGATGATGAAGAAGGAATAATCCAATTCTGTAAATAATTTTTAACTAAATTTTCACTAATTACTATTTCTTTATTTTTATTTATAGAGAAATTATCACCTTTAAACAATCAATCTCATCTTAACCTATCCATGCCTCACCATATCACTATCAATGTCTAAAGCCATAAACCTACATGCCTACACACGACTAACATAGGCACAAAGGAGAGTGACTTAGGGTTTTAATAATAAGACATCAATAAGTTTAAACATTCAATTATTTATAAGATCAATATTCCTTTAGGTTTAAGGCTTTGATACCATCCATTTCTTAGCACCATATGAGCATACATATAGATACAAAATATATAGAACTAATTTAAGCACACAGATATAAAAGAAGATAAAAAAGTAAAATACTTACATATATAAAATTTTCATTAAACACCGAAAATCATTACAAGCTTATGTTATAAAGAGAGGAGGAGAGAAGAAATGTTATATGAGAGAGAGAAAGAAACAAACCTTAATAAAGAAGCTAATTGGACTCAATCCCTCTTATCCTATGAGCGGTCTTATTTATACATAGAAAAAGGTGTAACTATAATGGAAGGAATCTACTTTTCAAAGTGAAATGCTCCATTATTTTGCCATTATCCTTCACTTTTCTTAAATTAATTTTATTAAAACTAACACGCAACATCTTATCCATTGAAAGTTGCTTGTCTTTTTCTCTTTGCAACTCCTAGGAATCTTGCATAATATCTTATTGAGGTGCTTCTGACTACTCTCAGCTTGGTTAGCTTAAGTGTCTTCATCTAGTTGGAGCAAAGCAACCATCATTTCTAATATCCTTTCTTTTGATATGGACTCCATTAAGGTCTTTAATATCTCTTCAAGATTAGTAAGAGTGAGCTTTAGTGGTGGAGCCTTAGGACCATTTATATAAACGACTCCTTTTCCCATGTAGATTCCATGATAAAAAAAGTCAAAATTTTCCCACCATTAGATATTAATCTGTCTTGCTAGCCATAAAACATATCTAAAGTCATCATCTAAGATATTAGCTTCTTTAGCCATAATGGTATCCATTGAACATGATATTGGGCTACAAACATTAAGAAAGGGTCTTTAACCTCTTCATTTGCTATACAAAACTGTTCATAAAAAGTTCTTATTTTATGGGGTAAAGTTAAATGGTGTAAACCCCACTTAAAAAATAAGGTTTTAAACTAATATGAACATTTTTTGGATCATTTGGTAGATGTATTTGAATGAACTAATTACATTAGAGAAACTAATGAATTTTGTGTGGAATTGGGAGTACATGAATGATAGTTGGAGTTAGTGGCTCTCTATGGGTTCCCTTATGATGGAAACCATATTGTACCAACTTAAATCGACAAGGGAGTAGATACTTAGTAAAACCTTGGAGGACCAATGACAAGGGCAAGGTCAAAGAAAATAAAGGAAGCTCTCAACAACTTGTTGTGCGACATTTACTATCAGGAAGTTGCCAAGTACGAGTTAAGGAGGATGGAGTCTTCACTAGGGCTTGTGAATGTGTCATCTGTAGGGGAATTTGCGAACCATGGCCTTGGAAAGGAAGTTGGATTTAAGAGCCCATGATTAGGCCTTTAAGTGGGTTATTTCCATGGGTTTTTATTATTATTTAGTGGGTTGGATGAAATTTCTCATTAAGCCCAGCTTATCTAGTGGGTTGGACGAAATTTCTTATTAAGCCCAGTTATTTAGTGGGTTAGACAAATTTCTTTATTAAGGCCAACTTATTAGTTAGGGTTTCTGGGAGTTAGCATATAAAAAGGGCAAAAAGGGTGGCTGGGAGAGGCAAACCCATTTTCATGAGTGTATGAGCTATTTTCTCTGGTTCTTTGAGAACTAATTTTGAACTTTCATACTTGCGTGTGTTGGTTCACTAGACTTATCTTCTTCAACGTTGTTGTTGTTAGGAGTGGCGTCTGAATCTTATAGTTCTAGTTCTTGGTTGCTTATAATCATTGGGTCAGAATTTCAAATCCCTTAACCTGTGTTAGAATGATCCTATACCAACATTAGTGTTGGGTTCCGTTTACATATAAACGGAGTTTTTATCTCCTTATCTAGGATCCATATCCTTTTGACATATGTAAATATTTCACCAACATATCTCCCTTTTCTTATGGAGTAAGGAGAAACCTTGTTAGAAAGAAATTTAGTGATGCTATCATCCATCGAGAATTGAACAATTCAATACTTATAAAAAAAGCTAATAAAGATCAATGACTTTTTTTCTTGATGAATTTTAATGGATTTAAAGTACTGAACATGTAAGGACATGCTTATTGCAATGAGTATAATGTTTGGTATTGACACAAAAGTTAATTTCATGAATATTTTGTGTTAATGAGTTCTTCCAATAAGACCAAAAATCTTGTTAGCAAGAAATGAAGTAATGGTCTCATCCTCTAGGAATTGAACAATTCAATATGTGGAAGAAAATCAAATCAAGATCAATGACTCTTTTGCTTGATGGAATTTAATGGATTCAAAGAGCTAAAGTTGTAAGAACTTGCTTATCACTATGAATAAATTGTTTAGTGTGGACATTAAAGTTAATTTCATGATCATTTTATGTGAATGAGTCCTTGAAATGGAAGGAGAACCTTTATTAGTACTAAAAGAAATGATGGTCTTATCCTTTTTTGTTTGAAATCACTAATTGGTGTTGATATTTAAGGTAATTTCATGCTTTTTCTTTGTGAATGACTCATTGTTGATTGGCTTGTGAGATGCATGTTATTATGTCTTCAATAGTTTTAATCTATAAATGTTCATGCAATAAATAAACTATTACTCTCGATTAACTTTCTTGACTATGAGAGATTCATTCATACATGATTAGTGTATACGTTTAAGTAATGTTCAAGATTCCTTTGTGTAAATTACTCTTTGGAATGAAAGGATAATCCTTATTTGCTTGAAATGAGGTGAAAAGCTTGTTTTTCAAGCAACGAACCATTCTCTCCATTTTAGAAAAGTTAATCAGGAAAAATGACTCCTTATTTCATATAATTTGATTGATTAAGATTGCCTAAGGTGTATCCATGCATTGAATATTACATTATATGTAAACTTAAATGTTTGAGTGTCAAAGCTATAATGATGCATTTGTTATAATGAATATAATGTTTATTGTAGAGATAAAAGTTAATTTCATGATCATTTGTGTGAATGTCTCATTGCATGATATGAAGTTATGCACTAATCCTTTAGGAATTGAACCATTCAAACCCAATGAGGAAAGTTAATCAAGATAGATGACTCCTTTGTTTAAAGGAATTAACTAGATTAAGAGAGTCAAAGTTGTCATTACTTGCTTGTCATAAAGAATATGATGTTTGGAGCAAACACAATTGTTAATTTCATGTTAATCTTGCTAGCAAATAATGAAGCAACATGCTAATCCTTTAGGAATTAAATGATTCAACCCCAATATGAAAAGCCAACCAAGATCAATGACTTATTTATTTAGTGGAATTTAATGGATTTAGAGTGCTAACATTATAGTGACTTGCTTATCCCAATGAATATAATGTTTAGTGTAGTGACAAATGTTAATGTCATTATCACTTTATGCAAATGACTCTTTAGATGAAGTTACAAGTTTCTTTCAGCAATGAAACCATTTAGGTCTTGTAAGAAAATCCAATCAAGATAAATGACTCCTCTATATGATGGAATTCAATGGATTAAGCATTCCAAAGTAGCAATGACTTCTTGCACCTTTTGTCACTCTGAATTTGTTGGATTCCATTAAACAAGGAATCGTTAATATTGATTCACTTTTATTATAGGAAATGAATGGTTCAATTCTTGAAGGATGAGACCATCACTTTATTTCTTACTAATAGGGCTTTTCCTTTTATTACAAGGACTTATTCACCCAAACTAACCATGAAATTAACTTTTGTGACTATGCCAAATAATATATTTCTTATGGCAAGCACATCCTTACAACTTTGGTACTCTACATTCTTTGAGTTCCACCAAACAAATTAGTTGTTCATCTTAATTAGTTTATCTTCTAAGGATTTTATGGTTCAATTTGTGAAGGTTCACAATGTTGTTTCATTTCTTGCTAAACAAGGCATCTCCTTTCATTAGAAAGATTCATTCAAACAAAATGATCATGCAATTATTTTGTATCTATTCCAAATATTATATTCATTGTAACAAGTATATCCCTACAATATTGGTACTTTGAATCCATTTAATTCCATTAAACCAAGTAGTCATTGATCTTGATTAGCTTTTCCTATACAAATTAAATAGTTCAACTTATGAAGGGTGAGTTTAGCACTTCATTTCTTGCAATCAAGGTTTATCCTTTAGTTACAAGGACTCATTTCTTGCCAATAAGGTTTCTCCTTTCATTACATGAACTCATTCAAATAAAAAGATCATGACATTAACTTTTATGCCTACACTAAACATCACATTTAATTTGACAAGTATGTCTTTACAACTTTGGTGCCTTGATATAAAACAAGATATGGAGTTAAACCTAAAGGACAGACTTGGATGACATAACAAGAAAATAAATGACAGAATTGGAATTAAGTAAGAAACTATATTATTATTGTGGCCAATATGACTAAACCATTCAATTTCTATCAATAACTTGAATTTGATGTCTTTTTTTTGTTCTTTTCTTTTTTTTTTCATTTTTTCTTATTTTTTTCTTTTGCTTAGCATAAAACAACAGTAGAATACTTAAAGACAACAAATGGAATTGAAAATAGCACATTTTGATAGTTATGAATTCAAATGAAAGAGCAAAGTAAAAAGGATTGCAAATAAACAGATTAGTGCATTTGAATGGTAATGCATTTAATAAATAAACTATACATAAATAAATAAATCATAAGGTAGCAAATGGAAAAATTAATTAATCCAACCTAATTTAGAGCTAGAAACTAATACTAATTGATGTGAAAAACCCCAAAAAGATGTGGCAATAACAAAACTCAAGTCAAAAGGATCCATTACCTTCTTATAAGATGGTGATATGATAACAAATGGATAGGTTAAGACCTTATCAAATTTTTAAAGGTGATAAAAATAAAGAAATAGTAATTAGTGAAAATTTAGATAATAATTTTTTATAGAATTGGACTCTTCTTTCTTTATTGTCTTTATAGGTCTATAAACTAGGAAGTTTTCTTTCTAAGGTCAATTATGTTATTAAAACTATAGAAGAAATTTTACCCTTAATGCAATGGTTATAATGATTTCCTTTTGCTATCCTATGAGCTTATTAGCTCACATCAATAGAAGTATAAATTTATTCATACTGAGATGGTGCAAGATTATTGTCTCAATTCCATTCATATCAGGAGTGTGGCATAATATTAGCTCACATTAAAACCTGTTACTAGACAAACTTATCATGATTATTGTCTTATGACATTTTAACTTGATTTATCACTCTTAATTCCATTCATTTAAGGAGTGTGGCATAATATTAATTTTATGTGAATGAGTCCTTTTATCTAGTTCTTGAAAAAGCATATCAAGAATGGCATTGAGCTTAGCTTCTAAAGGAATATTAATCTTATAAATAATTTAAAGTTTAAACTTATCTATGACTCATTATTGAAACCTTAAGTCACACTGCCTTCGTTCCTATATTACCTGTGTTTGAGCGAGTAGGGTTGTGGCCTTCAAATGAATTCATTTGATTCCATCAAACAAAGTAATCATTGATCTTGATTAGCTTTTCTTACCTAGTTTGAATGCTAAATCTCTTGAAAAATAAGCCCAACAATTCATTTCTTACTAACAAAACTTAGTCTCCAGCAAATTTAGTTAATTCATTACCTAAAAATGCAAAAACAAAAGAAATTGAAAAACTTTGTGATGATATTTGTGAGTGAGCTTTGAATAAATCCATTACATATCCTTTAATTCCAAAGTACATAGACTTTTTATGTGCTATTAAAAATAATTATGCTTAGCTTAAGGCATTACATTTCATTCATAATGTCCAAACAAAATTGTAAATGTTGTTTTCTAGTTATCCTTTTCATGAATCTAGATTTGCCAATAACCAAATTTTATATCAAATTTTGAAAATATTTGAGCTTTATAAAGTTTGTAGAAAAAGAAAAAGAAAATAATTGTCTATGACAAATGCAAACAAATAGAACATTATTCTAATAAATGCAAAATGAAACAAAAAATTCAAGAATTATCCGTAGATGAAGTCCATTATGTTCCATTTCCCTCCACTTTTGTTAAAGTAGCTTTATTAATGTTGTCCCATAACAATTTGTCTACTAAAAGTTGTTTGTCTTTTTGCCCTTTGTAGCTCATATAGGTCTTAAGAATCTTGCATAATATCATTATTAAGATGTCTTTGACCACTTTTAGCTTGGTTGGCTTGGTTGTCTTGTTATGGTTAGAGCAAAGTATCCATCATTTTCAATAATTGTGAAACTTATTAGTTTTTATTTCAAATTTGATTCTTTGTTTTGAATTCTCATGTTCTTCTATTATAATTACTTATGATTATATTGTTTAATTACTATGATGAATACTAAACAATTATACTTTATGATCTAATGTTAGTTTAGAATTCAAGTTCATAATTGCTTAACAATTCTAATTATTAGTAGCAAAATAGAAATTGACAATTATGGTTAAATTTTTATAGAGAACATGGTTTAAAATTAAACAAATTAGCTTATGAAATTATTGTTTAGATTTGGTTATCTTTCTTATCTTAATGCTATAAATAAATTATATCTTTGGTGCTTGTCCAAGGTAGTTTAAATGAAGAGCTTGTCTTAATTAAAATTGAAGGAAAATTTTAAATAATAAAGGTTGTCATTACTTTAACTTGAATATTCAATTAAAGAATTGATGACTATTACTGTCAATGATTGATGCATTAATCTAATGATGTAAATATTCTTATTACTAAAGGTGTGTTCATTTATTGATTTTATTTGTAATTATTTTTTTGTTTGAATTTTTATTAGTTTAATTGAAACCAAAATCCTCCCCTTGAATATAATATTTGTTATGGGTATAAAAGTTATTTCCAAGATCATTTTGTTTGATTGAGAATTTGCAATGAAAGATGGAGTCTTGTTAGGAAGAAATGAAGATTAATAAGCAATTACTTTTATAGAGAGATTTAAAATAATTACATCGCCTTTAACAACTTTATTTAGAATTAGAATTAGAATTAGAAGGATTATCTTCACATATAATGACACCTAATTCTGTATCCTCTTTTTCTAAATCACTATCAGATAAAAAAATGTTCATTAATGATTTTTTAAGGCCTTCATCTATAGATAATTTTTGAATTTTTTTTGTATTGTTTTGCACTTATTAATGTAATGTCATCTAGTTTTTATACTAAAATGGTTCTATAAGACTAATGAATTTCATAAAAAAAAAAAAGGAGTCATCGATCTTAATTAGTTTTTTTTTTTGTATGTATTAAATGGTTAAATTCTTGAAATATTGGTCTTCCATTTCATTTTTTGCTAATAAGTTTTATCCTTTCATTTCCAAGGATTCATTCACACAAAGTGGTCATAAATTTAATTTTTATGCCTTCAAATATTATATTCATTTGTGTTAACTATATGCATACACTATTAGCATGGTAAATCCATTGAATTTTATCAAACAAAAGAGTTATTGATCTTGATTAACTTTTTTTGCAAGGATTGAATGGTTCAACTCCTGGATGGTGAGATTGTTACTTCATTTCAAGCTAACATGACTTCCTTTTTTCTATAAATACTCATTCACACAAAATAAGTAAGAAATTAACTTTTGTGTCAACACCAAACATTACATTCATTATGACAAGTACATCAATATACCTTTCATGGAATGAATTAATTGAAATCTATCAAAAATAGTAGTCATTGATTTTGATTAACTCTTCTTACATAGTTTGAAAGTTCATTAGATGAAAGATGAGACCATTACTGCATTTCTTGCTAGTATGGCTTTTCCTTTCATTGCATGGAGTCATTCACACAAAATGATAATGAAATTAACATTGCATTTGCACCAAACAGAATATTCATTTGCAACAAACACATCCTTACATCTTTGGAAATTTTAATCTTTTGAATCCCATTAAATGAAGGATTCATTGATTATGATTAGCTTTTTTAACAAGTAGTGAGAGGTCCAATTATTAAAGGATGGTCCATCATATCTTGCCTTACTAAGAGGATTTCACCATTAGGTGAAAGGAATCATTCAAATAAAATGATTATGAAATTAGTTTTTTGTATCCTTACCAAACATTATATTCATGTGAGGCAGGTATGAGCTTACACCCTTGACTCTTTCAATAAATTAAATTCTATCAAACAAACGAGTCATTAATTTTTGTTGTATAATATGGAAAACCCCAAAAGATTTGGCTTAGGGACCTAACGTACATAAGGAATCAAGGAACCAACGAATAACTAGGAAACCTAAATTAGGATTTAATAACACAAACCCTAGACCCAACATTTAAAGGAACACAAACCTAGGGTGTTTAAAAAGGATATGGATGCCACACTCCAAAAAAGAAAGGAATTAGGAGTGATAAGTCAATTTGAATGCTATAAGAAGAAGTACCTCTTGATAAGTTCTTTAGTTCTTAAAAGAATTGAGGGAAAAAACCCTTGCTTTTTATTTCACTCAAAAATTTTTTATGTTTTAAAGCTTACAAGGAGATGCCTATTTATAGGCTAAGATAGCAATCCTAAAAGTGCATAAATTCCTATTTAGGACAAATCCTTATTTAGGAGGAATTCTTATCTAGGGACAAATCCTAGCATAGATAATAAGTTCCTATTTAGGAGTGAATGCTATTACTTAGCCCTAGTGCATTAGGTACTCCAATCATATTAATAAGGCTTGGACTTTCTTTCAAGCTTGAATTTGCACCATTTGAACCTTGGTTGGCCTGAATGTCTTCAATCAGCCCACTTAGTGTTTCCTTCATCTTTTTGGCTCTAGCTTGTGCAATTGGGCCTTCTGGAATGTGCAATGGACCTTTTGCATCCATTGAAGCCTTCCTCCCAACATCTCTAATGTTCTTATTATTCCCCTTCTCCTTAAAAGGATTCATCTTCGAATCATCACTATGTTTATATTTGATAATGTAAGGAAAGGTCTCAATGAATTTCATCCACTTGGCATATCTTTTGTTCAACTTTCCTTGTCCCTTCAAGTGCTTAAAGGATTCATGATTGGTATGGATGACAAACTCATCGGGCTAAAGATAATGTTGCCATGTCTCCAAAGCTCGTACTAATCCATACATCTCTTTATCATATGTAGGATAATTAAGGTTTGCTCCACTTAGCTTTTCACTAAAGTAGGCAATTAGGTGCCTTTCAGTGATTTTATTGATTGCTTGACAATTAACACACATCCTCCAAGTTCCATCTTTTATGGGTATAAGTAGGAAAAGAACAGCACAAGGACTTATGCTTTCCCTCACATATCCTTTTAAAATAAGTTCCT